>JANBXA010000641.1:41960000-42533909 GCA_030556225.1 Cricetiscus sungorus
GCAAAAAATAAATATATATTAGAAAAATAATAGAGATAAGGTCTCATTGTGTAGCTTTGGTTGGCCTGTTATTCACGCTATAGACCAGGCTGGCCTTGAACTCACAGAGATCTACCTGCCCCTGTCTCCTGAGTGCAGGTGGGTAAGAGCACTGTTGCTCTTGCAGATGACCTGGGTTTGACTCCTACCACCCACATGGACCTCACATTCATCTGCAACTCCAGTTCCAGGAGACCTGACACCCTCTTCTGACTTTCATGGCACTAGGCACACACATGGTGCAAAGATACATGTAGGCAAAACACCCATACACACTTAAAACAACCACATTTTCAGGGTTGCAAAATCCTTTCTATAATGACATTTCCCCTATTAATTATTTTTAAAAAAACAAACAAACAAACAAAACAAAACAAATTCTTCCACTTCGCCTTTAACGTTATCTAATATACCACTGTGTTTTGAAGTGTCTTTGTGGATTGAAGGCTGAGCTCAATGATAGAGCTTAATTAGTGCTTGCAAGGCTCTGGGTTAGATTGTCAGCAGCAGAAGCTGAGCTGTGGCTCCGTAAGTGCTCTCACAGGAAGCCTCTGTTTGGCCTAGAGAGAATGGTGAGGAGCATGAGGCCTGTTGGAAAGGAGTCAGCAAGGCCATGGAAAAGCATGGCTAGACAGGAAAGACTGTGACGGCATCATCCAGAGCTCTGCAGTCTGAATATTCTATGACCCATATCCCTGGGAACTTGCCCTCCTCAACCCCAAGATGGAGTTTCTCTGTGAATCCCTGGCTGTATTGAAACTAATTCTCTGCGTAGACCAGGCTGGCTTCAAACTCACTGAGATCCCCTGCCTCTGCCTCCCAAGTGCTGGGATTAAAGACATGTGCCACCACTGCCCGGGAACAGTCAATTTTTTAAAAAATTATTTTTATTTTATGTACATTGGTACTTTGCCTACATGTATATCTGTGAAAGTGCCAGACCCCCTGGATTTGGAGCAGTTGTGAGTGTTCATTTGGGTGCTGGGAATTGAACCTGGATCCTCTGGAAAAACAGTTAGTGCCCTTAACTGCTAAGCTATTTCTCCAGCCTAACAGTCAGCTTTTTTAATGGTTGAAAACATTTTTTTTTTCCAAGAGAGAGAGGATCTCACTGCATACTTTGATTATGTAATAGTCTGGTCTCAAACTCATGGAGCTACACCAGCCTATCTCCTGAGTAATGGTTCTAAAGGTGTGTGCCACCATACATGGCCCAACTTAATTTTTTATTTTATTTTATGTGTAAAGTTATTTTGTCTGCATGTATGCCTGTGCATCACAAGAAGCCTGGTGCCCACAGAAGCCAGAAAAGGACATCAGATTCCCTGGATCTGAAGTTACAGGCTATTGTGAACGGCCAAGTTTGTGCTAGGAATCAAATCTAGGTCTTCAGGAAGAACAGTCAGTGCTTTTAACTGCCAAACCATCGTTAGCCCTCCATTCAGTTTTTTTTACGATTAACTTTTGAGGGCTGCTGCTGGTGGTGGTGGTGGTGCATACCTGTGATCCCAGCACTTAGGGAACAGAGACAAAGCCAGTCTGGTCTACAGAGAGAGTTCCAGGACAAAGTGAGATCCTGTCTTAAAATAAAATATAAAAAGTAAAAGTAACTTTATAGGTTAGCTTATAAACTGATGACTTTGATCATGGCACCTTCATATATATGTGTCATGCTCTGTTCCATTTGTCACCTTCCCCTGTTGGCCTCCCCTCCTTTGAACTTTCAAGTATGTCTATTAGTGCATATTTAGAGTGTAATAAGTTCATTCAAGAAATCTTCCAGGAACATTTTGCTCTTTGAAGGTAGCAATGATGAGTGAAGTTTTTTGGGAGCACCCAGGTTTCAGGGTCATAAAGGCCAAGGTTGAACTTGTAGTGTTTTTATTTGTGGGGTTCTGAGTGTCTAGCTTCTCAGGTATTACTGTAATGAAGGGTTTCTCAGGACAAGCATTCTAAGTCCCCCAACCTTTGAAAGTTATGTGAATAGAATAAGTATTATCTTGGTTGGTTGGTTGGTTGGTTGAGGATTTTTTGTTTGTTTTGTTTTGTTTTTGTTTTTTATTTCAGACAGGGTTTCTCTGTGTAGCCCTGGCTATCCTGGAACCTACTTTGTAGACCAGGCCGGCCTTGAACTCACAGAGATCCTCTTGTTCCTACCTCCCGAGTGCTCGAATTAAAGGTGTGCACCACCTCCCAGCTGGGTGTCATCATTTTTCATTGGAATTAAGAAAAAGATTTTAGGCCGGGCGGTGATGGTGCATACCTTTAACCCCAGCACTTGGGAGGCAGAGGCAGGCGAGTTTGAGACTAGCCTGGTCTACAAGAGCTAGCTCCAGGACAGCCTCCAAAGCTACAGAGAAAACCTGTCTCAAAAAACCAAAAAAAAAAAAAAAAAAAAAAACAGAAAAAGATTTTAATGCAGATTTAAGCATGGTATTGAAAGAGGAGACATGGGGACATAGCCACACTTAAAGGCAAAAGAACAGTTATACACACTCAAGGATAGGTGTGAGCTTCCCAGGTGTGTTGTATTTTTAACAAAAGTTAATGGTTATATTACGGGGGAGGAAACAAATATTTGATCTAATTGCTCAACAGAGAGCCAAAGGATCATGGCTTTTTGCATTTGCTTTTTAGTGACCTCTTGTACCTTCTGAGAGAAATTGATTTGTGTGTGTGTGTGTGTGTGTGTGTGTGTGTGTGTGTGTGTGTGTGTGTGTGTTTAATATTAGTGTTTTGTACTGTTTTGTTGTTGTTATTGCTGTTTGTTTTTCAAAGAAAAAGAGATACTCTTTTTTGGACTTTTAATGATTCAAAAGGGTAGTAAATTTGGAGCAAAAAAACTTGGCTTTTGCCCTATAGCATCAGTCAACACCCAGTGACTGCCCAAAACTGGAGCACGCCAGTTGCTGTGGAGCTCAGCCATGTGGTTGTGTGATTCCTTCCTACTTAGTTAGGGGATCTTTATTGTCCCTAACTTTGCAAACTTATTTCTTCATTGCTTTTGCTGCTATGTAGCCCACACATAAGCATTTTGGAGGCTGTGTGACACTTAGACACCTCATCTACTCAGTTAGAATGCAATGGCTGACCGAGATGCACACCTCCTGCACCCCACTGAGAGCAGGTTCATCGTCACCTGAGTAGTTTCTGTGGGCTTGGACAGGGTATATCCTTTTCTAGGTCATAGACACTTGAAAGCTTTATACTTCTTTTCCATAGAAATACATCTTGGTTCACAATGTGTCTCATGAAAACATTGTCCAGAGCCTCTAAGTTAGGGGTCCCTGATAAGGTGCTTTCTTAGCCTAGAACAAGAAATGTTAGCCAGGCATTGGTGACACATGCCTTTAGTCCCAGCACTCGGGAGGCAGAGGCAGGCAGATCTCTGTGAGTTTGAAGCCAGTCTCGTCTACATACAGAGTGAGTGCCAGGACAGCCTCCAAAACAATACAGAGAAACCCTGTCTCAAAAAAACAAAAAGAAATGTTTACCTGTGTTCTAGACCTTGTATAGGCATTGCTGCCTCACAACAACCCTGTGACACCACTGCTGCTTTGAATTCCACGTTACAAATATGCATAGTGAGGTATAAAACCTGCTCAACATCTCATAGCTGTTAGGTATCCGATTTGAGTCCAGGAAGCTTGGCCCAGAGCCGGTGCTGTCTGAGTTGATCCTCTACTACTTTGAGAAATAGTAAGCTAGTCTCTTTAAGAGGGGATCACAGGGATTCCAGGGATATAAGTAAGTAAGGAGCATGGAAACAAGAGGGTCCTGCCCTGTGCAGGAGCCTGGAGCAACCTAGGCTGGCTCTGGCTGAGGTGGGAATTGGAAGTGAGAGCATTGGCTTTCTGGGAAAAGGACTCATGACTAGGATAGGGAGGGGTTTGTTTGAGACAGAATTTCACCTTACAGTCCAGGCTCTAAATTTTAGAGTCAACCAATCCTCCTAATCTCAGCCAGAATAACTGGGATTACAGGGACATACCCATCAAGCTTTTTAGGACACAGTTTTAAGATAACTATGTTGGTGGATGTAAGGAACAAAAAAAATTACCAACAAGATAAAATATGTAGAGCAAACACCAGCAAAGGACAGTGTTAAAACAAATTGCAAATTGGAGGGGAAAGTGATGGGCCGTCATCATTCAGGCTTCACCAAGAAGGTGAAAAGATGGAGTGGGAAGATTGTGCCTCAGTCCTGTACCGTCTTTTCTCAGTAGAGTGCTGGCATAGATATAAGATAGCAAGAAGTGCAGGCCGTGGAGCCTGCCTACCTTGGGTTGGACCTAGGTCTCATCAGATTATTCCCCTTCTGTAAGTTGCTTTCTCAGCTGTCAAGAGGAAGTGATGACAATGTGGACTCCAAAGCCAGCAGCATCATGCATATAGTAGTGTCTGTATGTGTGCATTGCACTAAAAGTAGCATGCTCCTCTCAGCTGTTCCCATTACCGTTATTGCTTCATGTGGTCAGTCTTCTGTGACTAAGACTCCCTACAAGACTTTCCAGTCCAGCAAGCCTGGCCTTGGTCCCAAGCCCCACCTTGTAGCTGTATTTTGTGTATGTTTTAGACCCCTTCCAGCTCTTGCATTATAGAGAAATAAAACTTCTTCCTCTTTGTTATTAGAGCTAATATATATAGAATTATTCTGGATATTGTGGCACATGCCTTTAGGGATCCCAGCACTCAGGAGGCAAAAGTAGGGAGACACTCTTCAAGTTCAAGGCCAGCTTGGTGTACTTAGCAAATTCCAGTCCAGCCAAAACTACATAGTGAAACTTTTTTTTTTTAGAGAGAATTATAACAGATACACAGTAAATATAGTTGTTTATTTATCTCTAGAATAGGATCTGTGTAGCCTTGTGTACACACCTAGGTAGCTCTGAGGCAGCAGGTGAGGATATGGTCAGATGAATTCAGAAGGTTGGGCCTTGAATTAAGTCCCAACATCTCTGGCATGTTGAGTTTTCTTTTCCACTGGGCAGGAATGGTGTTGTTGGGCATCCTCCATGGAAGGGGTGAAACCTCCTGAGTAGCATTTAGATAGGGGCTGACTGAGAAAAAGCCTTGAAAAGTAAAGCTGATGGGGCTGCCTGCAGAGAAAGCATTATGTACACTCTGTCGGTTTGCTCTTAGGGGTGCAGGAGTTGGGGCTGAGGCAGCCTGTATGTTGCTAGGACCTCTGGGGAATAGCTAGCACTAGAGTTACATTAACTTCTGTGTCAGCTTCTTAGTCCTTGGTAACTTTCTTCTCCTATGTGGGCCTTAAATTCAGATATTATCATAAACCACATAAGTTATCACATCAAAACATCTTTGTCCTCTTAGACTGAGAACAGAATTACAGAGTGTCCCCAAACTACACTAGGTGCCCAGACAACAAGGCACTGTTAAGCTCTGGTGGGGTTGGCCACTCTCCCCATGAAGAGCAGGCAGCTGGTCCGGTGCTCATACACTAGAAACAGGAAAGGACGGTCAACAGTGAACCGGACTTGGGTAGACAGCGGCATGAACCCCACTGTGGTTACAGCTGCAGCTTGCGTGCCCTCTTCATCCACTGTGATGGTGCTTTGGTGCTTGAACTGTTTAAAAGCAGAAAGGAAAGTTGTCAGCTGTGCAGGTTGTCACAAGAGGCGAGTGAGGTGGGGTGGAGCACCCCAGTAAGACTCAACATTGGAGAAAAGCCCCAGAGGCCTCACATAAGACAAAGTCACGTCTATCACAGTGACCCACATGGTCTTTGAGTGCCTGGTCATTGTGGCTACAATCTCTACCACAGCACATGTACTTACCTTCAACCATACAACTACAGTCACCACTGACCGTCCAGTGTCTGAAAGGCCTTGGGAGCCAAAATCACCACCCAGCCCTTGTATCCTTTTAGCTTGGGTCACAGGCCCACCAGGAGGTTGGGGAAAGAGGCAGCAACCATGCAAGGCAGGATCTGGGGACTGACAGGAGGGTGCTGTTACCAGATCAACAGTGATCCTTTGGTCTGAGATGCGTGACATGTTGCCATTCTTGTCAAACAGCTTTGTGATTCCCATAGACTTAAGCACCTCCACCAGGTTGTAGTTCTTCTCAAGCTTAAACTTGGGCAGAAGTACCTCTCGCGTTCTAGTTGGAGAAGGAGACAGTCAATTTCTTTACAAATGACAGAATAATTACGTTTTCCCTGCTAAGTTTGCATGGCCTGCAGTGGGTTGCCTTTACCACAGAATTGGCATAACATTCCTTGGCATTTAAATTTTATATATTGGTACTGTCAGTTGAGTTTTGGAAAAGCCATCCACTGTAAGTCCTGTCACAGTTAGCCCTTATATCAATGGGATGCAAGAGCCACAGACTCCAGGTACCAGGGAAAACTGTATCTGTACATATACAGAATTTCCGTTCCCATCATTCTATATGCAGTATAGTAAGTAGAGCAACTATTTACACATATTCATATTGTGTGTCGGTTATAAGTAAGGTGGATGACTTCCCCCTGTGGGGGAAATGTGCATAAGATATATGTATGTGTTAGGCTATCTTATATATAAGAAACATGAAGGCCTTGGATCTGACTGGAGCATGAAGGAAAGGGCCAAGGGAGGGGAAAAGGAAAGATGCTAAAGAGCCTACCAGGGAGGGCTCCCCTTGTTAGGATTAGGAGTCCACAGGGAGGAGGAGGTGAGGGGTGGAAATGCTGTGCTGGACTAGAGACAGAACTCAAGGTGGCTTGACCTCGGTGACTCATGTACCTGGGAAATCCACCTTGCTCCAAGAATCTGCTTCTAAGGTTTTATATTTTATGGGTTTGTTGTTGTTGCTTTGTTTTGTTTTTCAAGACAGGATTTCTGTGTGTAGCTTTGGAGCCTGTCCTGGAACTTGCTTAGTAGGCTGGCCTCGAACCCAGAGATCTGCCTGCCTCTGCCTCCTGAGTACTGGGATTAAAGGTCTGCAATGCTCCCACTACCACCAGGCTTGCTTTAATTTTTATTGTGCATGCATGCATATTGCCCAGGGTATGTAGTATGTGTATAGAGATAAGATAAAGGAGGACTCTCCTTCTACCACCAGGGTCCCAAGGATTGAACTCAGGTAGCTAGGCTTGGCAGTGAGCATGCTTGCCTGCTCATCCATCTCGCTGGCCTGTGTTTTGGTGTTTTTGAAGTAGGTCTTATTCTTCCTAGACTGACCCTGTATTTGTGATTTCCTGCCTCAGCTTCTCCAGTGCTGGGATTACAGGGCACAGTACTATACCCAGCAGCATTTTCAGTTTGTTGCATTGTTTGTATTTCTTGTCCAATAGGTGTCACCTCTCATTATGAGTCTAACAAACAGTAATTACCTATAACACAGAAATATATTTAATTTCTCTATTCTTCCTGCCGAAGTCCAATAATAATTTCAGCAATATTTAACATCATCTGTTTCAACTATAAATAATAAGTAATAATCAAGGAAAATAATCAGTGACAAGTCTTCAATGAGTTAAAAATAATTTCCTGGCAAGGAAGGAGAGAGCTATCTTTGCTGAGACCCTCTTACATTCTAGGCACTGGGGGTGGGGGGTGGGGAGAGCAGAGGTTGGGAGCAAGTCAACCACCTCTTCTGTTTATTTCTCACCGTGAGCCCTGCTAAGTAATGTGATTAGTCTCACCTGGGGTCATTGAACTGGGGCTCACAGCCACAAAATGTGCTTTGGAAGATGGAGGTTATTCCTAAAATGGCCTGAGGCTACCTGTCCCTGCCCTCTGAAATAGCTGTGTGGAGGGGATGGCTTTCTCATCAGAGCTCCTGCTGAGCAAGAAATTCAGGTTGACATAAACAAGCATGGCCTATGTGGCAATTCTTGGGTTCTTTTGTATACTTTCCCCTTTTAAAAAACAAACAAAAACTGGTGAGACTTAGGGTGGCTCACACATGTTACCCTGGCACTTATAGCAGGCTGATGAGAGAGGAGGGTCACTGCACTACATAATGAGTTCCAGGCCAATCTGGACTACAGAGTGAAACCCTGGCTCAGAAGGAAGGGGCAGAAATTAGCCATGGCTGCCGCACTCTTAGATACCCCAGCCCAAGAAAGCAAAAGAACAAATGCCCCAAAGTACCTGTTTGTCATGCTTTTTTGCCATCTCTCTACTACTTGGGGCGTGAGCTGTGCTTCAAGAGCCTTCATTCCCGAGAGCTTTCGTGGGATCACAACCAGCATGCTGATGCCCCCTACATACTCCAACTGCAGAATGTCACAGTCCAGCTCCTGGTCACTTGCTGCGAGGAAATTCCCCTTAGTTTGCATCATGGAGACTTTAATTACTTCTCGCTCATTGAGCCTGAAGTTGTGACTGTGTGTCATTTCTACTGGGAATTTATTCACCCAGGTTCCTGTAAAGTCAAAAGGAGCAGGCAGTTGGTAAGATGTCCCTTTAGAATGTTGCCTTTGCTCTTGAATGTTTTCCTTCCAAGGGCTTTCTAGGACTGATCCCCAGAGTCTTAGCAAGAGAAATTTAAGTGACCACAAGACATTATGGGTTAGATTCTGACACTATTTATTAGTCCCTGACAGATACCTAATTTGCCTGGGCCTCTCATCTAATTATTTGTAAAGTGAGTAACCCTTTGAGACCTCACAGTATGGTTCTTTAGCATTTGGCAGGACACATATCTGATATAGCTGTATCCTCAGGATCTGCCATGTCAGCTGGGTATAGTGATTGATTATTCAGGAGTAAATCTTAGCTCTAAGACACTCATCATTATTAATGTTGGTAACTAGTTGTCAGCAGGCCACATGCCAGGCATAAGCACCTTTTGTATATTATCTCATTTTTCAGCTCCCAGAAGCTATATGAAATAGATTATTTTAATTTTCATCAATACTTTTTGGATAAGATAACAGAGACACATGAAATAAGGTGACTTGTTCATGGTTTCTATCTGGTATATAGAGCAGCTGAGATGAAAAAAAACAGGGAGCTTTGGAGGAAGTTTAAACACCAGCCAGCTCTGGCCTGCTTGTGGTTGAAGCTCAGCTGCTACCTCTAAGTCATCCACACCCAGGGTTTCTAAACCAGATAATCCCCTGTAGTGTGGGGACCATCTGCTATATGAGGCTGTAACAGCATTGTTAGGCCCTCCCAGCATGAGAGCAGCTTAAGTTGTAACAGTTACTAGTGCCTACAGACATCTGCTTCAGACCCATTGGAAATCCCTGCTCTTTCAGCACTGATGTAAAGCAACTCCAACAAAGCAGGAATAACACAGAGTTAACTTAGTAACAGAGATTTGGGAATTAGAAACTAAAATTGTACTTACAAAATTTTCTAACCTTTAAGGCACATCCCTCTCAGCCAGGTGTGGTGGTGCACACCTTTAGTCCCAGCATTCTAGAGGCAGAGGCAGGCGAGTCTCTGTGAATTCAAGGCTAGCCTGCGAGTCTATGTGAATTCAAGGCTAGCCTGGTCTACGTAGTGAGGTCCTGTCTCAAAACAAACAAGCAAGCAAACAAAAAGATGCACCCTCTGATTCCCAGCAACAAGTCCAGTCAGTGTTTCAGCTCAGTAGAGAAAGATGCCTCAGTGCAAAGTGGATACTGCAGTGTAGATAATATGATCATGTCTAATCTATGCTATATTCCCACCTGCTCCCGTGCTGACACAATAGCCTCTTGGTTCAGAATTTCAATATGACTGTGGGCAACCAGCAAACTGAACACTGACAGCTTTGGTGGTGGTGGCCTGCCAACCTGTTCTGAAGCCATCCCCAAGCATATAGCCTGATTACTTATGAGAGTAAATGTTACTTGCAATATCACACTTGTCATATTGAGCTATACTACATACACTCCTTCAAGTTCATTGTGCTCTTACTGTTTACAGGGCTACATCACTGTCTCTTCAGTTCTGTGCACCCTATCAGAGTAGGTCTGACCCTTCCATGATGAGATGTCAAATGAGTGTCCCAGGGTCACACAAATGAGACGGATGAAACCAGAACATAGACTCTTGTTTGCTCAGTTCCAAAACTTGTACTTAGAACTAGTAATGAAAAAGAAAATATTTTCATCATATATATGTACTATATGTTTATCTGTCTATGGTCACAGACAGGCTTATTACAGATATAGCCTTTAGCTGAACCCTCATTGAAACTTGAATGCTGTGCCTGGTTCTGGAAGGAAGCCTAGAGTCAAATCTCAGACTCCCAAGCCCCCTGAGGTCTTGGCCTCTGCAGTGCTACTTAGCAGCCCAGTCTGGCAGGATGCTTATTTTTGCAGAACTGAGAGTTCTGTGTAGCACATAGACACCCCAACATGCAGAAGCCAGAAGAAAGCCCCTGCCCTTCAGATACTGGAGCATTATAACCACTGGGCTGAACAAGTTGGAAATGTAGGCTTCCCACACCTATGTCTTCACCAGTATCCTGAAGTCAGTGACAACAAAGAAATGTGGCTGTAGTGCTGCTATTAGCTCTGTATCTAAGCCTCTCCTATGACTGTCTTTGGCTTAAGAGAGATACAAGTTTATTTTTATCAGATTGCCAAGAGGTTTGGATTTTGCCTGTAGCCCCAGCATTGAAGGAGGCAAGGCAGGAGGGTCTTAGTTCTAGGTCAGCCTGGCTACATAGCAAGACCTTTTTTAAAAAATAAGTTTTGAGTTAGGTCTTATCATATAGATATACACATGTGCATGTGCAAATACGTTAGTGGGAGATGGTACTTTCTTTAAAAGTGCTTTCATGCCTGGCCTGTAAGAGTTGCTGAAGAAAGAAATAATTAGGACTAGAAAGATGGCTCAGCAGGTAAAGATGCTGCCAGGCCTGCCAACTTTGGTTCCATCACAAAGGTCACATTATAGAGGAAAGAACTGTCTCAAAGGAAAAACTTTAAAAATAAAAAAATAAAAAATAAAGAGGAACAGAAGTGTGTATTTCCTAATCACCCATTAATGCAAAACTCCCCTTGAGAAAGCTGGTTATGGTGGCACATGCCTTTGATCCTAGCAGGCCAGCCTGGTCTACATAGCAAGCTCTAGACTAGCCAAGGCTACACAGGGGGACCCTGTCTCAAAAACAGCAAGTACCCTGAGAAGAAGTTAACAGTTACTGTAGCTGAGCATTTTCCAGACATATTTCTTTAGCCTTTTGTCCATATTTCTACTCACTGATAATTTGGAAGGGAAATGAAGAAATCTTAATACATGCTGGTCAAATACTAAAAAAGGAAAGCTTATATTATTTCTTCCAATTAATAAATAATTAGAGATAGCTTACTGAGATCTATCTTGAACATTGCCTCTACAGCCTTTACCCTTGGGGGACCTTTCTTTTGGGGGGGTGACTTTGGTTTTTCAAGACAAAGTTTCTCTATACAACAGCCTTGGCTGTCCTGGAACTTGCTCTGTAGACCAGGCTGGCCTCAAATAGAGACCTACCTGCCTCTGCCTCTTGAGAACTGCTATTAAAGATGTGTGCCACCTCCAAGGCCACCACCACACTTCCTTAGGGCATCTTATCTCTTAGCGCTAGTGGATTTGTCTATAAAACAAGGATCCTGGTAGTTCTAGCACCATGATACCTACCACATAGAAATCCAGTGAGTGTAAGACAGTACGTTTAGCAGCTATGACCTCATGATGTTCTTTCTGTCCCTGAGTTGATGTAGTGTCTTATTTTCCCTCATAAGTGGCAGCTACACACTACAGTTCTTAGTGTTGTCTTTTGTACAGCAGATGGCTATTTTGTGAGTTTCCTTTGGTAATCATGGAAGTGCATCTTACCTTTGAAGTAGATGCAGTTCAAAATCATCATCTGAGTAGCAGGGTCTATATTCTCCAGAGCGGCTTTTATGAGACCCTTGGTGAGCTTCAAAATATGGTTGTTTGCCTTCAATATGAAGGCAGGATCTGAGAAGTCAGCCACCTGGGCCTCAGCAAAGTAAAATTCCCTCATGTCAGCTTTGAAGTCCTCCCTGATGGGAAGCTGCTTCTGAATGTAAAGGCCATTAGCTGACTGGAGCTTGTACCCAAAGTTCCTCCTGAACAGGCGATGAGTCAGCTTTCGAAAGAGATTATGAATAGTGGTAATCTCATACTTGCTGCTAGCATTGACAAAGTCTTTAAAGTGTAGAACTGAGTGTACTTCTTCATGGGTCTCTCCGCTCAAGCCTAAGGAAAGCATCCCCATGGCAGTGGAAATGCCTACAGGTGCTATGAAGATGTTATCAGAAGTGGCAGCCTGGTCCTTCAGGACTCGGTAAAGGTTGAAGGCAAACTTTGCGTTGAGGATATTAAGACGCTGGATCCGGCTCTTGCCTTGGAAAAGCTGCAGGATGTTCCCAGCACTTGATTCTGCATCTGTCGGGGAAACTGCATCAATGATGTAAATGTAGTCGTCATCCTCACTGAATAGCTTCTCCAGGTCCAGATAGTCCTCCTCCTCCTCCCCCTCTGGAATCCAGTCGTTGGTGACTGTGTTTTCTTTGTGGAAGTTAGCAGGAAGGAAGGACGCGCTCACGTTTTCCTTAGCTAGCTGCTCAGCAAGGCCTTTGCTCCCAACACATACAGACATAATGACAGAAAGAAGAAGAGGGTGGAATGGATGCTTCATTTTTGCAGAGCTAAAGCTGGTATAGAAAACAGACAGCAGTGAGAGGCAGCCCTGACTCCATCCTGCTGGGTTCTTCGTGTTTTAACAGAGAAAGAGGCCTGGCACAGTACCAGTTCTTACACAAGCTTAGAATGCTAAACTTTAAGGGAATCTGATAAGAAATAAACATACAACTAGTGTTAATGTTTTGTGTGCTTCATACATCTCCTGGGATCTAGGAACCTCTAGACCAGTGGTTCTCAACCTTCCTAATGTTGTTTAATATAGTTGCTCAGGTTGTGATGACCCCCAACCATAACATCATTTCGTTGATACTTCATAACTGTAATTTTGCTACTGCTTTGGATCATAAATATCTGATATGTAGGATGTCTAATATGTAACCCCAAGGGGATCATGACCCACAAGTTGAGAAATACTTCCCTAAATGAAAATTTTTCTTTCTTTTTTTTTATTGGTTTTTCGAGACAGGGTTTCTCTGTATTACTTTGGAGCCTGTCCTGGAACTCGCTCTGTAGACCAGGCTGGCTTCAAACTCACAGAGATCTGCCTGCCTCTGCCTCCCAAGTGCTGGGATTAAAGGCATGTGCCACCAACACCTGGCTTCTTTAAATTTTTTAATAGATTCTTTTTTATTCATTCATTTGTGTGGGTGGACAGGTTTGCCATGTTACATGTGTGGAGGTCATAGGGCAAATTGTACCAGTCTTTGTAACCATGTGGGTCCCAGGGATTAAACTCATGTCATCAGTCCAATTTTTTTTATTATGGGGGACACACACATGTAGACATGCATGCTACAGTCAGATGATTGGGTGGAAACAGTTCTCTCCCTTATGTGAGTTCTAGAGATCAAACTCTGGTAGCCATGCTTACACAACACGCACCTTTGTCTGCTGACCTGACAGCTTCTTTAATGCAGTGAAAAAGAGGAAACTTGGGAGATTCCTAGAGTTTCTTTCTCCTTTATTCACTGAACATCATCGTCTGTCTCCAAAAAACTCCACTGGCACTAGAGCCATTAAGGTCTTCCTACTGAAGGACTCATGGGACAGACATGAAGTGAATCAAGAACTCTCAGAACAGTACTGGCACAGTGCGGGGGCATGGAAAGGGAGGGAATGGCTGTACCTCTTAGAGTGAGGGCAGGGTGCCCAGAAAGTTAGAGGTTTCATAAGAGATGAGCTTGAGTAAGTACCTGAGACAGGAGGCGGATTTCCAGTGGATGGACTCGGCCCTACCTGTAAGCCCAAACTACTGTTCAGCTGGGAGGAGGAGGTATTATGAATGATTAAGAGCCAGCCTTCTAAAAACTTATCTTGGATGGCTGTACTCTGTGCAGTCATCTGGGGATAATTTAAGATTTGGAACGTAGCAAGACTCCCTAAGGACCTGCTGAAGGAATGTGGCTGGGAGCCTGTGTCTCCTGGCGCTCTCAAAGACTATTAGGTTATGTGACTTGCTGTAGAAGAACTTTGCTGTCAGGAAGAAGAAATCTTTTACTGCCTGCTTCCAATCTCACTATGCAAACAGGATGTATGGGAGGGTGATGTCAGAGGTCCACCCTTTATAAAGGTCTGTAGACAGGAGAGAGATCTCTTGTCCTTATCTACACATCCTTTGTCAAATCCTAGCTTTTTGTTTGTTTTGTTGTTTTTTGGTTTTCGAGACAGGGTTTTTTTGTATTGCTTTGGAGCCTGTAGACCAGGCTGGACTCAAATCACAAAGATCCGCCTGCCTCTACCTCCCAAGTGCTGGGATTAAAAGTGTGTGCCACCAATGACCAGCCAAATCCTATCTTTCTATCCAGTGGCTTTGGGTTGGTTTTTCCATGTCTCAATTATTAACTAGGCAGATGGCCTCTCTTTTATTGTTTCCCTGTTTGACCAGAAAGGTGTATTCCTAGGAAGAGTTTGTTTTGTGCCTGTGACCATTTCCTGGTTTAGAATATCTGTTGCCAGTCTATTTTTTTTTGTTGTTTTGTTTTGAAGACAGGGTTTCTCTGTGTACCCTTGAAGCCTGTCCTGGAACTCACTTTATAGACCAGGCTGGCCTCAGATTCAAAGAGAGCCACCTGTCTCTGCCTCCTAAATGCTGGGATTAAAGGTGTGTGCCACCACCACCTGGCTGTTACCAGTCTAGAACAAATAAGAGTCACTGACTCCTGTCTAAGCATTTGGATTTGTTAGGCCTTCGACAATTAGGAACTAGCTGTGTGGATGCCCTACTTGGAATACTCCTGCCAATTTAACCTATCGTGAGATGTAGCCTTCCTTTGCTGCTACTAAAAGATGGCAGTGGTTTGAGTTAGGAATATAGAGAATATTGATTACTCTCACCCATCCTGCATGGGATCAGGACTCAGTCCCTAGCACCAAAATGTAAGGATTGATGGATGGTAGGTAATGACTAGATCTGAATGACTAGACTTGAGCTGCTTAAGTCCCCAGCTCCTTGATGGCAAGTGCTCTGCCTTGCTTGTCGTCGAGTGCCAGCACACTCAAAACTACCCACACTTGGGAACAGCTGTTGCCAGTCTTTATCCTTAGGGCCTGTACTAGAATATGGTTAAAATCCCAGCTTTTTTTTTTTTTTTTTTTTTTTATCATAACTGAGGACCTTTTTAAAAGGCATTGTGTGTCTCAGGCTAGCCCTATTTAGCCAAGGGTGACCTTAAATTTTTGACTCCTTGCCTCCACCCCCTTAGTTACAGGCCCGTGCCCCCATACCTAATCTGTACACTACTGGGAATGAAACAGGGCTCATTGGTGCTTGTCTGGCATTCTGTCAACTGAACTACATCTGTAGCTAACTGAGATAATAAGCTAATTGTTTATTTTGGAGAAAGTGTCACATGGTTTCTTACTTTGAATATGTCTGTTGTCTTTTCTGACCCTCCTCAGCTCTTTGCTGAGATTGGTGGCTACGTAGTCTGTATATGAGAGACAGTTTCTAGAAATGGTGTCTAATGTATGTGGCTACAAATAGAACTAGGCTAGTTTTAAAATAGAATCAGGCATGAGTATCATTAATGTTACAATTAAAGAACCGCTCGGCAGTGTCCTCTCTGGTCTTCAGGTCCCAGCCCTCAAGTCAGGTGGCTCACACCCATCTCTAAATCCAGCTCCAAGGAATTTTGACACCCTTCTGGGCATCTGCACACATGTGGCACACACTTGAACAGACAAATGCATATACACAAATAAAAATAAAATAAACCTTTATGAAAGAACAGAAGCAACTTAATGGAAGTATTTTGTTTGGCTACACTGAAAAGTATCCTCAGCTAAAACAGTAGTTAGTAATTATAATGTTACAGAACAAAACAGAAGGCAACCTCTTTACCCTCGCCTGGGACTCAGGGAGTGTGCTTGGAAGTGCTGTGGCTTGCTTTAGGAGTTAAGGATCATCTACTCTATTTCTGCATTGCACTTTCAAAAGCCATAAGCCATAATTTTCATGATTCTCTTACTTAGAAAAAGGAGATGTAAAGGTGTTTTTTATGCATTGAAAAACTAGAGCTCCAACAGGTAAATCTTTCTATTTTTTCTGTCATTTACATTAAGGCTTTTAAAAAACATCTCTGAGTTGTGTCTACATTCAAGTTGCTGTCTTTGAAGTACTATAATTTTAAGATAAATCATCAAAACTTTATGTTTTCATGGGAACATCATATAACATATTCTTATGAGTTGCATGGAGTAGAGTTGGCATTTTTGGTCATGTGCCACAGAGAACACCCTCTCTCTTGCCTTGATGTCTCCAGATCCAGACCAGAACAAACAGGAAGGGAAAAAGTAGTTGTCAGTAATATGGAAACTTTTGGTTTTTTTCAAGACAGGGTTTCTCTCTGTAGCCCTGGCTGTTTTGGAACTCGCTCTATAGACCACGCTGGCCTTGAACTCAGAGATCCACTCTACCTCCCCAGTGCTGGGAACCCTTTTTGTATTGAAATAACTGCAAACTTACAGAGGAATTGAAAGAATAGAGTAGTGCAGCAGCTGTTGTGCCCCTGTACTGTCCCTGGATTTTACATTTCCTTGGGGGAGGCCTGTGTATGGGGGTGTGGTATATGGTGTATGTGTGTGTGTGACATGGGGTATGTGTGTATGTGTGTGGTATATGGTTGTGTGTGTGTGTGTGTGTGTGTGTGTGTATGTGTGTGTGTGTGTTACATGTGGTGTGTGTGTGTGTGTGTGTGTGTGTGTGTGGTATATGGAGTGTGTGTATTCGTGTGTATGTATCAACATATGCAAATGTTTTCTGAGCCTTTTGAGGTTAGACCTATTACATTCCTCTTACATTCCTCTAACATTCAATAGTAATGCTTGGGGAAAACTTCCAAAGAACAGGGTTATTCTCATACTTAGTCATTAGACAATTATCTAATTTGAAAAGAAAATTATTTTTGGCCCTGGGGTGGTAGGTACGAAGGGACTGCAAACCCATCCACTGACCTAACCCCTTCAGTGCTGGGTTCCGGCCGTGTGCCACCTGTTTCCAGTTTAAAGTATCAAAGATTTAAAGCTCTTGTCTCTTATAAAACAATTCCAATTCTGTCAGTTGTGCCACAGTACAACTGGCAGAATTTTATTCTGAACTTTAAAAGTAATAATGTTTTCTTTTTCTCAACTTGAAATCCAATAAAGGAACCAATCTCCTACCTCAAAACATTAAAAACAAACAATTATAATTGACAAAAATTGTTAGAAACCAAACTTACCTGTGTACCTTTGAGCAGTGGCTTTACGGAGTTAAAACCAGAAAGGGCCACCAACAGGGTTTATGTGTGAACTTTGGTGCTGGGCTGCTGTGTATTTTCCAAAGCAAATATGTCCCAATTCAAACAGCACTCAGTAGCTTCGTCAGCAGAAACCCTTTCAACTATGTCTTTGATCCCTGCTTGGTGAAAAGCCCTTCCAGACTATAGCTCCTCTGTTGCTGAGGTTTTGGGTGTTACTGCCAGCACGTCTTCAGTCTTGTTAGAACATCTTACTGAGGCTAAGCCTGTCTGAGGCACTGTTCAGGGTCCTGGGAGCAGCGTGGCTTCTGGGGTTCAATACTCTGACCTCCACAGGCACCTGTATGCACATGGTGCATATAAACTAATGCAGGCCCATACACACAGACATAAATAAATCTTTTGAAATGACCCTTAAAACTTTCTTTTTGTTTGTTTGTTTTGTTATGTTTTGGTTTTTTGTTTTGTTTTGCTTTACAAGACAGGGTTTTTCTGTGTATAGCTCTGGTTGTCCTGGAACTCTGCTCAGTAGACAAGACTGGCCTCAAACTCACAGATATCCACCTGCCTCAGACTTCCAAGTGCTAGGATTAAAGGTGTGTGCCACCACCACCAGGCTGCTTTTTTTTTTTTTTTTTTTTTTTTTTTAAGTATTTTTATCTGTGTGGTAGTTTGCCTGTACTACATGCATGCAATGCCCATGGAGGCCAGCAGAGGGCATCAGATTTCTTCTGTAACTGGAGTTACTGACTTGTGCTAGCTGCCATGTGGGTGAAATCAAATCTAGCTCCTTTGGAAGAGCAGCAAGTGCTCTTAACTGCACAATCATCTCTCCAGCTCCCAAAGCTTTTGTTTAGAGAATGGGAAGAGGGTGTTTCTCCGTGAGTAGCAGTATCTTCTCAAGCCTGAGGACTAATTTCAGTGTCTGGAATTGGGTCACACATCTATAATGGCAGCACTCCAGTGGAAATGGGAAACAGGGAGAACACGTGGGAGTGGTTCAACCACTTTTGCATTTGTCTGTCATGACTCTAAACTCCTTGATCTGTCTCTCTCACTTGCCCTAGGATTTTGACTTTTTAAGCATAAGCAGGTTTTCTGTCTGGTAGCCCTTGCCTGCCCTATATTAAGGGGCCCTTCTCTAGGGCATCTCCGCTCCATGCCCCCCCCAATCTTTCCTGAAGCCCTGCACTAACCTGCCATGATGCCTTGTTGTTATCTTGAGATATATCCTTTCCTAAAGCTACCCCCATCTGCACTTCCTAGGCACTAGAGGAGTCTTAGCTGAGATTCTCAATAACCAGGAGGAGTGAGAGAGTAGGAATAGCCCATGGCTTACTGTCAAGGCCAGTCCTTAAGAGGGAGCCACGAGGTTGCAGGGTGAATACAAAGTGTAACTACTTTGTCTTGCCTGTCAAAACTGTGTTGGGCTTCTGTGCCACTTGAAAGTTTGTTTGCTTGGTTGCTTGCTTGTTTTAAGATAAGATCTCACTATGTCCTGGCTGGTCCAGAACTCACTGTGTAGACCAGGCTGGCCTCAAATTCACAGAGATCCACTACCATCAGACCCTCTTAGACTTCACCTTGAACCCTGCTATCTGGAAACCCATTGGGCCTCCACTTCCCTCTTAGGCCCTCATCTTAGGCACACCTATCACGGTAGTCAGTCACACAGACACTTCAGCTTGCTATCCTTGGGCACTGGCCAAACCGGAAGCACTGTTGTCATTTGTTCTTGGTGGCTAGTGATGTGTGCAGCCTTGGGCTTCCTGCGCTGTGTTTTCTCCATCCATTATTGCATTCCCTCATCTCCTTACCACCTTAAAGTCTGCCCTAAACCAACTCCCCCAGGCCACAGTGCTCTGGTAGACCCTCTGCCACATGGGCTGCTGAGCTCCTGACTGGAACCTGTGTCCTTCCTGTACTTGTAGAGAGATGCAGAATTCCTGGAAATACAGTCTCAAAGAGGAGAACTGAAATCCTTGACTACTCCACTGTTCAAAAGTAATTGTTATTAGGTACCTGGGGATTTTTTTCCCCATCTTTGTTCTTTGCTTATACATTTACACTGAAATGTATTTTCAATATATGGATATTGAAAATATAAAATATATATTGAAATCTGCATTTGTATGTTTTGCATATTTTACATATTTACATTGTAAATTATACCTATACTAACAGATGATCATAGAAAATATGGTTATTTTTTTCAAGACAGATCTTATATAGCTCATGCTGGCTTTAAACTCACTGTGTAGCCACGGATGACTTTAAATTCCTGGTCTTCTTGCTTCTACCTCCTATGTGCTGGGATTACAGGTGTGTGCTTCATGACATGCAGCTCGATATTTAGCCTTTTGATGCACACTGTCGTACCCTTCCCCAATGACTGCTGAACCAGTTTACATGCCTACAGATGCAAATGAACAACATGTCCTGACATTTGACATCGTCTCACCCTACTCCATCCATATTCCTGGCCCAGCACCTAGTGCACACATGCCACTAGTGTTGGGTGGCCAAGCCCCACACTACAGCGCACAAGACTAGACGTCTTCATCTCACGGGGGCTGTGAGGACCAGTGTGCTCAGTGGAGTGCTTTGTGCAGAATGAAGCAGTTTATAAGCTGTGTGCCTTCCAGCAGGCAAGCTGCTCTCTCAAGCAGGGTTCAGGGCATTTGATTTCTCACACTGCACTCAAACCAGTCTGCCCAGGATTCCTGTTTGAACTCTCATGTGCTAAAAAGGATTTGGAAGCTACTTCTTGTACTCTGTCCATAAGACACTCCACTCCAATGGTGTTACCTTCTCTGAGGGTCCTCCCAGTCCCAGCCTTGGGGCCTGAGGCTTCTTATAGCAACTGGTGCTTCCTTGCTGTTCTCTGCCTGGCCAAGCTTTATGTGAAACCCATAACGACACTTGCAGGAACTCTGCCCCACTACAGCTGTTTTCCTCCCAGTTAGACAGAGCACCTTTGAGTAAGCAAGCACGGTGCCTGGCTCACAGTGAGCATTGCATGTGACCAGTGAGAATTGGTAGGATAATTGAGACGCATCAGCCACTGCTCAGTGCACCTATTTGTACCCTTTCTGACCCATTCTGGGATGGGGCTCTTGGAGAATGTGTGTGTGGTTTTACTCTTAGTAGAGTTTTACTAACAAACAGCCTTTCCCCCCTCCTCCCATGTCAGCTCACCCGACGGCTGCCGCCCATCAAAGAAGCTAAACCTAGGCTACAGAAGCTTTTCCGGGACTTCTGGCTCTACTCTGTATTGATGGGATTCGCTGTGGAGGGCTCAGGTAGGGAGTGGTCTCTCTCACCCCAGAGAAAGGCTGAGTGTGCAGTACAAACAGCCATGGTCACCCCAGAGTCTGAGTACATGTGCTCTGAGCCCAAATGTAGCTGCGTGTTCACACAGGAACTTAGAAACACCACTGGCTATGCCACATGGCTGTACATCTCATTGTGGGGATAATTGTCTCAGGGATCCAGGATTCTAGAAATTGCCAGAGTCAATACTGATGTAAGACTTCTTTAACCAGATACTAGATAGTTCATATATTCTCGCTCTTTTTCTCTCCTCTCCCTTCCCCTTTCCTCCCCCTTCCTCTCTCTTCTCTCCTGCATGTTGGTCAGGTGGTCTGCTGGCTTGCACAGCCCTTACCTCACACACACCCTCTCTTACAGGACTCTGGCCAGAAGAATGGTATGAGGGAGTCTGTGAGATAGCGACCAAGTCGCCTCTGCTTACCTTTCCCAGCAAGGAGCCCCTTCGGTCAGTCCTCCAGTACAACTCAGCCATGAAAAATGACACAGTCACACCCGTAAGGACTCTCTTCTCTCTCTCTCATTAACTGTCCAGAAAGAAATTAGAACAGACCCTTTCCATGTCCTTACTAAGCCTGGGCTTCCTTCTGGGAAGGCACCTTCACAAGCCCCTATGTTCCCTTCCTCCAGGCTGAACTGAGCGAGCTGAGAAGCACCATCATTAACTTGCTGGACCCTCCTCCTGAGGTCTCCGCCCTCATCAACAAGCTGGACTTTGCCATGTCTACCTATCTCTTGTCTGTGTATCGGCTAGAATACATGAGGTATACCCTGAAACACGTTAAAGATTGTGTCTTGATAGACATGGGACTTTTTAGCTCCTCAAGCATTTAAAAAGCAAGCAGTTGATAGGAGGGGCGCATGCCTTTAATCCCAGCACTCAGGAGGCAGAGGCAGGTGGATCTCTGTGGGTTCCAGGACAGCTAGAGCTATATAATAGAGAGCCCTTCTCTCACAGATAAATAAAAATAAAAAACAAACAAGACTGGTAAGATAGCTGAGTGGGTAAAAGGAGTTTGCTACTACAAGTTCAGTTGCTGAACCACACAAAGTAGGAAGAGAAAACAAATTCCCTAGAAATTATCCTCTCACCTCCACACACAGGATAAATCTAAATAATAATAATAATAATAAAAAAAGGCTGGTTAATGTAAGAAAAATGACCCATTACCATCTCCTATAGTATGTTATTGTAGCTTCTCCCTTTTTTCCTGAGAAAAATCAAGCCAGAGAGCTAAGGATGTGTCTCAGTAGTAGAGTTCTTGCCTCATGTGTGCAAGGTTCCATCCCAGTTTTTAAAAAAGAAAAAAAGAACTAAGAAGAAAGCAGATCATGATAAACAGGGATTCAGTGCTAGCGTGCATAAGCAGAAGGGCGGTCCCCCACGCCTCAAGTGTGGTGCTTGGGAGTACCCCCCCCAAGTTCTATAGCCCTGGGCTCCCTGCAGATCACTACCAAGAACCCTATGCAAGCATGGAGGAACAACCCTACAACTCTGATTGAAGAAAAAGGCTTCTATTCTGAGTTCCTGGTTATTAGGGAAGCTTTGAAACCCCAGTGTGAGAAGTTGAAAGCCTGCACAAATGTGTTTACTTTGCTTTACAAAGACTTAGGTGCCTCTTGGAAGGCTGGTGTGGGGGCCTATTGTTAAATGCAGACTGTTGGACCCCTGCTTTCTTTCTGTAGCTACCCTACGTAATCAGGGTAGCTATGCTTCAAGTGTGTGGATTTATTTCCTTTTTATCCTTTTTCTCTAAAGGTTATAGGTATTTTGTTTTTTTCTTCTTACACTTTATTTATTTTATATATGCATATGACTGTGGACACATGGATGCCAGGCTTGGAACAGAGGTTGTGAGATAACTTGCAAGAGTCAGTCCTGTACTTCTAGCAAACTCAGGTTGTCAGGCATGGGTGTAGGACCTTTACCCATTGAGCCATCTGGCTAGCCAAGATAGGGTTGTTTTGTTTTGTTTGGTTTTCCCCTTAAAAGTAAAAACTAAAGCCCAGTACTTATGGAGCCAAGGCAGAAGGATTGGTTTGAGTTTGAGAGAGACTCTGTTTCGAAACAATAAAGAAAGAGTGCACAGGTGACACAGTGGTTCAGGGAACTGGCTGTTTCTCCAGAGGACTGGGATTTGGTTCCCAGCAGCCACATGAGGTAGCCTACAGTCTCCTGTAGCTCCAGCCTCAGGTGGTCTAAAGTCCTCTTGTAGGATTGCAAACACGCACACGCAGGTACATTTGAATGTAAATGAAACCTTTAAAAAAGGAAAAAAAAAAAAAGACAAGCCACCCCCAAGAATGGTACAAAATATACCAAAGGTAAACAAGTAAAAAATGCCAGTCTCAAGCCAGGCGTTGGTGGCACACACCTTTAGTCCCAGCGCTTGGGAAGCAGAGGCAGACGGATCTCTGTGAGTTCAAGGCCAGCCTGGTCTACAGAGCTAGTTCCAGGACAGACTCCAAAGCAATGCAGAGAAACCCTGTCTATTAAAAAAAAAAAAAAAAAGAATGCCAGTCTCAGTGTAGGCACAGTGGTGGCACATAACTTCAATCCCAGTACTCAGGAGGCAGAAGTATTTGGATCTCTGTGAGTCCAAGGCCAGCCTTGGCAAGCCAGGGCTACATAGTGAGACCTAGTCTTTGAGAAGAAAATTCGGGTCTTACTTTCTTAGTCGCAATTCCCTCATCCCTACTGTTGGGAGATACCCGTGCTCATTTGCTCACTTCCCCCTTCAGTGTCCTCTGCATAGGCACACATGTACACACAGCCTTTAAGAAACCTGTTGGTGCAGTTGTGCTGACCTGGTTCTACTGTGGTGTGTGAAGTGGTCTCTGCTTTTGGCAGTGATGATGTGTGATAAAATAAGTGTACCTCCTGTTGATGAGGAATTCAGATTAGCTGTCTGGAGTAATGCTGCCAGCACTTATAAAGGGTCTTGGTTTTCCACCTCAAGATGTGTCACTAGTGGTATGATTGCTGCATTGAAAACAGGAATGTGGTTCTAGATGGCATAATTCACACTGTAGAAAGTTCAGGTGAGTAGCACTCCTATAAACGGTAGAGATGCCATCATATAAGTCAAACCAGAGCAGTGCCAGGTCTCTGGTGGGAGGGTTAGGGTTTGCAAACTGTATTCAGAGCTGTTCTTCTTGTTAGGGTGCTGCGTTCCACAGACCCTGATCGCTTCCAGGTAATGTTCTGCTACTTTGAGGATAAAGCTATTCAGAAGGACAAATCTGGTAAGCTTATTGTCATGGTACTTAATGATAATTGACTAGGAAAAAGAAAGAATGTTTCATATTTTCTAGTCACATAGAGAAAATAGTTTTATGAAGTTACATTCTCCATTGGAAACATCTTCATAAAATATACTGCAAGGGGGTTGGGTGGGGGTGGCATATGCCTTTAATCCCAGCACTCAGGAGGCAGAGGCAGGCGGACTCTGAGTTCACGGCCAGCCTAGTCTACAGAGTGAGTTCTAGGACAGCCAGAGAAACCCTGTCTCAAAAAACCAAAAAATAGAAAAGCACATGCTGCCAAGACTGACAGACAGCACGAGTTCCATCCCCGGGACCTGCAGGGTGGGAGGGGAGAATTGTCGCCATAAGTTGTCTTCTGACCCCACGGTCCATTCACTGTGAAATACAAGTACACTTAGGCACACAGAGTAAATAGCAAATGTGAAAGACTTTTCTTTTTTTATTTTATTATTTATTTTTGGTTTTCAAGACAGGGTTTCTCTGTGTAACCCTGGCTATCATGGAATTCAGAAATCCACCTGCTTCACAAAGGCTGGTATTAAAGGTGTGCACCACCACTAAGACTGGTCTTCTTTTTTTTTTAATTATCTATTTATTTTTATATTATGTGCACTGGTGTTTTGCCTGTGTGTATATTTGTGTGAAGGTGTCAAATCCCCTGGAATTGAAGTTACAGACAGTTGTCAGCTACCATGTGGGTGCTGGGAATTGAGCCCTGGTCCTCTGAAAGAGCAGCCAGTGCTCTTAATCATTGAGCCATCTCTCCAGCCCCACCCTAAATACTATTTTTTTTTAATACTCCAGGGTAGCCTAGGGTGTAGTTCATTTGATAAAGTGTTTGCCTAGTTGGCATAAAGACCTGTGTTCAGTTCCCAGAACCACATACTTCATATACTAGTGTACACTGTTTCCCAGCACTTGGTTGTGAAAGCAGGAGAATCAGGTTTAAGGTCATTCTCAGTACATAAGGAGTTCAGGGATAAGGCAGGATACTTGAGAAGCTGCCAAGGGGACAGGGGTAGCTATCCAGGATCCTTGGGAGGCTGAAGCAGGAGAAATGCAAATTTAAGGCAAGCCTGAATAACATAGAAACTCTCAAGCAAAAAGAGGACTGGGAAATGTTTTAGTAGGCAAGAGTGCTTGCCAATAGCACTGAGTTCGAATTCCCAGCACTCGTGTAAAAAAGCAGAAAATGATTGTGTGTGCCTGTAACCTCAGTGGTGTGGGGCCAAGACAACTGGATTCCTGAAGCTCGTTGACTAGCCAACCTAACCAAAAGATAGGCTTCAGGATTAATGAGAGAACCTGTCTAAAAACTCAGGTAAACAGTGATTAAAAAAAAAAAAATACTCAGTCCTTGTCTGGTGTCAGTGTGCCCCACACAGGTGTACATACAAGCCATACAAGCATACATGACACATACATGAAGGGAGGTGATGGGAATATAACTCAATGGTAGAGAGCATGTATGGGGACCCTAGATTCAATTCCCAGAACCACAAAAAGAAATTTTTAGTTTAATCTAAAACATAACATCCTTCTGATTTTGCCACCGCTGCAAGGACCCCAACTAGGAGTACACAATCTATTGGAAAGTGTATCTGAATCCAGGCATTGATTTCTCATACTGTCTTCACTAAAGGGAGCCAGAGCTCCTCAGGTGGCCAGTTATGGAACTGCTTAATTGAAGTGAGTTTACATTATAGAAAGTATTAATCATTACGATGCTCTAGAAACAGTGAAATTTAATATAAACTATAAAACAAAAATAGGGAGACTCTTTTCAGAGGTATTGTGTTATTGTCTCTTTTATAAAAAGCATAGGGTTTGCATAGAAGCTACACACATCTGCAGGCATGCTTTAAATCATGTCTGTAATACTCAGATTACCCCTACACTGTAAGCACTATGTAAATACTCACACCATTTCCGGTGTAAGTGTTTGCCTGTGTGAATGTAGGCACACAATATGCATTATTTGGTTTGGGTTTTTTCTATTTTTTTTTCTTTTGATTGTTGGTTTTGTTTTTGTGTTTTGTTTTTTGAGTCAAGGTTCTCTGTGTATCCCTGGCTGTCCTGGAACATGCTCTGTAGACCAGGCTAGCCTCGAACTCAGGGATCCAGCTTTCTCTGCCTACTGAGTGCTAGGATTAAAGTCATGTGCCACCACACCTGGCTTGATTTTGTTTTCTTTGTGACCCTATCTTTACCATTTGAGTAATATTACAGTAGAGCTTGTATGACTGGCTCTAATACCTGAAAGTCTTTGAACATCATGTCTGCCCTTAAAAGACCTTCAATTTGGGGGCTAGAGTGATGACTCAGCAGTTAGGAGAACCTACTCCTCTATCAGAGCGCTGGAGTTCAGATCCCAGCACCCACATCAGGCACATCCCTGTAACAGCACTCCAAGGAGCCCAGGGCCCCTCTGGCTTCTGTGGGCACCTGTACATGCACCTGCAATAAATGCATACCTGTACATACATCAACAGAGACAAACACATAAGTTTCAGATTTTGACTTTTTTAGTGGTGCTGAGGATCAAGCCCCAAGCCTCACACACACTAGGCCATGCTCTACCACAGGGCATCTTCAGCTTGTGTTTCATGTCTATTATCTTAACATATATTTTAATGTACATAGCTTAAGACATGAGTCCATACTAATGTTTAAATAAATACAAAATAGGTAAAGAGAGGGCAACTCCTTAAAGAAGTCCAGTTCATAAAAGTAGAAAATCTCCATGGGCAGCCACAATACTTACCATAGCAGATCCCTTTGAAGAGGCTAAAACTAGCAAAATCTCAAAGAGAAATTAGACAGCAAATAATTGCAAGTTTCTTCCCCCAAAATATGTTACTTGTGGTGGTGGCTTTAAGTCACTCGCCTATACCCTTCCAGAGTATCACTTAGTTCCTCAGCGCAGAGTGTAAGTTTTATAAATATGAAAAGGGAAGAGTTAGTCACTCAGATCATGTGTTGACAGTTCACTTCAGAAATGATAAGAGCTATAGGTGTCATAGTTCCCTGATAGGATGAGATGAGAAAAGCACATAGCCAGGTTACACACCTATAATAACCCAGCACCCACACGTCTAAGGCAAGAGTATTGCCGTGAATTCAGGTCTAGCCTGGACTGCACAATAAGTAGCAAGCCAGTCAAACCATGTCTCAAGAAACCCAGAAAAGGGGCTGAAGAGATGGTTCAGTTGTTAAAAGCACTGACTGTTCTTCCAGAGGACCCAGGTTCAATTCCCAGCACCCACATGGCAGCTCACAACTGTCTGTAATTCCAGACAAACATACAGGCAAAACACCAATGCACATTAAGTAAAAATAAATTTTAAGAAGAAAGAAAACCCAGAGGAAAAAAAAACAAAAAACAAAGCTTATCACCTCTAGTATTCCCTCTAAGTCTCCCAAATCCTATCCTAATGAACAGGTGTCAGATAGCAAATTGAGGGACCATCTATACCTGTGACTATAAATTTCCTGTGTCATTAATATACCAAGGTCATGAAGTCCAGGAATAGATTGAGGAATCAACATATTATAAGAGACCAAGAGATATGAGAAAATTGTGTGTAGTGTCCAGGATTAACCCCAGGAACAGGAGGGACATGAGTGGAAGAATTCGGAAAACCCATGTGCATGCTGAAGTTCAAGGGATAATATTGCACCAGTGTCTGTTCCAAGTTTTGACAAATGCAGGGTGATTACGCAAGGTGTTAGTATCCTGTAAGCCAAGGAAGGCACAGAAGAACTGCGTACCACTCTGCACTCCTGTGAGTTTGCGCCTGTTAGCAGTTTTTGTGACTATACTAATCCCTGGGAATCACTGTCTCGTTTCAGGGATGATGCAGTGTGTCATTGCTGTTGCTGACAAAGTGTTTGATGCCTTCTTGAACATGATGGCAGATAAAGTAAGCCTCACCAGAGGGCCAGCGTGTGCCTGCTGGAGGTCCACAGGAAAGCCCTATGGTACCTGTCTTCTCACTCTAGGCTAAGACCAAGGAGAATGAAGAAGAGCTGGAGCGGCATGCCCAGTTTCTGCTGGTGAACTTCAACCACATTCACAAGAGGATAAGGAGAGTGGCTGACAAATACCTGTCTGGTCTGGTGGATAAGTGAGTTTGCATTCCTCTAAGGCTTTGAATATAGATGTTAGTAGTTTAGAGCATAGAGAAACCATTGGTACATCATCAGCCCAGAAAATAACGAAGTCAAGACTGATGCAGCCTCCCGAAGGATGTCAGTGAGTTTGTTACAGCCTGCATTTTAGCCTAGAAACATGCTCATTCTGAGCCATTGGTGTACTGAATTTACCATCTCCTAATCCAGGATCTAGCTAGAAGTCCCAAGTAGAATAGGGATCCTGCAGGCTTCCCAGTGCTTGTGCTGACAGAAAAGCAGTGCTAGAACACGACAGTGTGCTGAGACCTTTAGAAGGTAAGCTGGCATTGCCTCTGAGGTGTGAATGCTAAATTTATACACATACAGCCTGCCTTCAGCTTCCCAAGAGCATCCAGGGGTTCTGGGGCCTGTCACGGACCAAGCTCCATACACCTCGCTGTGGAAAGCCTAAGGTGGATGCATGCCATGTCTTATGGCTCATGCTGGTACAGGGGAGGTACAGAGGTGGACAGTGTCCATTCCTAGAAAGTTCATCTCCTCAGCCCTGAGAACTTTTTCTTGCTGTAGGTTTCCACACTTGCTCTGGAGTGGAACTGTACTGAAGACCATGCTGGACATCCTGCAGACCCTGTCACTATCACTAAGTGCTGTGAGTGTTCCAGTGACTTAGCTCTACTAAAGCATGAGCTGGCCACTGTGTGTTGTTCTGCTGCTACTCCAGTAATACCCCTGAACCTCGCTTCTGCTACAAGTGGTCAGTGGAATGGGTACAAAATTGTCCCCTGATGTTCTGCACTAGGCTGCAGCAAGTTTGGAGTCCATATAGGGCATATGGTCAGCAGACACACGGTTACCTGTGTCACATTCTTGGCAGAAATAGCCTCAATGGCTTAGGGGTCTGTATATTTTCAGGATATTCACAAGGACCAGCCTTACTATGACATTCCTGATGCCCCATATCGGATCACGGTCCCTGACACATACGAAGCCCGAGAGGTAAGTCCCACTTAGTCCTCTAGAATGAGGGCTTCCCTGGGGATGTCAAGACAGGTGTTCAATATACCTTACATCCCCAAGTCCCCAGCATTTAGCGCTATGATGGTTTTTTTGGCATTGTCTCACTACAGGAAGAGCGCTTGAATTCCCAAGCCTGTCTGTGTCCCAGGCCTGTGCTTCCCACATGGCCATCCAGACTGCAATATTCGTTTCTGCTTTAGCTGCCAAAGGCATTTCCAACTATGAATCAGCTCCAAGCCCCTCAGAAATGCATTGAGCAAGCATGAGTTCCAGAGCTCAGTCCTCTGAGACATGCCAATTTTTTCATTTTAGAATAGAATGACAGGCTCTAGCTTTGCCCTACCCTTGGCAAATGGGTAAAATAAGTATCCCTGGATGAGGAAGATGTCCCAGAAGATGCTCCTCTCCCCCATTGAGTCTGACTTGGAGCCCCTGCTACAGAGGACTGGATTGGGGCCAGGCTCAGGATTCCTCCTCAGGGCAGGGTTGTGTCCTATCTTGGGCCTCCCCAACTGGACAAGCTGCAGTAGTGAGAATATGGACATAGTGATGTGGCACCTGTGAGGATTTTTTCCCACCTAGAACATGTTTTTCCCTTTAGTCACTGGCTTGGGACACATTGCACAATGGCCCTAGGATACACTGTTTATGTTGTAGCTCTGCCACACAGCCTTATGCAAGAACTACAGACCATACACTGCATGGCTTAAAAGAAAGAGATATATTTCCTCACAGTTATGAGGATAAAAAGTCAGCTGAGTGTTGGTGGTACATGCCTTTAATCCCAGCACTTGGGAAGCAGAGGCAGGCAGATGGATCTCTGTGAGTTTGAGGCCAGCCTGGTCTACAGTGCTAGAGCCAGGAGAGGCTCCAAAGCCTCAGAGAAACACTGTCTCAAAATAACAAAACAACAAAACAGAACCAAAAAAAAAAAAAAAAGTCTAAGAATGAAATGTTGACAGGGGAGTGTTCGGAGGTCACTCTCCTTGGAGTGCAGGTGGCCACCTTCTCCCTGTGTTCCCATGGGGTCCTCCCTCTGACAGTGTGTCCCTCATAGTTCTACGTTTCTTCTGTGCACAAGTTGCACTGGGTTTGGGCTCACCCCAATGGTCTTTTAATGTAATCACCTCTTTCAAAGCCTGTCTCCAAGTGCAGTCTCTTTCTGAGTTTCTGAGGATCAGGGCTTCAACATAAGACTTCGAGAGTACTCTGGTCAGCCCGTGACAGTCACAACAACATAGATAGACTGACTTCAGGTTGTTCAACTTCCAGAGCATCGTAAAGGACTTTGCTGCACGCTGTGGGATGATCCTGCAAGAAGCCATGAAGTGGGCACCCACCGTCACCAAGTCCCACCTACAGGTACTTTCTCCAAATATCAAACAGTAGTCAAAATAAAAAGACACCAATGTGAATAAACAGAGACCAGGAACGTCAATCTAAGTCTGAGAATAGACCGTTCATTCTGTTGGATACACCTTGTGGGGTGAGTATACTTGTCAAGTTAGTGGGCTTGGGTCTGGGCACTGCACTAGGTGGTGTTCTTTGCTGCAGCTTCAAGGACGAAACATGATCCACCAAACTCAACAAACCAACTTGGATTTTACTGGGAAAAGGAGCAAAGGGAAGGGTAGGTGTTAACCAATCAGAAGCAGAAATAGAAAGAGAGAAAGAACAGGAGGAAGGCGTTTGCTTAAAAGGGAAAGGAAGCGGTTTAGAACAAGGCTCAGCAGTTGTGGCTGATGATACTGGAGTCATGGAGCTGCTGTTGACCCAGTTCCACGTGTCCCCAGCTCCACATGATTTCTGTGTGCAGAGTCCTTATGCAGCCACAACTCAGCATGCAACCTTTAGCTGTCAGCATAATGCCAGGATATCAACAAGGAGCATGGCAAGGAGCCATCACCCTTCAGAGATAGATCCCAGGTGTAGGAAGGTAGCCCAAAGAAGAGCAGTTCTGGGGCTGGGAGAGAACCCGAGGATTAGAGAGGCCTCAAGACAAGTAAAGGTTCCCTAAGGAGAAGGCCCAGGCCCAGAGAGGGCTGATGCAGACTGTCAGGCAGGTGCTGAGGAGAAACCACCAGGGGAGGAGAAGGAGAGGAGTCGGGAGCAGGAACAGGGACAAGTTGCCCAGAACCTGGGGAGAGAGAAGCCAGGGTAGTGACACTAGGTAAGGTGTTAAGGGTATGGGAAGACTTGTGGCTGCTCACAAGGTGAGTTGGGGCACTATGGGAGGCAGGGACAGTGCCACAAGCCAGCAGCAGTACAACCCAAGCATGGTGGGTTATGTGCGCCTCAGTGCAGAGCCTTGATAGGGGCTGGTGAGCATTCCAGTGGAGCTCGGTCTAGGATACATGCCTAGATATATCTGCATTTCTTCAGACACAAGTGCTAGCTTGCAAAGAGAACAAAAATGCCAGTTTATAGAAGGGACAAAGTTGTCTTAGAAGAAATCAAAGATTTTTTTTAAAAAGTACCACTAGAAAGAATCTGAGTTGCTGTTGAGTGAAACCTATGAATTGCCCTTAGTAGGACTTTTCAAGCAAAGTTAATTATGTTTATTTGGTTTGGGTGTGTGTGTGGTTTGTTTGTGTTTTGAGATGAGTTTTCTCTGTGTGATAGCCCTGGCTATCCTGGAACTTGCACTGTAGACCAGGCTGTCCTCAAACTCACAGAGATCTGCCTGCTTCTGCATCCAGAGCACTGAATTAAAGGTGTATACCAACATACCCAGTTCAAGGGAAGCTGTTTAAAAAAATGTTCCTCTTGGTGAAGCCCAGGAAGGGTAGAGCAGCTGGCTCTGAGAGACTTGGAGGCAGTTTGACAATACATCGAATAAGAACCCATGGTTTGTGCCTAGGATTACTGTCAGATCCCTCCTTCTGCAGAGGGGTTGAACAGGAAGAATTAATACTGAGAGATTATCTGGACCCAACAGAGGATAGAGTCACACACAAAAAAGGGCAGCCAAGCTGCCTGACACCCTACAGTCTTAAGATTTGTCCCCTGGAATTCTTCAAACTGGGTTTCCTTCGTATCATGTGGAGAAGAAGAGCCATAGCTACTAAAGAAAGCAAGGGTCCTTTAGTGCCTACAGGGTTAAGGAAACAAACATGCACTCAGTGCTAGCGCTTCCTGGACCCACCCTAGCACAGTTTCTGGCAAACTCAGCCTTAAGAAGAAAATAGGCTACAACAAGGCTTGGAAGTGCCATATTTCTACCAGGCATACTGTAACCTGGCATTCTCTTCTGCTTTCCCCAGCAACCTATTCCTTCTGAGTCCCTGACTTCATGCAGCTTCACACCTGTCCCTATGTGCTCAGCCTCAACCATCTCAAGTCTTCCCTCAGTGCCTACCACAGTGGTCCTGTCTTAGTAGCAAGTCTGGTTTTGTCTTTAACTTAACCATTACTCAGTACCCATCACCATAGAGTCTGATCCAGATGGATTCCCCAGCTACAGAAATCCTAACACAGTTGTAATAATGTGCATTCTTTTGTTCCTGCTCCTGTGGTGATGAGGCCATGCTGTTCCAAAGAGTGAAGACCTTCCCTTTTGCTCTTGCTCTGCCATGGATGCCTTTGCTCCAGTGCCCTTCTGCTTGCCATACTTGTCCTGGGACCCCAGTGTCATTACACACCGCTCAGTAGCAGAGAACCTGCACATGGCCTCCACATGGCTTACATGTTCACAGCAGACATGAGGCTATACAGCTTGTTCTCCAGAAGCTGGCAGAGCACTTGGCAGATACCAGATTTTCTGTCAAGAATGGTCCTCATGTAGATCACGACATACCCTGCCAACTGTGTGATCACCACTCAGAGATCAGGGCCTCACCCTCGGTCAGGAAAGGGCTGGGCTTGCTGGTGTCAGGTCCCACCGCTGGCAGGCCAGGGCAGAGTCAGCACTGAAACCTGGAGTCTAACGCTGCTTTATACTTTTCGAGTTTTATTTTCCGTTACATGAAGTGGCTTGTTTTCTCCATTTCAGGAATATCTGAACAAACATCAGAACTGGGTGTCAGGACTGTCCCAGCACACGGGATTGGCCATGGCCACTGAGAGCATCCTTCACTTTGCCGGCTACAACAAGCAGAACACGACTCTTGGAGTATGTGCAAACATCTGGGAGAGAATATTATAGGGTGGAAGACTCAGTTGTCAAAGACCCTTTGGCACTCATACCCCACACATTTGTAGGATATTTGTTGACAGATGGGAATTTGATGAGGGTACAAAAGAGGTGGTCACCCACACAAACATTTCCCTATTGTGCTTAAGTTTTGAAGTATATATATGATTTTGAAGTTAAACTTGGTGCATTGAGGAAATCTGACTTTCTAGTGTCTATTGAGAGGAAAGAAACTGGCCTCTCAGACACACATAGCATCATACCATAGTCATTATTTGTCTGGAGCAGTGGTTTCAGCTTTCCTAATGCTGCGACCCTTTAATACAGTTTCTCAGGCTGAGTTGACCCCAGCAATAAAATTATTTCATTGATACTTCATAACTGTAATTTTGCTGCTATTATGAATCATAATGTAAATGTCTGATACGTGAACCCTAGAGGGGTTATGACCCACAGGTTGAGAACTGTGTCTGAACCATTTGCTGGACTTGCTTGTGAGTCTCTTTCCTGCAGGTACTTAAATACATACATGTGCCCCAGCTTCATTTTGTGTAAGATTAATTTGGAAGCCAGGCTGTGGTGGCACACGCCTTTAATCCCAGCACTCGGGAGGCATAGGCAAAGGCAGGAGGATCTCTGTGAGTTCCAGGCCAGCCTGGTCTACAAAGTGAGTTCCAGGGCACCCAATCTCAAAAAACACAGAGAAACCTTATCTCAAAAAAACAAAACAAAGATTACTTTAGAATCAAAAGCAGAGTTAAATTAGGCCCAAAATTTAAATCAGGATCAGAAGGACAGTTGCACCTAGTGATGATGGCCTTGCAGCATTGTAGCTATTTTACTCTAGCCCTCCCCCAACACTTAGTCACTGTGAACCCGGAACATTGCCAGATGTGCTATGGAAGCATGGCCTGAGAATGGGCTGTGGAATGTGCTATGTGGAATGGAGGTACAGAGGTGAGTTACCCAAGAAAGGAGGGTCTTCATCTCCCAGCTAAGACAGGAGATCTTACACTGGCTTCTATGTGGGGCTGAGGCAGTGCCGGGGAAGTCCTGGAACTATGTGATCATGGGGCTTGTACCTTGAAATTACTGAATTTACAGATGTGGCCAGTTGAGCCTTCCTGCTCTAACATAGCATAGTAGGGTTATCAGCAGTTAGGGTCAGAGACATGGCTCTACATTGCTATCTTCCTCAGCCTGAGAGGTTCCCTAGAGTTTTAGGGTCCTCAGCTCAAGCCAAGCCTGGATTTGTGGCTTTAATGCTAAAAGGGATTTCAGGATTAACCAGTATAGTTGAAGCAGCTTTAGAAATTGTACCAAAATTGGTTTGGTTTGAGACAGTAGCTCACTATGTAGCCCTGGGTATTAAAGGATAGGCTAAGAGAGGCTCTCAGAAGAAAGCAAGACACATCCAAGTGTAGGTACTGGCCTCACAGGCATGAGCATTCTGGCAGCCCACACACCATTAGATCTCAAGATTGCTGAGAAACTTGAATCCACATGTGAGATTCTCCAAAGGTGGCTTGAGTAGAAGTAAACTACGGTAAATTAAACCAGGAGCCACTAGGTGGGACTCTTGAGAAACTGAAAGAGCCTACACTACACTGGAGTCTTGGGCCTGTTGCTGGCAAATACTTGAACCAGTTCCCAGAGTAAGGGGTGTCTTTCCCCTTTTCATGTCCCCAAGGTTCTCTCTGTCTTGGGCTCTCCATGTAGCACTTGTAGAACACTCGTGAGCAGAAGGCAGGACTTACAAGCTGAGTGCCCTTTTCTAGGCACAGCCAGCCAGCTTGCAATGGGTCTGTTTTGCTGGAAAGAGCTTCATCTTTGTCCTCACAAAGTGATAGGTTATGCAGGGTGGTGGTGACACCTTTAATCCCAGCACTCAGGAGGCAGAGGCAGGGGATCTCTGTGAGTTCCAGGACAGCCAGGAGGATAGTGCTCTGGAATGTTGTGTTACATTAGCTTGCCATCATTGAAAACCAAATAATCTTTGCCTCAGAACTCAATACTTACCTGGACTTTGTTTACCAAGTTAAACATAATAAAAAGATGATGTTTCACCATCTAACATAATTCTCTATACTTGTCTGTAGGCAACTCAGCTAACTGAACGGCCAGCCTGTGTGAAGAAAGATTACTCCAACTTCATGGCATCCTTGAATCTGCGTAACCGCTATGCAGGCGAGGTACTTCTGTTGCCCTTATGTCAGAGGCTATTCTGAGCATCTTGATTTGATGCCATGTGGCTATTTCACAGTAGAACATGAAGAGGGATCTGGATGATAAGGATTTACTCATTTTAGGTGACTTGAGCCTGGGAACAAGCAAAATCAGTGGCACATTCTGGTGCATTTATGACACTTAGCATCTCTGCAAGAAAATAGTATCATGTGGGCACACTCAGGCATGCCAAGGCATTCTGTTAAGATAACAAAAATGTGCTGGTGTCATGCATGCTCCGGGACATGTGCTAAGATGTATGTGCCAATATTCTAGCCTTACAGGTAAGGAAACAGAGGCTCCTGAGATTAGATAACCACATCTGCTGGCTCCACAGAGGGCCTCTACTCACACCAGAGTTGTTCGAGGCTAACACTGATGCAGAGACAAGGTTTATCAGAGTGCTCTCTGAGAGTTAGCTCACTCCCCAGAATATTCTGCTTCTTGCTTAATTCAATGGCTGCTCTTCTCCAGTGAGCCTTGGAGGAGTCCTGTAGTGTACTCAGCATGTGCTAACCACATGCTGGGAATTGCTGAGAGAGCTTATTCCATGGCCTTTTGGATGCTATTGTGGCAGCAGGAAGTTTGTCTTTAGGGCATAGGTTTATTTTTTGGAATAAGTCCTGTCTCCTGTATAGCCAGGTATATGAGTAATAAAGTAATACTTTCTGGGGGGAGGAAATATGTATGAAAAAATAGTGCAGCTGGTTTTGTTGTTTGAGTCATATTGACTCTAAAAAAGTTTATCTAGCTTATGTTCACATGCCCTGTCCAGGCTTAGCACTGTGTACTATGACTGACTGGTCCATGTCCCACCTTCAAGGAACAGAGGTGATGAAACCACAACGTACATTTCTAGAAGAGATGCTCAATTACAGCATCATTAAAATGAGCTGTAGTTGGGAGTGAGTCACTGGGCAGTGCCACAGTGAGTTTGGTCAGCTGGTAGCCAGAGCTGGCTTACTCACATGGCTGTTAATGAGTATACTCCTTCACAGGTACATGGAATGATTCGATTCTCGGGTGCCACAGGCCAGATTTCTGACCTGAACAAGATGATGGTCCAGGATCTGATTACAGCTTTGGATCACAGTGATCCTCATCACTATACACAAGCCATGTTCAAACTGACTGCAATGCTCATTAGCAGCAAAGGTAATGCACAGAACATGGGGTTCTCGGTTCATTTCTAAGTGAATGGTCAAAGAAAGAGCTAGAGTTCTGCTAGTAGAAATCTGTGTCTCATCTCTCATGAGCCAGCAGTAAAGAAAAGGCTAGTGCTGGTTCTCACATCAGCCTAGCGAAGCCAGAATCAAAGCCTTTGACTAATTTGTGTTTGGTTCTAGATTGTGATCCACAGCTCCTCCATCATCTGTGTTGGGGTCCCCTCCGGATGTTCAATGAGCATGGCATGGAGACTGCGCTGGCCTGCTGGGAGTGGCTGCTGGCTGGCAAGAATGGAGTAGAAGTGCCGGTAAGAGATGAGCCCAGCTTATCTCTATGGGGGAGATGAGAGATGGAGAGGCTGCTGCCCTGGCTCTGCCACCAAGGCCAGAAGGAATGTTGTGTGTAGTAAAAGGCGTGATGACGGAGTGGTTTCATAGAGCATGTATATGGAAGGCTCAGAACGGAAAGCATTTTCCATAGTGAGACCAGCAGGCTGTCTGTTACATGTCCATTGATGCCCAAGCTGTCTGGGAGCAATTGCTTTCTTGAATTTCTAATTGTGGGATCAGCCACCTTACCCTGGGTCTGTGTTTCTAGATTTATTACTTTGTGGAGCCTCCAGGCAAGATTATACATGTTGAGTATCCCTTTTCTGAAATGTTTGCTACAGAAGCTATTTCAGATTTTAGACTTTTTTCAGATTTCAGAATATTTGTGTGTAGATAATAAAATATATTTTAAGGAATACCAGTCCCATATGCAAGGTACATGTTCATGTATGCATCACGTACATCTTATGTAGCCTGATGATTTATTCAATTTTTTATAAACTTACTTATTTTATGTGTGTAGTTATTTTGTCTGCATGTATATCTGTGCCTCTCATGTATGCCTAGTATCCCAGGAGGTCAGAAGAGGGCATCAAATCTCTTGAAATTGAAGTTAGAGAAGGCTGGGAGCTAACATATGGGTGCATGGAACAGAACCCAGGTCCTCTCCAATAGCAACAAGTGCTACCAACCCTGAGCATCTCTCCATCTTACCAGCACTTCCACTGCATTCTTCTCCACCCCCGCACTTTCTTTTTAATGTACCTACTTGGTTTTGAGGCTAGGAGTCTCTTCCCTACTGTGGCAGGCTTCCCCTTCACAGTTTTGTAGAGCCACACCCCGCAGACAGATTCTAGAGGCAGAGAATCAGACTGATCCAACATCATAGGGTACATCAGTGCTCATGACCACTATTGTCAACCCTCACATTGCATCTTGGATTTCAGATGCTCTTGAATGTCTGAACTTGCAGTCTGTCTTTAGGGTGGGTTATTTGAGCACCTAAGGAGCCTTAGTGGCAAGCATGGTGGAGCGCAGACCTCAGTACTACCTATCCTAGGCTGTGGGCCCTTAAAGCGATTCTAACTGTTCTTCAGGGAAACTTCATGGCTGGCTGTGGTGGCACACAGCCTTGATCCCAGCAGCCGGGAGACAGAGACAGGTGAATCTCTGTGAGTTCAAGGCCAGCCTGGTCTACATAACAATTTCCAGGCCAGCCAGAGCTACACAGTAAAATCATGTCTTTAAAAAAAAAAAAAAAAGAAAGAAAGAAAAAGAAAAGAAAAGAAAGGTAGGGAAATGGTGGTGCACGCCTTTAATCCCAGTACTGGGGAGGCAAAGACAGGTGGATCCCTGTGAGTTCCAGTCAAGCCCAGGCTACACAGAGAAAAGAGTTTGGTTCTCAAAAACACAAAAAAGGAAAGAAGGAGGGAAGATAGGGAGGGAGGGAGGGAGGGAGGGAGGGAGGAAGGAAGGAAGGAAGGAAGGAAGGAAGGAAGGAAGGAAGGAAGGAAGGAAGGAAGAAGGTTCAATTGCTTCCTGTTTTGGACACCTCATTATGGCCAATACCACCCTTACCTTATCTCTATGTAGACCAGACTCTCCAAGGACATCTTAAGAGTTTCTCATCAGGACACCAGCCTGCAAATAATGACACAGACTTGTTATTTATTATGAAAACTTGACCTTAGCTTAGGCTTTTTCTCTACTAGCTCTTATGACTCAAATTAAACCTGCTTTATTTTTTTAATGATTTATTTATTTATTTGCATTGGTGTTTGCCTACATGTGTAACTGTATAAAGGTGTTGGATCCCCTGGAACTGGAATTAGACAGTTGTGAGCTGCCATGTGGTTGCTGGGAATTGAACCCCAGTCCTCTGAAAGAGCAGCCAGTGCTTTTAACTGCTGAGCCACCTCTCCAGCCTCTAACCTACTTCTATTAATCTACATTCTGCCATGTGGCTTAGTTACCGCTCCTCTGTACCTTATGTCTTGCTGGCATTCCCACCTCTCCTCAAAATCCTTTCTCTCCCCAGAAATCTCACCTATACTCTCCTGCCTAGCTACTGGCCATTCAGCTCTTTATTAGATCAGTCAGAAGGCACCTTAGGCAGAGACACACCTTTTCAGTGTAAACAAATATTCCACAACAGTGACTAGCCACATCGTGTGTGTGTGTGTGTGTGTGTGTGTGTGTGTGTGTGTGTGTGTGTGTGTGTGTGTGTGTGTGTGTGTTTGTGTGTGTGTGAGTGTGTTGTGTGTGTGTGTTTGTGTGTGTGTGAGTGTGTGTGTTGTGTGTGTGTGTGTGTGTGTGTATGTGTGTTGTGTGTGTTGGTGCTAGGATTGAATCCATGGCCTTGCAAGTACGAGGAGGCAAGCACTCTACTGCAGTATCCCCAACCTGTGAGCCATGTCTTGCAAGAAGGTAAATAATGGCCCTGGAAAGGGAGCCACAGCATCTGCCTCACCTGTGCCTTGTGTAGCCCACACACTGCTGGTGCTTCCCCAGGGTCAGATGGGAACAGTTCCTATTTAGCACCCACTTCTTCCAGGCTCTGTTTTACCTGAACAACCCTCCTACCTCCAAGCAGTATAGCTAGGCCAAGGGAGTGACTCAGCCCCTAGTAGTTGTAGCCTGCCTCCCTTGGACCCCAAAGTTACTCTCAATCTGATAAGCTGATGGAGACCTGCCTTTTGACTTGGAAACCCTGCATATGGTACTTATCCTTCTTAACACAGAGAGTTTTCAGAATTGTTTCCAAGATTGACCAGGACAGAGCCTGCAGAGGGCCTGCACTGCCTTAGGTACATCACGGGTACACCCTGCCCCACTGGGCCCATGAGTTGGGTGACAGTCAGTCAGGGGAAAGGCTGGAGGAGACATACCAAACACTTAAGTGACTGCCCTGGGACATGGGGTTATATGATATCATCTTATTCTTTTCTAGGCCTCTAATTTTATCCAGTATTGTTTTACTTTGGTTCTGTTCTGTTTTGTTTTTTCAGAAGGCACCTCATCCTGTAGCACTAGTTGTCCTGAAACTCACTCTGTAGGCTAGACCAGACTGAACTCATTACAATCCTCCCACCCCAGGTTCCTGGGCACTGGGACCATTGGCATGAGCTGCCAGTTGAGCTTTAGGAAGCAAATCAAAGACAAGCAGCCACACTTGTGCTGTCTGGAGAAGCTGACACTTCCTTTCCCGTGCAGTTTATGCGGGAGATGGCAGGGGCCTGGCACATGACCGTAGAGCAGAAGTCTGGCCTGTTTTCTGCTGAGACAAAGGAAGCAGATCCCCTGGCGGCATCAGAAGCAAGTCAACCAAGACCTTGTCCCCCTGAAGTGACACCCCACTACATCTGGATCGATGTAAGTGCCTACCAAGCCCTGCTGTGTTCTGTCCAGTCAGCCTCCTCTTTGTACAGGGACACCTGCACCAGCCAGCCTAGGGGCCCTGACCCGAGATAATGGTGCTGTCTAGACCCTTCCTCTGGTTCTGCCTGCCTTCCTGTCACCCAGCCCCTCTTACTGGCTGCTCTTACTAGCACTGGGATGAGACTGGCCCACACCAACTTACACAGCTTGTTTACCTCCTTACCCAGTTCCTGGTACAGCGGTTTGAGATCGCCAAGTACTGTAGCTCTGACCAGGTGGAGATCTTCTCAAGCCTGCTGCAGCGCTCCATGTCCCTGAATATTGGTGGAGCTAAGGGGAGCATGAACAGGCATGTGGCAGCCATCGGACCACGCTTCAAGTGAGGGCTCTTTTTCTGGGGGCATCTGGGTGTCCTGTTCCTGGTGTGTAGGGCATGTATGTAACATGGGAATCATGGTGTGGGTGGGTAGGTGTGTCCTGTGATGCTTCTGTGCAATGAGAGTAAACCCTATGGCACTGTTCTTAGGAAGAACATGAGACCATGAGCCTCTGGCTGGCTAAAAGCCTCTCGAACCCCTGCTCCCCTAGTCCAGTCTTTCTCACTAGAACATGGACTCTGCTGTCATCTATGGGGCCTATGGCTTATCTTCCCAAGCATGTAGAGGTTCTCTCTGTCTGCCTCTTCCCTGAACTCCAGGCCATGCATGACCCATCACCATTGACCACTTATTAGAACTACACACCATGACTCCATGACCACTGACCACCCATTAGAACTCCAGACCATGGCCAGGCAGTGGTGCTGCACACCTTTAATCCCAGCACTCAGGAGGCAGAGACAGGCAGGTTTGTGTGAGTTCTACAAAGGGAGTCCAGGACAGCCAGGGTTACACAGGGAAACCCTGTCTCGGGAACAAAAGAAAAGCCTTTCTATACCCACTTCATGCAATGCTAGGACTGGAACTTGGCATCAGGTATGCTAGGTATGAGCTCTACAAACAGCTACATTCCCAATACACTCATTCAGAGTGCCTTTCTCTAGAACGTGTCAGTTTTTATGTGGTGTGGGGCCTTACTCTGCTACACAAGTGCTATACTAATGAGCTACATTTTAGAATAGGGAAACTTTTATTTTAGTTAACTAAATTAATTATTTTAACTTTAGGGCTTTACTGTACAATACTGTTACCCATCCATAGAAAGATTTTGTTTTGGGTTTTACTTTTCAGGACAGGGTTTCTCTGTAGCTCTGACGCCCGTCCTGGAACTCAATCTGTAGACCAGACTAGCCTCGTCGAATTCACAGAGATCTCCTGCCTCTGCCTCCTGAGTGCTGGGAATAAAGGTGTGCATCAGCATCTTTAAAACAAACAAACAAACAAACAAACAAGCCGGGCATTGGTCCCAGCACTCAGAGAAACCCTGTCTTGAAAAAACCAAAAGCAAACAAAATAACAGTTATCTTGGCACCTAAAAAGAAATAGGCAAAGGGATCAGAAATTCAGGTTTATCTTCACACTCCAAAAGGGAACTGAAGGCTGGCTTGGAATATGAGAGAGAGAGAGAGAGAGAGAGAGAGAGAGAGAGAGAGAGAGAGAGAGAGGGAGGGAGGGAGGGAGGGAGGGAGGGAGGGAGGGAGGGAGGGAGGGAGGGAGGGAGGGAGAGAGAGAGAGAGAGAGAGAGAGAGAGAGAGAGAGAGAGAGAGAGAGAGAGAAACTACATGATACCTTAGCTGGTAATTTGGTAATGTTTCTGGGCTCTGTACTCAGGGCCTCTGGTGTTTGCTTAGACCATACTACTTGAGGCTCAGCCCTTGGCTAGTGCTTCAACCTTGTGGCTCTCTCCCAGACTGCTGACCCTGGGGCTGTCCCTCCTGCATGCTGATGTGGTTCCAAATGCAACCATTCGAAACGTGCTTCGAGAGAAGATCTACTCAACAGCCTTTGACTATTTCAGGTATTAACTCAAGCTGTGTTGTGCACATGCCCAGACATAGCTGCAACCCAGGAAGTTACTTCTATAAGAACATAGTTTGCCTGGCTCATGCTGGAATATCCTCAGCTGTGTGTTGGTGCCCAGTGGAATGCCTGCAGATTGTTCCTTGAGTTCAGTCTGTTGAAGAGATTTGGGGCAGGGGCTCACAGGGCCCTGTCCCTGAGACTCTACTGGTTGTTAATAGTTCCTGTGAGACACAGAGATATTTTCTTTAGTGGTTCAGTAACTAATTAATTGCCCATGTTGCTGTAATGACTCTTACCCCTGCTTCTCCAACCCTAACTAAACTCACTGTGTCAAAATATTTAAAGATAGAAAAGTAGGAGCAGGGAGCAAGCCTGGAGAGATGGCTCAGGAGTTAAGATCACTTGCTCTTTCCCAGCGTTTCTAAGTTCAGTTCCCACCACCCATTTCAGGTGACACAACAATCTCTAACTCTGATCTGATTTTTATTTGTCAAAATTAAAAGCATCCAAACACAGTAGCATACACCTGTAGTTCAGCCATGTGTGAAGCTGCATGCGAGAGGAACACTTGAGAACAGCTTCTATAATACATTAAGACTACTGTATCAAAGACAAAACCATGACTGACCCACACCCACACAAGTATAGGCAGCAATAATTGAATTCAGTGGGTAATAGAAAAGGGAAGGGAGAGCTAGGTGTGGTGACACACACCTTTAGTTCTGGACCAGCCTGATTTACATAGCATGTTCCAAGGCTACATAGAGAGATCTTGTCTAAAAACAAGGTGGCAAATAGTTGATGCTGGGAAAGAGATGTGTTAAAGGGGTCAAGAAACATGGCATACATGTCTCAGATTTTCAAAGAATAAAAATCTATAATAATGTACTTAAGCCAGGTGGTGGTAGTGGTGGCAGCTGAAGCACACACCTTTAATCCCAGCACTTGGGAGGCAAACGTAGGTGGATCTCTGTGAGTTTGAAGCCAGCCTGGTCTACAGAGCAAATTGTAGGACAGCCAGGGCTACACAGAGAAACCCTGTCTCAAGAAAAAAAATAAAAGAAAGGGAAATTAATGTATACACTTACTTCTCCTGGTAATGTAAATGATTGTTACAAAAATCCTACAATTATCAGCTGCATGAGTCTTTGCAAATATAGGCTGTGTGGTTATATGTAGACAGCTAAATTACCATCTGCCATAGCATGTTACTCACCAGAAGCTGTAAATATGAGCCAGGTATGGTAGTACAGGACTACAGTCTGATTGATCTAGAAGCTGTAAGGCAGGAAGTCATGATCAAGGCCTCCTTGCAATGTATAGGGAGAAATATGTATGTATGTATGTATGTATACATACATACACACACACACACACACACACACACACACACACATATATATATATATATATATATACACACACACACACACACACACACACACACACATACATATGGAGTTACAGGCAGTCTGAGCTATGTAATGACACCTCGGTGATAAAGCTGAACAGCATACATAGAGTAGGGGACAGGGCAGACAGGCCTGGGCTATCAAAGCAGTCATACTTCCCATGGGACCTTGAGTTAGCTCCAGGCTACCCTCCAAAGAAGAGAGTAAGTGGACTTTGACATCAGCTCTCATTGTCTTGTGACACTTTCCAGTCTCTTTCCCTCTCATGATTGTCTGCAGTTGTCCACCAAAGTTCCCTACTCAAGGAGAAAAGAGGCTGCGTGAAGACATAAGCATAATGATTAAGTTTTGGACTGCCATGTTTTCAGATAAGAAGTATCTGACTGCCAGCCAGCTTGTCCCCCCAGGTAAGCATTGCTGTCTGTCGCACAGCTGCTGCTGCATATGGGGTGCAGACAGGAGTATACAGGGGGACTGGGTGTCCTGTGAGTTGTTCTACAAAGGCCAGACAGGAACAATGAGGGCCCGAGTGAAACCTCATCTTGCCTATGCCTTATATTGTTGAACACCCATTAATTGTCTGCCTGCTACCCTTCCTCTAGCCCTTACTGAAGCGTATAGCAAGTGTTGAACACTCCTCCTTAGAGCTCCCTGGACAGGCTCATTTCCCAGGTGCCCATTGAGTGGGGGAAGGCCAGCATACCTAGATGAATTCATCCTAATCCATTGTTGTATGATAAGGGCAGTCAAATACCTTCAAGGGGCACCCCTGCAGGACAGGCACATGGCCCATCAGGGTGTATTGTAGTCAGTGACCTCAAACACACAGATGCCTGCCTGCCTCCACCTCTTGAGTTGGGATTAAAGGCATGCACTGACATGGGTTGGCTAGCCACTGAGCCAGCTCTGTCTCCGTCTGTGCAGCTTTAGGACTAGGAGGATGTATCATCACACCAAAGTATCTAATGTAGGCTCTAGGGAAGTCAACCTTGGTGCCTGTGCGTGCTGAGCAAGGCTTGCTGAGCTCTCTTTCCGTGGTACCTGGTCTTGAGCCACCTGCTCCCAGCCAGAGTCTGTAATGTGTTTGCCCACAGATAACCAAGACACCCGGAGCAACCTGGATATAACTGTGGGCTCTCGACAACAGGCTACACAGGGCTGGATCAACACTTATCCGCTTTCCAGTGGCATGTCTACTATCTCCAAAAAGTCAGGTTGGTCAGGGTAGGGGGTGGCTCCTACATCTTTTCGGCAGTCTTGAGTTCCCATCCTGGTGGTGTGATGGATACTCACTTAAATGGCAGAATAGAATATTAAAAGCAACTTCTTCTAGATTCTAAATCATGGCCAAGGTTTTGGTTCAGTCATCACTACACCAAGGCAGATAAGTGGCCTCAAAGGACAATGATCATGTTTGTCTTTGTCCCTAGGCATGTCTAAGAAAACCAACCGGGGTTCCCAGCTGCACAAGTATTACATGAAACGCAGGACACTGCTGTTGTCACTGTTGGTAAGACCCATGGCCACAAACACTTCCCACTGTGTAACAGTGTAGCACCTGGGGGTAGGAGTAGTATGCAGAAAATACATTGGACATTGTTTGGTCTCACCAGGCCACTGAAATCGAGCGCCTCATCACTTGGTACAACCCACTGTCAGCCCCAGAACTAGAGCTGGACCAGGCAGGAGAGACCAGTGTGGCCAACTGGAGGTCCAAGTACATCAGCCTGAGTGAGAAGCAGTGGAAGGACAATGTGAACCTTGCCTGGAGCATCTCTCCCTACCTCGCTGTGCAGCTGCCAGCCAGGTATGCCTCTCAGTCACTCCAGCTTCATCAGAGGTCCATGAGTGCCATGAAATATAACATGACTCCTGTTCAGAACACGCAGGATTGTCACCTACTCTGTACAGAGGTTGCACAGTGACCCTTGTGATCTTGTCAGCTCCTGCCTAGATCCAATGAAAGTGATATCTGGATAAATTCAGAGCCACGTGTATGACTAGGGACTATACTCAATGGCAGAACTCTTAGCTAGCACCACACAAGGCCCTGGCACTGTTTCAAAAAAGTGGCAGTAACATTATAATTTGTAAAGGCTTCCATCCTGGGAGATAGTCCTCAGAAACAATTTGGGAGAGTTTGGGTTGTGTTTGGGTTTGAATAATGCCATCTTTGAGCTCAAGCTGAGAGTAGACACTGTTGCTGTGGCTGTTTGGCTAGTGTACCATAAGGTCTATCAAGGCAAGAATCTCAGACAGAAACAAAACCTTCAGACGGAACAGCAGGTGAGATGAATTGCAGAAGCCCTGTGGCCTACACAGTCCCTCAGCCTTCTTCCCTACAGCCAAGGATGAGTATTTATGATGGGGGCCAAGGTTGGCACTTTTCTGTTTCCTCTACCTCAGGCTCAGGACAACAGACTGGTTCTAAGTCCTATCAAAGCAGGACTGTCCCTTGCATTAACCTGGGTCAGTAACACCTACAGGCTTATGTCTGCTCTCTCACCACCAGGTAGGGAGCCTTAAGGGCATAGACTGTGAGGTGAGATGCTGAACCGGAGATAGGCCAGCCCAGGAGGCTAGGCACAGAGCTATGGTAGTGAGAAGGATGGATGGCTGTATAGGGTAGGGTTGTTCTGAAGAAAGATCAGCCATTCCTTCATAGCAACCTAGCAATGCTACAGGTTTTCTTTTTTTCCTTCTCTTTTATTTTGTTTGTTTGGTCTTTTGGTTTGTTTTGTTTTTTAGTTTTTTGGGGTTTTTTTGTTTTTGTTTGTTTGTTTGCTTTAGAGGAATTTTTTTTAGTCTCTTTGTGTGTCTGTGTCTATGTCTAGATCGGAAGCCAACTTGCTAGAATTGGTTCTCTTTCTACCATGGGGTTAGGGTTAGGGTTAGGGTTAGGGTTCAGGGTTAGGGTTAGGGTTAGGGTTAGGGTTAGGGTTAGGGTTAGGGTTAGGGTGGAACTAGGAAAGTGAATTTAGGTCATCAAAGTTGGCATCAACCCTTGTCCACTAACCATCTTACTAGAAAAGGTTTTTACGTAAACAGGGTTGCTCAAATTGTGGGATTCATTCTGTCACCGCCTTGTGAATGCTGTGATAATGTAAGTTTTCAAAGGGTCCTTTTCAGACTTTGCAGTGTTACTTGCCTACAACATTTAGTTATCTGTCATATAGTGTTGATCCAATTCCCTCTAGCTAAGTGTTTCCCTCTAGCTCTTCTGTGGCAGTGACCCAAACTCTGTATGCACTGTAGGTTCAAGAATACAGAAGCCATTGGAAATGAAGTGACCCGTCTCGTTCGGTTGGATCCAGGAGCTGTTAGTGATGTCCCTGAAGCTATCAAGGTAGTGCAGCCCCTACACACAAGCTCAAGTTCAAACTATATCTAGAATCTCTTCCAGAAAGGCATGGTTACTCTCATTACTAAGACCAAATACCCCACAGAACAACTCAGAGAGGAAAGGGTTACCTTGACTCCTCAGTGTCAGAGGAGTCAGCCTCATATGGCTGAGCAGAACATCATGGCAGCAGGACCCTGTGCAGGAGGCTGTTCACATCCTGGGATGTGGACAGAGAGCAAGAGAATACAGGAAGAGATCTAGGCAAAGCACAACATCCAAACACACGGCTTCAGTGACTGATCTCCTCCAGGTCCCATGTACTTTTCACCACCTCAAGATAATACCATCATATTATGACTCTATCAAAAGATTAAGGTGGGCCAGATGGTGGTGGTGGCACACGCCTTTAATCCCAGCTTCAGGAGGCAGAGGCAGGTGGATCTCTGTGAGTTCAAGACCAGCCTGGTCGACAGAACTAGTTCCAGGACAGCCAGGGCTACAGAGAGAAACCCTGTCTCTGGGGGTCAGGTTGTAATTCATCTATTCATCTATTTATCAGGTCAGAGCCCTCAGGATCCAGTCCTCTGTGGACCTCACAGACAAACTGAAAGGTGTACTTTATTAATCTAGACATTTGTCGAACTACTTAAGTTGGGCCTAGTCACCAGTAGAGGGCTGTACCCCCAGATACTTGGGAGACTGAAGCAAGAGGATCAAAGTTTACAGCCTGGAGAGTTGGCACAGTTGAACACAGGCTACTCTTCAGAGGGCCTGTACCCACCAATTCCCAGCACCCACATGGCAGCTCACAACTGTCTGTGACTCCTGTCCCAGGGGATCCAGTCCTGTTCTGCTCTATGCAGGCAGTGCACACACACATGGCACAGATAAACACTTAGGCAAACATTCATACACATGAAAATAAAATCTCTGCCAGCTGGTGCTATTAAATGCATGCCTTTAATACCAGCACTTGGAAGGCAGAGGCAAGTGGAGTATGAAGCCAGCCTGGTCTACAGAGTGAGTTACATGGCAAGCAGGGCTACACAGAGAAATCCTGTCTCAAAAAAACCAAAAATAAATAAGATCTGAGAACTAAGTGTTAAGTTAAAGAAGGCTGCTGGTATAGTGGTAAAGCAGAGGTGCTTCTGTGAATCTTGGATTCATCTCTGCACCATGAGATCAAATGACTTCAATGCTGGGCATGGTGATGCATGCCTTTAATACCAGTAATCATGAGGCAGAGGCTATCCTGGGCTACAGAGTCTGTCTCTAAAACAAAATTATTATTACATCTATCACACTAGACAGAAAGTTATCTGGTAACCTCAGTGGTAGAATTTTCTTAACTTCCTGCATTTTCTACTTCTAGCATAAAATAAATATTATGTTTATTATAAGAAAATATTTAGTCTGCTTAAGTTCTGTTTATAGATGGGTTTTCATATGTCTCACAATAACCTCGAATTCACTATATAGCTAAAGCTGACCTTGAATTTCTGATCCTCCATTTTCCACCTGCCATGTACTAAGATTACAGGTGTGTATAACCATAGCTGGTTTTATGCAGTGCTGGGGATCAGTGCATATTAGCCTTGAATACATACTACCCATTGAGCTACATTCCCAGCCCCTCAACTTGGATTTATTACAATTATGCTACTTCACATACATGTCAGAAACATCAATTATTTTATCATAAATTATTTTGATACTGTCACTTTTTTTTCTTTCCTTTTTTGGCCTAGAGCTTACTATGTATGTAGACCTTGCTGCAGGCTGACCTCAAATTCACAGAGATGTGCTTACCTTTACCTCTTGCATGCTAGGATTAAAGACATGCACTACCACACCCAGCCCATTGCCCTTTGCTATAGCCACTCTAGAATAGGCCATGACTAAAAAAGACTACTGCATCCCTGTCTACCAACTTTCTCCCTAGTTCCTTGTCACCTGGCACACCATCGACGCCGATGCTCCCGAGCTCAGCCATGTTCTGTGCTGGGCACCCACGGACCCACCCACAGGCCTCTCCTACTTCTCCAGCATGTATCCACCACACCCTCTCACTGCGCAGTATGGAGTGAAAGTCCTGCGGTCCTTCCCTCCGGTGAGTCCAGAGCCATGCTGAGTGCCGAGCCAGCCTAGGGTGTAATTGTCCTGGTGTGGCTAAGTGGGTAAATGGAAGACAGTGCAGCCTGGGGTGCACCCAGCTGTGCAGGTTCATCTAGAGCATATCTTTCTTACTGACTCTAATAGTTGCAGAAGATTAATTTGGGCTGTGGTGGCACACGCCTGTAATACCAACACCAGGGAAGCAGAAGCAGGGGTATCTCTGCACAGTGAGACCCTTTCTTTATAAATGAATGAATGAATGAATGAATGAATGAATGAATGAATGAATGAATCTAGTTGCAATTCGTATGTTTTCTAGTTTTTAGCTTTTTAAGAGAAAGTTTACTTGATCGTGGTCCCTACCACGAAAGGTGAGCAGTATACCATGCCTTTTACCCCAACAGCAAACTCCTGGAAATTCTGTGTGGTAGCCATGATGGAGGGTCTATAGCAGGGAAAGGTCTGTAGAATGCTCTAGAGCTCTGCTCACTACAGCTTCAGCACCAGAAAGTCTGTAGTAACTTTCAGCCCATTTACCTGGGGCAGGCTCCTCTCCTTATTGGTGAGGTACTAGTCTGCATCTGCATGTTTGTTTTCACCAATGTGTTACAAAGCCTTGGATGTTTCTTGTTATCCTCTGCACCTTCCCCAGTTCTCCAGCAGGAGGCAGCACCCCATGTGCAGGTCCAACGCTCATTACTGTTTTAACTGTTATACAGGATGCCATTCTGTTCTACATTCCTCAGATTGTGCAGGCTCTCAGATATGACAAGGTACGTATTGGCACAACCTTCCACTTCCTTTGAGAGCTGTGTATATTGCTGCCCTTAGCTCCTAGTTCCCAGCTCAAACTGGCTTCCTCTAGGATCCCTCAAGAACAGGACTGTGCAGTCATAACTGAGCCCTTTGCTCTTACTGCCTCATCCTCTGCAGGGAGGGCAGGCTCTGCTACTGTCCTGCTGTTTCCTATGGATGGGCAGCCCGTTCTAGGATCTTTATTGGGTCAGGTCTCAGCAAATCACAAGAATCCCTGAGCCTGGCTGTTGTCATAGGATAGTGATGAGGCTTAGGCAATAAAGGATGTGTTCTAATCATGCTACACATAAAAGTGGCAACAACCGGGTAGCTTAAACAAGACATTTATTTTCATATGAATTTGGAGGCCAGATGGAACCCAGGATAAAAGTGCGTGCCACAGAAACCCAACCATGGAATCCAGTTCCTGATGCCATGATGGGAAAAGGGGGCCATTTGTGGAGTTGTCTTCTGATCTCCACATGCACACTGTGGCACTCGGGTACTCACCCAAACACAAACACAAAATAATAAACGAAATTAAAAACAAAACAAAACAAGTACATTTTACCAGCTGTGGTGGTACACCTTTAATCCAGGAACTCAGGAGGTAGAGGCAGGCAGATCTCAGTGTTCAGGGCCAGCCTGGTCTACAAAGTGAGTTCCAAGAACAGCCAGTACTACACAGAGAAACCCTGTCTTGAAAGCCAAAAAATTAAAAATAAATAAAATTCTGGATTAATTTATTCAAAGGTTATCAATGAGTTTTAAATATCATTTTAAACTTGCGGATTTGGGCTAGGCAGTGGGGGCTCATACCTATAGTCCCAGCACTTGGGAGGCAAAGGCAGGCAGATCTCCAAGTTTGAGGCCAGCCTTGTCTACAGAGTTAGTTCTAGAACAGGCAGGGCTATAGAGCAAAACCATATCTTGAAAACAAACAAACAAAAAAGAAAGAAACTTGTGAAGTTGGACAACTTAGTTTGTTCTATTACATTTTTGGTTTTGTTTACTGAGACGAGGTGTTATATAACCAGACTGACCTTGACCCGTGAGCCAAGGCTTGCCTAAACTCCTAGATGAGCTGTTCTTAACCTATAGGTAGAGAGCCCTTTAGGGGTCAAATGATCCTTTCACGAGGTCACCTAAGATCATCAGAAAACACAGGTATTTATATTACAACTCATAACAGTTGCAAAGTTACTTAGAGGTAGTAATGGAACAATTGTATGGTTTGAGTCAGCATAAGAAGCAGTCTGTAAGATGGTAACCATCAATGTGCTGGAGCCGTGCTCCTCTGGACACCTCAGAGCTTCTTGGATCCTGTCACTGTGCAGTGACATTCTGTACAACCTTACAAATGAGTCATGGCTCTTAAATACCAACGGGACCTCACAAGACACCAGGCCTGCATTGTGGACTTCAGCCTGGCCTGGCCCCTCTGCTGCACTTTGCACGAACCCTGACAGGTACATCCATGTCGAAGAAACAACACAGCCAGGACAGGGGAGTTACTTGTTGTCCTAGGTTAGGAAGAGTGCCTTCCAAGTGTAAAGGCTGACTGTGGCCTTGCCTTCCTACAGATGGGCTATGTGCGTGAGTACATTCTCTGGGCAGCAGCCAAGTCCCAGCTTCTGGCACACCAGTTTATCTGGAATATGAAAACTAACATCTACCTGGATGAAGAAGGGCACCAGAAAGACCGTGAGTACTTTGGCCTCTCAGGCCTCTCTCCTTTGCCATCTCCTTTAGAGCCTACACAGGCCTTCTGCTTTCTCAGAGGTCCTCTGTGTGTGTGCTCCCCCAGCCTGGGGACTCCTGTCCTGTAAGAGTCTGTGCCTAGCACAGCTGTAACTCAGTGACGGCAGTTCTCAAACAGTGACCCATAAGCTGCTCACACTTTTGCTCTTTGGTTTGCTAGCTCGACAGGACTTTGCTGTGTACCCTAGAACTTACTCTGGTTCCCGTGCCTCTGATCCCATACCTGGCTAAGCAGATAAAGGCACCTACCATGAAACCTGCAAAATGAGTTTAATTTCTGGATCACACGTAGTAGAAGAAGAGAACAGACCTCTGGCCTCTACATGTGTGACATAGTATGTGTACATCCACACACAAAAATAAATTTAAAAAAGTAAAGAGCTGGACATGATGGCACACACCTTTAATGGCGCCATTTGAGAGGCAGAGGCAGGTGAATCTCAGTGAGTTCAAGGCCAGTCTGGTCTTAGAAGCAAGTTCAGGCCAGGTAAGGTTACACACAGACCCTGTCTCAGAACAAACCCTTCTATGTCCACCACTTACCAGCATAGGAACCTGACCATTATCAACCAGAACTGCTCCTCTCATTGAACCATAATTTGATTGTTGTTGTCCACTGTAATTTCAAAAATCATTATAGATAGACTGGGCAGTGGTGGTGCACACCTTTAATCCCAGCTCTTGGGAGACAGAGGCAGGCGTATCTCTGTGAGTTGGAAGACAGCCTTGTCTACGGAGCTAGTTCCAGGACAGACTCCAAAGCCACACAGGGAAACCCTGTCTCAAATAAAAAAAAAAAAAAAAAACAAAAACAAAAAAAAAAAAAAAAAAAAAAAAACCTCACAATCTTTGTCTCCTCAGCTGACATTGGTGACCTTCTGGAGCAGTTAGTAGAAGAGATCACAGGGTCCCTATCAGGCCCAGCCAAAGATTTCTATCAACGGGAATTTGACTTCTTTAACAAGATCACCAACGTGTCAGCCATCATCAAGTAAGTGGCTGCCCTGAGAGTCTTGAAACGTCTTGTCTTCATCCCCCCTGCTCCCCTCTATGTTAGCCTGGCTCTGCACTCATGTGGCTTTTGGGGGCATGGCCTATAGCATGGAACAAGGCAGAGCATCATTGGCATTTGACATTTGTCCAAGGTGACCTGGAGAAAAGAACACTGAGCACAGCTCTTCCCAGCTTCTTCCACTCCATACGCTGCCCTCAGTGTGCATGCAGGCTGCTCCTGCTGCATTCACTGAGGGCCCTCACCTCAGGTGTTTCCAGGGGCCCTGATCACACACAAAGTTGTAGGGAAGTGTCACTACAACACACCTAAGACAACCAACTTAAGAGGAACAATGCAGCCTGGGGTAGTGGTGCATTCTTTTAATCCTAGCACCTGGGAGACAGAGGCAGGTGGTGATTCCCAGACAGCCAGAGCAAGAGAGAGACCCTCTCAAAGATCACAGACAGACACACACTCACACACAAGGGGAGGTGGGGGACAATAAGGATATCTTCTTAGTGATAGAGTGTGCGCTTAGGACAAATAACGACTGAGCAGAGAAAGCAAATGGTGTACCATAACCCCCTGCAGGGCTGTAGCCCCAGTGACCTAAAACTCCTTGCTGGAGAATTTTGAGGGGAGAAGGGGTTGAGACATCAAGACACAACAAGTTGCAATTATCCTCCGCCTCACCTTAGCGGAGCCAGGTCACTGGGGCTTACCAGCAAAGATCATACATGGCATTCACCCAGAACTGGGTCAGGCCCCACAGTCACGTCATCTGTTCTCAACAGCATCGACACACCATCAAATGTGTGGGCAGAGGTGCCAAGGAGCAACTCCACTTCTGCCCCTGCCACCTTCTGGGGCCATCTGGCTTCTCTGAGGAATGCAGGGCAGGCATCACTACGAATGAATCACCAGGGACTGAGCTCTCTATCCCTGGAAGCCAGTGTCTGCAGAACAGAGCAGAACCTTGTGCTTTAGACAGTTTGGATAACCCAAGCTGGCCTCAGACTCACTAAGTAGCAGAAGTTGCTGTAAGCTCCAGACCCTCTGGCCCCCACATCTGAGTGCTGCTGTTACAGCTGTGTGTCACCATGTCCAGAGCATCTGTCTTGTTTCTCAGGCCCTACCCTAAAGGTGACGAAAGAAAGAAGGCTTGTCTGTCAGCTCTGTCTGAAGTGAAGGTGCAGCCTGGTAAGCTGGCAGCCTCAGGGCAACAGGGAGCTGCTGTCCCTCCCCCGGGTGGGGCCGGTGTGGAAATAGGGCTTCGTCGGCCACATCACATACTTAGGGCCCCCAGCATCCCAAACCTGAGGAATTAACTTCCTCTTGTCTGCTTACAGGACATATTTACTGAGTGCCCCAGTCAGGGTTTCTTTTACTATGAAGAGATACCATGACCACAGCAACTCATAAAGAAAACATTGAATTAGGTCTGGCTTACAGTTCAGAGGTTTTGTCCTTACAGTGGGAAGCATGGTGACATGCAGGCAGACATGTGCTGGAGAGGTAGCTGAGATCTTGATCCACAGGCAGCAGGAAGAAAACTGAGAGCCTCTAGGCCTGGCTTGAGCTGAGACCTCAAAGCCCACCCCATAGTGACACACTTCCTCCAACAAGGCCACACCTCCTCATAGTGCCATTATGACCAAGCACTCGAACACATGAGTCTATAGGATCCATTCCTATTCAAACCACTACACTGGAAAACGGGAGTACATAACTGTGCACAGACAGAGATGGAGTGTAATGAGAACAGGCTAGGCCAGTGCAGCCAGGGTAGGAGTCTCCATTGAGAGTTTAGCAAACCCAAAACTTGCCCAGGCAGCAGCAGGGTAGTTGCCACAAAGCTAAGGTCTAGCACACCCCGGCAGGCTGGGGTTCTTTTGCTGGCTGTCTGGATGGATCATGAAGGGTCTGAGTTAGGAAGGGCAGACCTACACTGAACACAGAACAAGTCTGCATGGGAAGCCTGTGGTAGGGACTGGTTGTGGCTCCCTGTGGTGACTGGTTGTGGCTCCCTTTTGTGCCTGCCCAGGCTGCTACTTGCCGAGCAACCCTGAAGCAATTGTGCTAGACATTGACTACAAGTCAGGGACACCAATGCAGAGGTGAGTGCCTGCCCTACACTCCTGTGTCTCACTCGGGAGTCTACTAGCCATCTCATGTGCTATATTCTTTTTTCAGTGCAGCAAAAGCTCCATATCTGGCCAAGTTTAAGGTGAAGCGATGTGGAGTGAGCGAACTTGAAAAAGAAGGTCAGTCGGGAGCTCCTTGCAGTACAGGGTCTCTTCCCACTAGAGCTGGTTTGCTATGAGCATCCTATAAAAGATGTTTGCTATGCATCTGCCTGTGGGCTCAGCCTTCCAATGCTCTGCAGTAACACTTGCTTACCCTAGAATCTGTCACCCAAGTCACTGGAGCCCTGCTCACTGAGCCTTTGTGGGACACACTAGTTGTGTCAGGCTCTGTACAGAGGCACGCAGAGAAGTGTGCAGTCTCACAGATCAGGAGACTGACCTCACTGGGCATGCTCCAGTGAGGGGAGGGTCAGGCTGTTCTGGGCTGGGTGTTCTCTGCCTCTCCCTTCCATATAAGTGATGCTACTGTGCATCACTCCATCTCTGCCTGTCTGGAGTGGCCTTGTTTCTTTTAAAAGGACACTTGTCATCTAGTATGACTCTTTACATGACTGCATCTTCAAATACCTTAATTCCAAATAAGATCACAGTTGTGGTTGGAGTCACAGACCAATGTGGAGATGTCCTCAGTGGCCTGGCTGTTTCATCCCTGAATCCTCAGCTTGGCCCCCAGGGGGCGGTGTTTCATACAAGTTCTAAATTTGGATGTTCCTAGGAAAACTCTGGTCCTGTGATTCTACTGATAACCCATGACGTTTCTTGGAACCCCTTGGTACTTTGCAGAGGTGATCTCAAGATCTTTCTCAGGCCCCTAGGCTAACAGACAGCACCCCTCCCCCACCCCAGGTCTGCAATGCCGCTCAGATGCTGAGGATGAGTGTCGAGGGCAGGAGGCTGATGGCAAGAAGATCTGCTGGCAAGCGGCCATCTTCAAAGTGGGGGATGACTGCCGGCAGGTGACAGAGCTAGCCGTATCAGGCTGGCGGGGCAAGGCACTGTCCCCTAGTGACACCAAAAGAGAGCCCCTCACATAGAACAAACCCAGAACCCCTCCTTCCATCCTCGCCCAGCACATCCTCTGGGCAGTCCCAAGATAGCTCAGTTTGGGTGGGCCATGAGGCCAGATCTTGACCTTCCTCTGTTGTGTGAGCCTCACGGGCCGCTAGTTTCCAAGGGGTCTAGAGGCTGCGGGGGCCCTGACTACCCTGTGCCTTCTCTGGTCCAGGACATGTTAGCACTGCAGATCATCGACCTCTTCAAGAACATCTTCCAGCTGGTGGGCCTGGATCTCTTCGTTTTCCCCTATCGGGTGGTGGCTACTGCTCCTGGGGTGAGTTCCTGGCTCATGATAGGCAGAGGGATCATCACATCACTGTGCCACCTAACTGTCCCTCCTTCCCTTCCTAGTGTGGAGTGATCGAGTGCATACCGGACTGCACCTCCAGAGACCAGCTGGGCCGACAAACTGACTTTGGCATGTATGACTACTTCACGCGCCAGTATGGGGATGAGTCTACCCTGGCCTTCCAGCAGGTAGCTAGCCCCAGGGCCTCACCTATTTCCCTTCTGTCCTCCTCCATTAGGAGCTAAATCAATCCCTCATAGCTTTCTTTTAGTGTTACAGAAACCTAGAACCCCAGAAAGTGCTGCTGTCTGCACGCCAGTAGCCGCACTCACTACTGTGAGCTGTCTCTGCCTTCCTGACCCAGCTCTGCCTCTAAGCTGGGCACAGAGGCAGGGTGAGAACACAGCCCTCTCTCCACACAGGCACGCTACAACTTTATCCGAAGCATGGCTGCCTACAGCCTCCTGCTGTTCCTGCTGCAAATCAAGGACAGGCACAATGGCAACATCATGCTGGACAAGAAAGGCCACATCATCCACATCGGTCAGCCAGGCTGTGCCATTCTCCGCTCCCTTTGCCCATTGTAGAGTGCATGTGCACCCAAAGCCGGTGGCTATACTACTGGAGAAGTAGCCCGCCAAGCCCTAGAGAGCTGGGAACTAGAATGGCAGGCAGCTTACACTTGGTAGAGGGAAAGCTGGTGGAATGTCTCTGCTCCAGCCTGACACAAGCCTGCTTCCTCTTCCCCTGCTTCCTCCCCCGCTTGTGTGGCCGAGTCCTTCTCTACTGGAAATAACCCACCCTGCCCTCGCTCCTGCCCCAGTGACAGGCAGCTTTTTGGAATTTTGCAGACTTTGGCTTCATGTTTGAAAGCTCACCGGGTGGCAACCTTGGCTGGGAACCAGACATCAAGCTGACAGATGAGATGGTGATGATTATGGGGGGCAAGATGGAAGCCACACCCTTCAAGTGGTTCATGGAGATGTGTGTCCGAGGTTATCTGGCTGTGCGGTGAGCCCATGGGCAATGTGGAAGGGAGAGGGAATCAGGCTCATGGCACTCACAGCAGGTGGCCGACAGACACCTGTAACTTCAGCTCTGAGATGCATTGCCCACTCTGGCCTCTTCAAGCACCTGCACACATATATGCATCCACTCATGCATGTGCGCGCGCACACACACACACACACACACACACACACAGATAATCTGTTGTTTCCAGACAGGGTCTCACTACATAGTTCTGGCTGTCCTGAAACTATGTAGACCAGACAAGCCCTCTCTTTAATAAGTCTAAGCTCACAACCAAAATGACTTGTTTTGTTTTTCAAGAGAGGGTTTCTCTGTGTAACAGCACTGGCTGTCCTAGAACTCACTGTGTAGACCAGGCTGGCCTAGAACTTAGGAAGCCAGCCTCCTGAGTGCTAGGACTAAAGGCCAATAATAAATCTGTAAACAGTGAAGGGCCTTCTCTTCTAGTCACCTGTTCTAACTTTTTAAGCAACTTCCCACTCTGAATGGCCATCCTGTAGTCTCCCACAGGTGACCTCGTCATCTACCAGCATCCTTTAGCCGTGAGCTCCCCCTCTGGACTTCCTGCCCACCCTTTCACCGTAGTCCCAGTACCTCCAAAGCTACACAATGGAGACTGGCATCAACCACATGTCCCGTGGAGTACCACTTTGCCTCATTTCACATGCTACTGAGGTTAACACCACACGGAGCATTCTTGAAACCATGGCTAGAAACCTGGCCTGCTAGGGATAGGGCAGGACACTCGGCCATTCAGAGCGTGAGCACACATGCTCACAGGGAGGCAAGCAGACTGCATAGGAAAGTGGCAGCTGGATCACAGGACCGTGAGCCAGATTCCTGCTCAAGCTGGCTTTGTTCTCCACCCTTGCTGTCTCCACAGGCCCTATATGGATGCAGTCGTCTCCCTAGTTACACTCATGTTGGACACGGGCCTGCCCTGTTTCCGAGGCCAGACCATCAAGCTTTTGAAGTAGGTGCCGTTTGGGGAAGGGCTGTCCATCTGCTAGGGCTCAGCCTAGAAACAGACAGGGTTCCTGGAATAAAAAGATGGCCTTGAGCTCCCCAAATGATCTAGTAGTTGCTGGAAAGGGTCAGGGAACACACTAGGCCGCACCAGCAGGAGGGGGCTGCAGCTGAACAGATTCCTACAAATGCAGCATTTCATCTCCCCAGACACAGGTTCAGCCCTAACATGACAGAACGAGAGGCAGCAAATTTTATCATGAAGGTCATCCAGAGCTGTTTCCTCAGCAACAGGCAAGTCACCCAGCACTCCTGAGCCTTCCAAGGGCAAGCAAGTGGGGAGGGCCCTCGGAGACCGGAGCCTTTACACTCTCACTTGACCTTTCAGGAGCCGGACCTATGACATGATCCAGTACTACCAGAATGACATCCCCTACTAGGGGCAGGCTGCTCCGAAACCTCTGGTGCCCAGAGCACTTCATGCTGTTACCATGCCTGGGTGTGGTGCTGTGACAGGCACATGGAGCTTTGGTTCGGGAGACTGACAAGCGTGTGGTGGTGATGAACGCGTGGGTGTGAGTGTTTGCACTGGACACATTCCCTACTTGTTGGCTGTCTTACATAGGTACACTGAAGTATTTTCTTGTATAAACATGGAAAAAAATAAAAATCCCAAAATGTGCTACATTTGTGTTGTTAGCTGACCTCAAATCTGCTCTGTAGTTGACTTCCTGTTCCAAGTCACACTGAGTTTAAGGAATCTGGTTTGGTTTTGGTACTGGGGATCAAACCCAAGGCCTATGCATGCTAGGCAAGCACACCACCCTTAGCTGTAGCCGCAGCCTGTGACCTCAGGATTAATGCCTTCTCCCAGCAGACATCCTCTCCAAGGAGAGGCTTCCCCAGGCTGACCTTGGTCGCCATATCTGTTCAGTAGTTAAAGTTTTGCTTGGCATGCACAAGGCCCATCCCCAGTAGCCCCCAAAATGAATGTGAGTAGGCGGGACTGGAAGCAGAGTAGGTGTAGAAATGGAACTGAGAAAGCAAACAAAAGTGAACTCGAGAGTAATTGCCCAGATCTGTAACCCTGGTCTTGCTTTTTATTTGATTTGGTTTTGGTTTTGTTGTTTTTCAAGACAGGGGTTCTCTAAATAGCCCTGGCTGTGTCCTTGAACTCATTATATAGACCAGGCTGGCCTCAAGCTCAGAGATTTGCCTGCCTCTGCCTCCCCAGTGCTGGTATTAAAGGTGTGCACCTCAATGCTGGGTTTGTTTTGTTTTGTAGGATTATTTATGTGTATGTGTGTCTGCATGTAGTTTGTGCACAATGACCATACCTGGTGCTGGGGGGGGGGGCAGAAGAGGGCAGCAGATCCCCTGGAACAAGAGTTACACGATGTTGTCAGATACCCGGTGTGAATACTGGAAACTGAATCCAGGTCCTCTGTTTTTAAGATTTGTTTATCATGTATAGTGTTCTGCCTGCATGTATCCCTGCAAGCCAGAAGAGGGCACCAGATCTCATTACAGGTGGTTGTGAGCCACCATGTGGTTGCTGGGAATTGAACTCAGGACCTCTGGAAGAGCAGTCAGTGCTCTTAACCTCTGAGCCATCTCTCCAGCCCATGGGTTTTTTTTTTTGTTTGTTTGTTTGTTTGTTTTGTTTTGTTTTTAATTTTTATTTGCGTTGGATCCCCTTGTGAGTTGCCATGTAGGTGCTAGGATTTGAACCCAGGTCCTCTGGAAGAACAGCCAGTGTTCTTAACTGCTGTACTACTCCAGCCCAGGTTCTGGGATTTATTTGATGGAACACCCAGGTCCTCCTTAAGAACAGCAAATGGGGATTGTATAGATGGCTCAGCTCTTCCACGGATTTTGAGTTCAATTCCCAGCACCTACATGAGAGCTCACAACTGTAACTCCAAGATCTGATACCCTCACACATACATGCAGGCAGAACAGCAATACACATAAAATAAAAATGATAAACTTTTTTTTAAAAAGAGCAGTAAATGCCCTTAACCATTTCTCCAGCCCCCAGCTAGTTTCCTGAGGCAGTCTCCCATTGGCTGGAGCTTAGTGGCATGCCCCTGTCTCTACCTTCCCAGCACTGGAGTTACTGACACCCATCACCACATAGCATTTTTACATGGGTTCTTGGGGTCAAACTCCAGTCCTTGTGCTTGCAAGACAGCCAGCCATCACCCGTTCAAGGAGCTGGAGACTCCAATGGGCAAAACTAATAGGCTGCTGGTGGATGTCTTTAACCTTAACCACAGCAGGTGTTTTCTCTGTGTTCATCTTAATAGACCATTTTGTCAGGCCAGTAAGCAAGTCACCAATAAACTTACCAGAAAAGCTGCAATTGTTTAAATGCCGTGGTTATAGCTCAGCATTCACAAATGGTTAGTTCAATCCCCAGTACAGAATGAACCACACCTGGTGGCTCATGCCTGCAATCCAAACACTCAGGAGATGGAGGCAAGATCACTCAGCTACATTGAGAATTCAAAGCTGGGATGGCATGAGACGCCCAACTCCAAATAAGTAAGTAGTCTAGAGCAGTATCAAAATTCCACCCAGATTAACTTCCACTAATCAGGACATTCTCATATACTAGCCTGTTCCCCATGAAGCCCACAGTGGTAAGCACACGCTGTCGGTACGCTCATATGCTGTGAGCAAGTTTGGGTTTGGCAAATTCAAACCTGCTCAGAGGGAACCCCAATGTTGCAAGGGGGCCGGGGTAACTGCACATCCGAGAAAAAGTATCCACACACCCCAAGGGGAACGGACAGGACAGCCCCCTGCCCAAAGTTCAGGCTCACAGCAAATGACTCACTAGGGAGTCAGGCTGGGGCTCAGTAGCCAGGTCTGTGAAAAAGGACAGCCTGGACATCAGAGCAGCTCTGCTACGTCCAGGTGACAAGAGGTCACTGGATCCATAAAAGCACACGAGCTCCACCCTCGTCCTTTTCACACAGGCAGACACCCCAGAAACCACAAAGGAGACAGAGGTGCAGGCGGCCGAAGCCAGCATGATGCGCTCTAGGCAGGCAGCAATCCTCGAGCACGCAACTCAAGCAAAGGCGACAGCGTGTAGCGCAGCCGGCGGAAGACTGCATCCGAGCCAAGACTACTCGCGAGTCCCGGGCCGACGGTGTCGGGCTTCGCCAGTGCCACGTAGAGCATAGGCAGCGCCAGGAAGCCCAGTGGGAGCAGCAGCAGCGTCTGCAGTGCACTCAGCGCCCACAGCCTGTAGAACCACCAACGAACCGGTGGGTGGGAGCTCCGAGAACCCGGACCACCGGGCCCTCACTAGCCACTCACCTGATGCTCCCCGCGCCCGCACCGCCAAACAGCCGCTTTTCCTGCAGAGAAAGGGCCGCATCCTGCTCTGCGTCAGGGTAGTGGCCAGGCTCTAGGCCAGTTTCTCCCCGAGAGAGCAGGTCACCCGTAAGGGGCGGGTCCCAGCTCCAGCCCGCACCCCCTGCCTGTGCTCACACAGTCAGCTCTAGCCACCTCCTCCATGAGTGAGCCCGCACAGTCCTGCACCCGAGGCGGCTGCGAGTTCCACCTGCAGAAACGGCACAGATATGGGCCACCTGGCCTTGCCTCGCGCTGCCCTGCCGTCCTCCCTAGTCCCAAACCTTACTGTTCCGAGCCACTGCGCGTAGCCTCCAGTGCAGCCGCTGCCTCCATCACCTTTCCCTGCAGCTCCTGGAGGGTGGGTGGCAACAGGTACTCAGAGAGAAGAATGAGGTCCACCACCGGTCAGGAGGTGAGGAGAAAGGATTGAAGACGCGGGGCATTCGAAAGGGACTGGCTCTCAGAACCGATGGGGCCGCACCTGCAGAACTCCACTCTGCTCCTGAAAGCTGGCCCAGGCTTCTTCCGTACGCTGCACACCCTAGAAGCCAGGGGCTTGGATGAGCATCGTCAGGCCATACCCTTTCCACGAACCCTCCCCTCAGAGCCCAGCGCCCTTCGCACCTGTCGCAGGCCTTCTGCCTGCATGGTGAATTTGGCCTCCGCCAGCTCCAGATGTTTCTTCGGAGGATCCAAGTGATGTCAAGAATCTGCAGGCCTCGCACATCTCTGTGCCCCGAGGCTCGACCTCTGGCCTTAGGGTCCGATGTTCCACCCACGCAAGCGTGCGGCCCCACCCAGAATCATACTCCGCCCCCGGCCCCTCCCGAGTACCTGCAGTGCCATCAGCTGAGTCCCCAGCTGCTGCTCTGCTCGCTGTTGACTCAGCTGTTCTCCTCCATAGTAGAAAAGCTGGGGACAGAGCTCGTGAGTGCCTGGCTTATGGGCCTAGGGGGTGAGGGCGAGGGCGTGGCCTAAGACTCGGTACGTACCTGGCTGGACAGCTCCTCCCACTGTTCCTGCAGCTTCCGATTGTGTTCCTCCTGCGGACAGGGTCCAGGCTGTCTAGGTCTCTTCGCCAGCCGCGCCAGCCCGAGCCCCGCCTCTTGCTCTTGCTCTTGCTCTTACCAGGTCCAGCCGGTGCTGCTCCGCGGCCTCCAGCAGTCCACGAGCCCGCTCCGCGCGCTCCCGCGCAGCCTCGCGCGCCTCCCCTCGTAGAGCCCGCGACGCTTGGCTTCGTCTCCGCTGCAGGCTGTGCGGCGGGAGGGAATTAGCCAGGGATGAAACTAGGGCGCAGGCTCCTCTGGGAAGGCCCAGCCGCCAGCCTGAGAGTTTCAGACTGAAGTCCCACTGCCCAGAACCGAGACTGCCACAAGCCTGTACTGGGGCCTCTGTGCCCTTGCACCTGCGCTCGCGCTCGCGCAGCTCGTCCAGGCGCCCGGTGAGGCTCTCGCTCTCGGCTTCCAGCCCACGCACCAGCTCCTCCAGCTCCTGCTTCCGCAGCCGGCCATCGCGATTGTCCTTTTGCAGCTGCAGCAGCTGCTCCTGTGGCTCAATCATAGCTCCAACACTCCTCCCCACCCCCACCCCAGACCTCCGCCGCCTGAGCTACCTGCTGGCCTGCGTCACAATGGGCGGGCGGGGGGGGGCGAGGGGCGTCAGAGTCCAACCGGACAGGGGTCAACGCCCGATCACAAATTTTATCAAAGAAGGACTTGGTGGTCTGTCTAGAATCCTGTCTCCTGGGGTGTGGAAGACATGAACATCAGAAGTTCAGGATCATCCCTTGCTACATATCGAATTTGAGGCTAGCCAAGGCTATATGTGAACCTAGCTCAAAAAGCACAACAAAAACATCGACTCACAAGCAGATTGATAAAAAGTTAATAAAGTTATAAGATAAAGACCGGACTTGACAGTTAATGCCTATGGTCCCAGAAGTCGGGAGACTGAGGCAACAGGATCCATCACCTATAGTTCAAGGTCAACATAGCTATGTAGCAATAAGAATCTGACTTGAGAGAGAGAGAGAGAGAGAGAGAGAGAGAGAGAGAGAGAGAGAGAGAGAGAGAGAGAGAGAGAGAGAGAGAGAGAGAGAGAGAGAGAGAGAGAGAGAGAGAGAGAGAGAGAGAGAGAGAGAGAGAGAGAGAGAGAGAGAGAGAGAGAGAGAGAGAGAGAGAGAGGAGAGAGAGAGAAACTGAAGTATGCAGTAACTGTAATTACGGGATAAATCAGATGTATCTCACCTTAGATTCTGAGTGATCAAGCAGGGGAATACTAGAATTTTGATTAAAAACGTTTGAAATTAAGTTCTTTTAATTTTCTCCCATGTGTTGTAACAAAGACGAATCTGATGTGATCTCCGTGGGTAGATCCTCCATGGGTACATACTACTTTTATGCCTTGCTGAGTGAGGGGTGACAGGACAGTGAGCAGTGACTGGGGGAGGGGGGTCTGTGGTGCTAAAAAGCCAAGGCATTTTCCTTGCCTCCTTGTTTTTAGCTCTAGAAAACCCTATTGATTGGGCTTTTTGAGTGGTCTGGGTATGAAGGGAATGATGATGTTTTGTGATCTGGGGGACTCAGCATAGAGCCCGGTCTTGACCTCAAGGCCATCCCCTGCCTCCATCTCCCTGGTACAAGATTACGGGTGTGCACCATAGCACTCAGTTAAATAATTGTTTTCTACAATTTGTTTTTAGTTATATATATATGTTTGTGTGTTGGTATGTACCACATGTGTGCAGCTGCCTCAGGAGGACCTCTGATCCTTTGAAACTGGAGTTTCAGGCAGTTGCAAGCCACCTATGTGAGCCCAGTTGGGTGCTAGGAACTAGGTTCAGGGCCTGTGGAAGACCATCAAAGTGTTTTAACTGAAGCCTGAGACTTTTCAAAGCCAGCATGGACTACATAGGTCATGTCTCAAACAAAAACCAACAATGAATAGCCTTTTAAATGTTCTTGGGATACAGCTTGGTCTGTAGAATCCTTGCATACACGTGTTAGATTCAAACCGCAGTATCACACATACACATTTATTTATTTATTTATTTATTTATTTATTTATTTATTTATTTATTTATTGAAAGAAAAAGAAAAAGGAAGAAAGAGAAAGAAAGAAAGAAAGAAAGAAAGAAGAAGAAAGGAAAAGAAAGAAAGAAAGGAAAAGAAAAAAAGAAAGAAAGGAAGGAAGGAAGGAAGGAAGGAAGGAAGGAAGGAAGGAAGGAAGGAAGAAAGAAAGAACTATGCCAGTTGATAGCTTTGGCTAACCTGGAACTTTGGCTAGCAATGTGCCTAACCTAGACATCCAGAACTTTCAGGTACCATCATCACATTTCAGATTCCCAAATTAGGGTGCTGTGTGGTTATGACTATACAAATAGTTCAAAACTCCAAGTCTCTGAAACCTGTCTGGCCCCAGGCATTTGGGAGAGGGTATGCGAACACTTGATTTTTGTATTTGCTTAACTGGAAGACAAACGCTTGCTGACTGGTGAGTCTTTCCCTCTGAGAACTGCACCTTCCCCTTCACAAGCTGATCCCACCAGACTCCTCATCAGCCATCACCTTCGAGCCTTTCCTTCCTCTCTGCCTCTGAGCAGCTCCACAAGCACAGCTGCAACTACTCAACTTTACTAGTCCAGGGCCAGCTCATCCTTTGTTTGATTTTGTTCTCTTTTATTCCCTTTGAGACAGTGTCATGTAGCCCAGATTGGCCCGAAGCAGGCTTCGTTGAAGAGGATGCAGGCTCCCCGATGCCGAGCAGCCAGCAGGCCCTGTGCATGTTTCCAGCTCCCTATAGGTAGCCCAAATAAACACATTGCTTCACCAACTGCTCCACCATGTTGAGCTTTGGTGGGCTGTATCCATACACTATTTGGTCATCAGTTTTCCTGTCTGGGGTCAGAAGACAATAGTTCGTTCACCTCTCCCAAGGAACAAGAGACCCCTACATCCACACTTGGCTGTCTCACTTCCTTGAGGGGCCCACACCTATGCTTTGGGTGAACTGTTTTTTCTTAGCATCTTGCCATCTCTTACCCTTCATGCTTAAAGTCTGTAATATCTTAGGCTAGTGACATGCTCAGCAGATATGCCCAGCAAACTGTGTTCAATCTATAGAACCCCAGTAAAAGGAGAGAACTCTGAAGGGCTGTCCTCTGACCTCTACACATGGAGGCCATGGCACAAGTGCACCCCCCCAACATCAAAGACACACAAAACGTAAGTCTCATTTTATTTTTTATGTGTATGGATGTTTTACCAGCATGTCCATGCACCATGTGCATGCAGTGTCTATGGAGGCCAGAAGAGGGCATCAGATCTCTGGAAATGAGTTACAGATTATTTTGAGCTGTGGGTGCTGGGAATCCAACCAACTCCTCTGGGAAAGACTTGGAACTGCTAAGCAGTCTCACCAAATGTTTACTAGAACCTCAAATCTTGGGGCAGTGGGGAAACACGCCTTTAATCCAAACACTTGTAGGCAGAAGCAGGGCTGGGCTGTTGTGAGTGACAAGTGGTGCCTCGTCCCCATCTCCCTTGAGAAAAAAGCTATACAAAATGACAGCACCTGACTAAGGACTTGGCAGGCTGACCTCGGTCTACAACTTGGGAAATCTTGGCCTTTTCCTGGCTGCAGGCTTGGGACACAGACAAGTTGTGAAGCTCAGCTCTTTGCTGGCCAGATCACAGGCACCTAGGCTCACCTGGGGTGGATGGAGGAGAGCCCTGATCTGAGGGTTTCCCCCTGCTACCTAGGAATCATTTCCTGCCTGGGATGGGGTCAATGCTTCAATGGGTACTATATACAAGGCTGCAGTTGCCAGGGAAATGATCAATGTTTGTCCTCCTAGTGGGACACTCACTTATTTACTTTCTGAACATTTCCTCATGGCCCTCTCATGCCTTCTCCACCCCTCACCCAAGATCCAAAATCACCTCTCCACTACGACAAATATTTTGACCTGTCCACTTCACTGTTCAGCTCTACTAGGATGCCTTGGGCAGCTTCTGCAGACTCTGAACAGCTCCCAGGCCCCTTTTGCTGGTCATGTTCTGTTGCCTCCAGCCTCATGCACAGCCTTCATTCTAGCCTGTCCCCAATTCCTAGTACAAACTATGGACCTACCCCCCCAGACTTCTCAATTATTGAGTAGGAAGCCCCCTGCTTCAGCCAGTACAACTTGGCTGTTTGCCCAGCACCGAGAGCTCCATTTGGCCCCATGAACGAGGAGGTTGGGGGACATATTCTTGAGGACAGTGCTGGCTGCCTCATGCCACCCACTTCTTACCACCTTAATTGCCGCAGCTTCAGACCAGATCATTCCAAACTCCCCAATGTCTGCTTCCCTCGACACCTCCCTACTAAACCTCCCGAAACCTTTCATGGCTATGCCATCACAAAACACAAGTTCAAGTCAGTCCTTACTGGGCTCCAAGGCACAGAAACCTGCCACCTGCTGCTCGACAAACATGTACTTGCCAGAGCACTGTGCCTTCTGAGCACCCCAGCACCCCAAATACAACCCACCCTGACCAATGTTGTCACTGTGTCCTTGGTGCTCACCAGTAGGTAGCCAAAGGAACTCAGGACAGTGTCTCAGGGGAGCTTTTGCCACAAAAAACCTGGCCTGGTGACCAAGGACACTGGCTCCTGTGGGAGAAGCTGGTATTTCAAAGCCAGGTCTCAGATGTGGCCTCAGAATTGCACAGCCAAATCTACCAATTTACCAGGATTCCCCTACTTCCTTTTGCTGCCCATAACCCTGGCACATCTGGGCCTGTAAGTTGACTGAGCCACTGGGCATCAAGGCAGGTGAGGGTCAACCAAGCAGCCATAACTTCTTTCCACTTTCCACTCATCTCTCAGGAGCATTCCCCATTCCTACCAAAGATGAGCAGGTCACAGTCTTCTCTCTGGCGCTATGTGAACGATATGAGGGCTTGACCCTCACCTGGTGAACAGGCCATGGAGGAGATTGGACTCCTGACCTACTTCATCAGCATTCACACCACACCTAAAGAACCCCACTGTAGGCCAGGGGCCAGCACTTGGTATCTGCTATGTGCCCATATACATTACCCAAGTTCCTGTGCACTGGCTATCGGGCCACATCTGTCTACATTGAATCCCAGACCTGCCCTTCAGTGGCTGCTTCAGCCATATGGTGGCAAGAAGGTACACTTGACACTTTAATTACCAAAGTCAAGCCTGACTGAAGGCAGGTTTAAAGGTAGCCACGGGACCAGGCAGCACAGAAACTTCTGTCTACAGCTGACAGTGACTTGGCTTTTACACCGTGTGTGTGTGTGTGTGTGTGTGTGTGTGTGTGTGTGTGTGTGTGTGTGTGTGTGTGTGTGTGTGTGTGTGTGCAGAACACATATGAACACTCTACAGAAAACAGGTCAAAGAACTACTTGCAGGCAATCTGTTCTCTCCATTATTCGAGACCCAGGGATCAAGCTCAGGTTGTGGGAAGTCCCTACATCCACTAATCCATCTCATCAGCCTGTGACTTTGCTTTTAAGGTCCTTCATTGAGCCAGCTGCTGCCTGCTCTCTGCCCCATACCCCACTCAAAATTCTAGCAATTCTTTTGTTTTTTGGTTTCTCTGTGTAGCTTTGTGTCTGCTGTCTTAGAAGTTGCTCTGTAGACTAGGCTTACCTCGAACTCAGAGACTACCCCCATACTTGCATACAATGTTTTTTCTCCAAGATACCAACCCAGCTGTTCCTATATCTAAAGGGCAACTTTGAGTCCCCTTAGTACTAAAGTGACACCTAAAACTTACTCAGAATGAATTTAAGGAAAATTACGCAGACCCTTTCACAGAGAAACCATAGTAGAGTGGAGTCTGAGGGTCACAGCCAGATAGATGAGTGAAGGAGCATAGTTTGGGTGGTTCTCTATTTTGATTGACAGGTTAAGTTATATATTCATATATATTTGTTATACATGGATAAAGCAAGCAACTAACTGTACTTGGACCTAAGGTGTTAAATAAGGTCATTTTCTCTCAAAGTTTATTTTGAGGACACAAGCTGCCATTGTGCACATGAACTCAAAACGAGCTCAGGGAAACTGACTTCCCCACGTTTTTGCCAGGACATAACTAGAGTATGGGACATATGTGCCTGTAATCCCCGCAGGTAGGTCTACAGAGTGAGTTCCAGGTTGGCCTGTCTCAGCAACAAAACACCTTGAGTATGACAACACAGAATCTAAGTTTGATGGTCATAAAGGGAAATCCATTGTTGGAAGGGTCCTAGTTTGCTAACAGGTTGCTAGGTACATTGTTCAGAGGTATGTATACATTCTTCATACAGGTAAATCTTCCAGGCTGCCATGTGTTTTTATTTTGTTTTGCTTGTTTGTTTTTTTCAAGGCAGGGCCTCTGTAACAGTCCTAGCTGTCTTGCAACTAGCTCTGTAGACCAGGCCGGGCCTCAAACTCAGAGATGGGCCTGACTGCCCTGAGTGCTGGGATTAAAGGCAGCCACCATCCAGCAGACCAAATGTATTATAAGAAGTATGCACAGGTCAAACCACATGGAGCCCCAGGATGCTTGCTGTGGTGATTTGAATAGCTATGGCCCCCATAGACTCATGTGTTTGAATGCTTGGCCTACAGGGAGTGGTACTATTTGGGGGTGTGGCATTGTTGCAGTAGGGATGACCTTGTTTCAGGAAGTGTCACTGTGGGGGTGGGCTTTTAAGTCTCCTATGCTCAAGCTACACCCACTAAGAGAGTTCACTTCCTATTGCCTGTGGATCAAGATGTAGAACTCTCTGTGGATCAAGATGTAGAACTCTCAGGTACCTCTCCAGCACCTGCCTTGTTTCTGCCATGTTGATGATGGACTAAACTCTGAACTGTAAGCCAGCCGCAATTAAATGTTTTCCTTCATAAAAGTTGCCAGGGTTGTGGTGTCTCGTCACATACACTTGCTGACTCAACAGCACTGGCTAAGGTAGTGGACACAATACACGAGAGCCTAGTACAGGAGGTTGGGTGGCAGTTTTTGTGTACTCCAGAGTTGCTTCTACCTTTCTGCCCGGCTGCCAGGCCAGCAGGAAGAGCAAGCAGAGAAGGAGCAAGTGTCCTGGGCCCCTCTGGGATAGACTGCATATGCATACACTTTCAAACACAGAAGCCAACAATGATGGCTCCTGTTGCTGACCTGAATGCTGTACCAGGGACACCCTTGGGGTGATCAGGTGTTACCTGTGCTCAGAAAGAACAGAACTGAAATAGATTAACCTCAAAATTAAACGGGACTATTTTTCTAAATTTGTTGGCCAGTAGTTGAGCCAATGCCAGGGTAGAACCATCAGCATCACTTAAGGGTTCCTCACAAGATCTCTGTATCTTCAAGGACTATGACCCCCAGGCCAGGCTCGTGCACACAGAACTTGTGGATTCCTACCCTATCCAGAAGAACCAGCACGTCATCGTCGTTCCCCATCACCACCACCCACCCACCCACCCACCCCCACCCACACCCCCACCTTGTCTGGTTTCTATAGTCAGCATTCAGTTGCCCCCAGCCTGAATCTGCCTTTGCTTGGCCCAACCACACACCCAAGCTCGATCCCCTCCAGAGACCCAGTGAGCTCCCTGGTCTAGGGGAGAGCATTACTGATTCTAGCTGTCCCCTGCCTCTCCCAGGCTCACAGACCTGCAGTGGCTCAGGCCATGTGAGTTAAAGTTGCAAATGTGCCCACACATTCCTACTCAGATCCTAGAAAATAACCAGTACAGATGACCACACATGACCTAACAGCCTGTGAAGGGGGTAGTAACCATTACTGTCAATGTTAATAGTCTGTAGGTGGTACCACCACCACCTACCTGGTTTGCAGCAGACACTGAGAACAAGACATCAAAAGTTCCCTTTTGGGGTTAGGGAAATGGGAAGTAGAGAAGGGTGAAGACTCAAGTCCAAACCCCCAGAACCCACATAAAGCATTTGTCTCAAGTCCCAGGACTCCTGTGGGAAATTAAAAAGAAATCGTCTCAAACAATGTGGAAGGTGAGGGCTAACGTGCAAGGCTCTCTCTCCCCTGACCGCCACACACATGGCACATGCACTCACACCTCACAGATTAAAAAGCAAGCTTTGAAGCCAAACATGGTGGCACTTTGGTCCCAGCACTCATGAGGCAGAGGCACATAGATCTCTCTGAATTCAATGCCAGCCTGGTCTACAGAGCGAGTTCTAGGACAGCCAGGGCTACACAGAAAAACCCTGTCTCAAAAAAAAAAAAAAAAAAAGAAAAGAAAAAAAAAAAAAAAAACAGGGGCTGGGGAGCTTGTTCAGAGGTCAAGAACACTTCCCAGACTCTTCTCCTTTCCAGGGTGGTGGCCTGGGTGACACCGGACCCTAAGCCAGGAGCAGTCAGCTCCCTTGCAGGCCAGCCCGGTCACACAGTGAGTGTCAACATAGAAAGGGTTCTTTACCACAAGCAGAGTCCAATCCAGGAGGCAAGGCTGCCTCTTTCATTCTAGCTCCTTCCTGTCACAATGACTGTGGCCAGGTCTTTACTGAAGCTTAGGTGCAGACCCTATGGGTGCCGACACTGTAATTTCTTTAGGGGTGCAGGAGCCAGAGCTGTCAAAAGCCTCTTCTACTAACAGCTCTGGGAAAGAGAAGTTTCCATCTCAGAACATGGGGCCTGAGCACAGCTCAGGAGTACAGGGTTGGCTCGGCATCCATGACACCATGCTGTGCAGTCATCTCCAGCACTGCAAAAGAAAGGGCCTCACTGAAGGCAGCTAAGACCAGGGTCTCTGAGCGGTGGAAACGCCTTTAAGCCATGCAAGAGATAACTGAGCTGGTCATCAAATTTTAATTTGCAGGGCTAGAGTGGTGGCTCAGAGATTAAGAGCACTGGCTGGGGGTGCAAGAGAGAACTGTGGTTGGAATGTAAAATGAAATGGAGAAAAAAATTCAGGTATCTTACTTAAATAGACAAATCCAATTTGTCTTGCTGGTGTGGTTTTGAACATGAAACAAACATAATTTCAGTTACAAATTAAACTTGTTTCGAATTCTCCATAAAACAACGACAACAACGACACTGGCTACTCTTTTTAGAAGTCCTGAAATCTTTAAATTTTTTTCTTATGAAACAGACATTGGGGCTAATCATTAAATCCCAACAATAGGGATCAAGAGGCAAGAGAATCTGAGAGTTCTAAGACAGAGATCGATACATGGTGAGACAGTATCCCAAGAAGGGGGTGGGAGGGAAGAGAGTGGGAGCAATACTCCCAGGGTAATTTAAAACAAACCAGGTGTAGGAGCTAGGATAGTTCATCCAGCAGTGCTTAACTATCACACACAAAGGCCCAAACTCCACACACACACATACCACGACACTCTCAGAAGCAGGAAAACAGAAATTTAGACTTCAATTTTTAAAGATTATTTCCTATTTTATCTGCAATGTTGTTTTCCCTGCATGTATCTCTGTGAGGGTGGTAGTGTATGTCCCTACCTCAGTCGCCGTCACCTGCCATGCAATCTGCCAAGGTCTCACGCACAAGGTTCCTCATGCTTTGTCCTAACAGGTAGACCCCACAGAACTGGAATGACAGTTTTTAGCTGCCATGTGGGTGCTGGGAACTGAACCTGGGTCCTTGGAAGTGCAGCCAGTGCTCTTAGCAATCTCTTCAGCCCCATAATTAAAAAAAAAAAAAAAAAAAAAAGTTTCTGTGTAGACCAGGCTGACCTCAAACTCAGAGATCCGCCTGCCTCTGCCTCCTGAGTGCTGGGACTAAAGGTGTGCACCACACCCAGCAAGCAGGAACTAGACTTTCATCACCAAGATAGGTAGGAGCTAAGGCTACCCCAGTGATGGGCCTTGTCTTAGCTGGATTCAAGCAGGACCAGGACCTCATCATTATACCATCTTCAGGAATTTGAGCTAGAGAGGATGCTCACTGGCTGCTCTTGCAGAGGACCCACAGTTTGTTTCCCATCATCCACATGGCTGTCCACAACCATCCATTAACTCCAGTTCTGAGGGATCTGAGGACACCAATCACACATGTAAGCAGACATACACATAAAAAATAAATTTAGCTGGATGTGGGGGCAAATGCCTTTAATCTCAAGGAGCAAGAGTCAGGCTTAATGTTCATAAATCTATTTTTTAAGTCATCCCATCTTGCAAGTGCACACAGGGGAGTTTGAACCTAATGTCCCAGCACATGCTAGGAAAATGTTAGGCCAAAACCCCAGCCCTTAGGAATAAATAAACTTTGATAGAATCTGTAAGTTAAGCCTACCAAGAGTCAGGGCAGCAACACTAGTTCTGGAGATCATCCACCGGGAGGGCTCTCATCTTGCCTCAGCCCTTTCCTAGTCACAACTGTGCTCCTGGGCACTGGTCACACCTCATCCCAGCCTCTCCACCATGTCTGCTTTCTGGACAGCCTCAGATAATGTGGGCCAGTGTTGTTCTGACCATGCTCACATCAAAAGGCCGCCCCAGCCATCAGTTTGCCCCAGACCTTGCTCTCTTTGCTGAAGGGTACAGCCACAAGACAGATACCACAGTTTTCAATCAAGCTTTTAATGAAAAGATCATAAAATAACAGTTTCTCATCACTGTACATTAAGACTGCACGCTTTTGAATGGAGAGATCAGTCATGGATAAATCACTCGACATTGGAGAGCTGCACAGGTGCAGCTCTGACCTGAATGCATCCACCCAGACTCTAGGGAAGTAAAGTCAATGTGATGAGTGGCAACAGTGGTGACCAGTACAGGAGTGCGATCCCCGCACCCCTCCGCTGCTCCGGGAAGGGCACAGAGGATGTGATCCCTCTTCCAGTTCCAATCAAATGAAACAGATATACCCCATCCCTCCTGAGGTAATTGCAAATGGGATGGATGGAGCCCAACCTGGGGCTCCTGGAGGAAATGAGTGATGGGTTAGGTACAGGGAGGTCCCTTTAAGCACCTGGCCCCATGGGGCCCCACCAAGTGGAGGGGAGGACCCTGGGAACTCTCCCTGACCCAAATGAGGTCTGTTATGCAGCATTTTTGAGGTCAATAAATTACAGCAATAAATAGCAAGGTGAGGTAGGGGAGGGGTCCCTGGTAGAGTTAAAGTAAGGTGACTGAAGCTGCAGGCATCCTAGGAAGGGGGCCCTGGGCAGCAAGTTTCCACAGCTTCCACCCTTCCTGGGTTGGAATGTCAGACTGAGGTCGGGTCCCACTCTATCCCTCATTCCTGGCATCCATTTCATAGGTTCAGTAACATTGGCCCCATAGTGACTGGGGAAAGGAAGACCTTGGTCCCGTTAGTGGAGCACAGCAAAGCTTGAGAGCCTGTCCTTTCTTTTCAGGCCAGGCCCCTTGGCTTCTGCCTCCGTTCCTAGCACTTGCTCCCTGAGGCCTGCCCTCCTGGCTGCCCAGGATTCCCCCTACCCAGGAAGGCAGCAGTGTGCCTGCTGACAGCTCGGCAGATCGCACTCCTGCACAAGGACCTGAGGTCCAGTGAATACTGACAGTGTGGGCAGCAGGTGGGGACCTGGCTCCCCTCAGTGTTGATGGACGGAAACACACTTCCTGGGCCATGTGAGGTCAGGAGTCACAGGCTGAGGTGTATGGCTATGCTGCAAGTCTGAGAGTCTTACATGTCACAAGTTCATCTTTTCCTTTTTTGCAATCTTGGAAGAGCCCTTGCAGTAGCTCGGTCCAGTGGGAGTGGGTACTGGCAGAGCCGGGCCTGCTTCCACCAGCTTGCCCTAAGTCTGAGAAATAAATACATTCATCACTGCACAAACATTGATACAAAAACAACACTGTTGAGAGTGTTCGCACCATCTGTTGGTGAGGACCAGACTCAAGTCAGATCCTTCTGCTGCCCGGGGTGGGATGTGCGATGATAGAGTCTGCTGAGCTTCATAAAGCTCCCTGCTTTTTGGCTTGAGTGACTCTCACAGTAACACAAGGCTCACGGGCAGGGCTGACATTTACCCCTTGAGTCCAGCCAGGAGGCCTGGGGACTGGTCAGCGTGGTGCATGCTCTTTGGTGGCAGCTGAGCTTTAAGAGGCCCCAAAAATGGGGATTAGGGCTCAGGTGAAGCTAAGGGGGAGGGGCTTCTAGTCCTTACCCAGCACCCAGGGCTGCCTCTGCCCTTGAGCTGCTCAAGGGTCAACTCGGAAAGACCCAGGAGGGAGGAAGAGAGAGTTCCCTGGGACTGGCCTTATAGCTGCTGAGGTCTGAAACTGTAAAAGTTTATGTAAACAATGAGATAAATATATTAGTATCTTTTTTTTCTGAGCCCACTGAGGTTCCATACTCATTCAAAATGTGCTTTGGTTTAAAAAATAGGTTTGTGAATTTGGGTATGAGCTTTTTTCTTTTGATTTTTTTTTTAATCTTTTTTCTACATGGCATCTGCTATTTTCTGTTTCCTGTTTCTCCAAAACATTCAGTAATTAAATGACTAAAAGAACTGTAAGCCACCTTGGCCTCCTATGGCCTGATTTCCTTGAGGCTCTTAAAATCTCTGCACACAAACACACACAGACACTCATAATAAGCATGCATGCACCCCTGGAAACAAAGAAAGGAAAAAAAAAAAAAAAAAAAACAACAACAACAAAAACAAGCCAAGTGTCAACCCCACCCAGTCCAACAACCCTTAAAATCTTAAATAGGAAACTAGTGTTTTGCTTTCTCATTAAAAAACAGAAAAGGCTTGGTACAATACTAAAGTGGGTACAATACTCTGTTGCACAGACGTGCTGAGGGGCTCTGCTCCCAGTCCCTGAATTTCTGCACAACAGATGAGGCAGCCCACGGCCTGAGAGGCCACATGGGGTTCCCATGCTGTATAGATTTTGTGTCTTGTGGCTTAAGTGCTGGTGGGGTGGGGTGGGGTGGGATGGGGTAGGGCGGAGTGGGGAAGGATGGAGAAGCAATAGGCCCAGGTCTTCTCTGAACTGTTCAGTCTGACTTGCAAGAGCAGAAAACATACCAGGCAAAGGGTTAAGAAGATCTGGCTCAGTGCAATGAGGAAGCCTGGCCACGTGTCCTCACGCCCACACCTGCCACTCACTGGGTCCCTGCACTCAGGCTGGAGGGTCTTTGGAGGGGTGGGAACATGGGATGGCTCTGGAATTTTTTGGTCTGTAGTTTTAAAAAACAAAAAAAAAAAAAAAAAAAAAAAAAATCAAAAGGAAAATAAAAAGCCATCAAGCAACACGATGATAAGGCCTACTGGCCCCAATCTGTGGCTCATCCAGGGCAGAGCACAGACAATCTTGGTCTGGCCCTGCCCCTTGCTGGAACCCATGCAAGCATCTGAGGCTGGCTGACACACCCATATAAGGGTTAGTTTGACCCCATATTTGCTAAGTCTGTAGGCAGAGGCCGGCCCTTACCTCTATCTAGCTCTGCGGTAAGTTCTTAAGACATACCTCAGAGCTCAGGAGGAGACAGGATGGGGTGGGCTCACTTCCACCTCACCCAGGCCCATGCAGGGAGCTGCTCCCTCCTCATGGCTTCTGTTACTCAGGTGCCCAGCACCTGCCCCACATACAGCATTCCCTGAGCAGCAACTATTCCTTCAGAGAACACTGGGGCCCACAAGGGGCTCGGGCCAGCCCAAGCCCAGCTTACTCCCACTATAGGAAAACAAAATCAAATGGCTCAGCCTCAACTGTACTGTGGTATTGAATTCAAGAGGTAGCAAAAAGGTCAGAAGGCTCTCTACCTTGTTCAGTGAGCAAGGAAGCAAAGCGTCTGTGCATAAGCAACATACACAACACATGCACACACACACACACACACACAAACAAGAGTACCATGGGCCTGGCACCAAGTCTAACCTCCCCTCCACCCTCTGAAACTTTAGGCCTTCTAATTCCAACATCTCAAAAAATTTAGGGGGGGTGGGATTCTCAACAAAAACAAGTGATACTCTTTGGACATTATGGGAAAGCCATGTTCTCCTGAGGAAGCCCAGACATGCGGGGCTCAGGGTCAGGGATGCCTTTGGGCAAGAAAGATTTCTAGGGCCTTGGAGAGGCAGGTTCAACCATGCCCACAGCACCAGGACCAGGGAAAATGACAGGGAGGGGGCAACTGCCCCAGTTACATTCAGTCTGCAGACCCAGGCTCATCCCCAAAGAGGCAGGAGGAAAATATTGTTCATTTTGGTTTTAAAAAAGAATTTTTAAAAACTGTAAAAAGTAAATAGGAACAGCTCAGTAGGAATAACAGCAATACAGGCCCAGAGGGCTCTTTAGTTGTAGAGAGGTAGGCAGTGGGGTCACCCTGACTGTCCCAGTGCCAGCTAGCAGTTGCCACCCCAGCACAAAGAGAAAGGAACTGCCACCCAGCACCAGCTTCCCAACACCAGAGTCACACTGCACTGCAAAGACACAAGCACACATGCACACACACAGTTGAGGTCCCTGCCAGCTGAGGGCCTGCTCCAGGCACCACTCTTGGCCATGGGAAGCCTTGGCCTCCCCCAACCCTGACTGCAGGTAAGGGACCAGGTCCCACTGACACATACATGATGGGCTTCCACAGGCTCTTCAGCAGCCCCTTCAGGAAGCTCAGGAGCCAAGTGGGATGGGGAGGTAGAATAGTCACCAGTACCACATGCACAGGGCTGGCCTAGGCAGCTTCTCTCCTCTTGGCTTCCCTTGGTACACTGTTGATTAAAGCTCTAGATGTGGGGAGGCTGGGCCAGAGGAGCTGCCAGGAGCCTCGTGCCAGAATTTGGGGCTAAACCCCTCCCACCATGCTTCCTCACTCCTTCTTCTGTGGGTTCCCAAGTGGCAAGTCTGCAGAGGGCTCCCTCGGGTCTTTGGCTTCTAGGAAGGGGAGGTATGCATGCGCAGGTGGCTGATGAGGTTGCGCTGCTGGGTGAACTTGCTCCCACAGATCTGGCACTCATAGGGCTTCTCACCTGAGTGTACACGCATGTGCTCTGTGAGGCGGTACTGGCGGGTAAAGCGCATGCCACACTCATCACAGGCAAAGGGCTTCAGGCCCAGGTGGCTTCGCATGTGGCGTGTCATAGTGCCTCTCTGTGTGAACATCTTGCCACAAATACTGCAGGGGAAGGGCCGGGTCAACCAGTGTGTCTTCTCGTGTTGCCGCAGTGTGGCTGGGTCCTTGTAGGTCTTCTCACAGGTTGAGCACTTGAAAGGACGAGGCTCAGCTGCATAGGCAGCACTAGGTGTTGACAGGTCCTCAGCCTCCTCCTCTGCACCCCCACTGCCAGTCTCATAAGCCCCTTCTTCCTTGATGAATAACTCCTCCTCTGTGTGAGTCTCCACATGAGCATTGAGCTGCTCAGAGCTGGGGAAGCCCTTGGCGCAAGGGATGCACACATAGAGGTTGTCCCCATATGACACCGTCTCATAGCCTTCTTGCCCGTACACATAATGGGCTCCAGTGTGGCCACTGCCCCCCTCGCACCCGCTCTGCCCACTGTCCTCACTCCCGTCTTTGCCATTCTCTTCCTCCTCTTTGCAGGGGTATGCTGGCTCCCCAAATGACCCAGCAGGGCCGCTTCCACCAACACTGCTGGTAAGAACGCCATTGGGAACCCTGTCCCCAAGCCCCTCGCCTTCTTCCCCTGGGCTGGGACCCTTAGTCCCTGCTTCTCTCCGATCAAAGGGGGACCCGGCCACAGGCTCCTTTTTGTTCCAATCTTTTTTACGGGCTGAATGCCGGAGGCTCTTGCGAGGCTGCCCACCCTGCCCTTCCAGCAGACTCATGTGGTTTTCCTCAGCCCCTTCCAGATCCATGGGCTCATCAGGAGTGGCCCCCAGCTCAACATATGAGGCACTGTTGCCAACAGGCAGGGCAGAGGTTGAAGTGGGTGCTGGTGAGTCGTGCTGGCTGTCACTCAGCTGGGCCGGGTCCTCAGAAGTGAGGTGGGGAACAGGGATAGTAGTAGGAGGTAGGGGAGGGCTCTTCTTGGACAGGTCCAGACCCAGCTCCTGCTCACAGCCTCCACTGCTCCCGTTGGTGCTGTTGCTGCAGGCCCCCAGGCCCAGGCCATGGGTACTCTCTTGGGTGGGGCTGCCCAGAAAAGGCTCATCATCTGACCCTTTGCCCTGAGGGAGCTCTTGGGGAACAGGGTGTCCTTTGCGCCCATCTACAAGCTCTGGATACCGAGCCTGGATGACAGAGGCTGTGGACAGCCGCTGGCTACGGGTTGGTCGCCCCATGCCAGCAGTACCCACTCGTCCAGGGCCAAAGGGCTTGCCAGCTCGCTTTAGTTTGCGGCGGCAGAGGGCTGCCAACTCAGGCAGCTGGAGGTAGCTGGCAGCCGTGAGGAGAGTGCTGAAGTTGGGCTCAGATGGCTGGTCACTGGGCAACAGCTTTCCAGTGTAGATGAAGTCCAGTATTTGCTGGAACACAGTGGAACTGACCATGTCTGTGTCTAGGTTGATGAGGTTATCGTGCAGGACCAGGGACTTGAAGTAGATGCTGCTAGCAGCCAGGACATTCTTGTGCGCCCGGAAGATAGAGTTCTCCACCATGATGATGACATCACACAGGAAACCCTTGGTCCTCTGCTGGTTCAGCTGCAGCAGGAGCTGTTTCGAATGGCTGGGCAGCTCCATGTCTGGCCCCATGTCCCTGCGCCCTGCCCACGGGCACCACCTGTGGGCAAGAACAGGCAGGATAGTTAACCTGCGACCTGCATAAAGGCCTGGCACAGGGTGAGTCCACCCGATTCCACCCTCCTCAGGAACAGTGTACAGGGACAGGTCTCAATTCATGAGATCCCCTGCCATTCACCCACATGAGAAAAAGAGGGTATAAAGGTGCCAAGCAGAAGATGGGTTTATAGCCTGGAGAGATGGCTTATTGGTTAAGTACTTGTTCTTTACACCCATCTGTAATTCCAGTTCCCAAGGATCTGACCCCTTATAGCCGCCACAGGAGAAGACACTCCAGTGGAGCACACATATACATGCAGGCACAACACTCACACACATAAATAAAAATTATCCTAAAAAATTTAAATGGGGTTTGAATTTTACTTTTTTTACTGCTTCAATTCTAAAGGAGTCATCCACAGGCTGAGGGATATGCAGAGAACCTACAAAATGGCCAGAACCTACAAAAGTGCCCCATCTGCCAGACTAGGGGCCACAGAGTAAACTGGACAGTCCTGCATAGGCTTGCAAACTCACAGGACTGGTCCTCCCAGATTTCCAGATTTTTGTTGTTGTTATCAGTAATTGTCTTATGCTGAAAAGTTAAATTTTAAAATGAAAAAGCAAACAACCAAAAAAACTCTATGAACCAAACCAAGTTCCTTGCTGGCCTCTGACTACAACCTTTGTTCTACTTTGGGCAGGCAAGGATTCCTCATTTGCTACCCCCTGGTCCTGACCCAGATACTGTATCCTCTCCCCTATAACTACTGGGTCCTAACAAAGCTCTCCACTATCCAGGAGTCTGCAGGCACTAAGCATTATTCAAGCCTGTGAACCTCATGTGCTCTGTACCCTTCTAGGAAAGAAGTTTTGCCATCTGGGGCCTGAGAATGCAGCTAGCTGGCCCTTCCAGACAGGATGCACAGACTCTGACTGTGGCCTAGGCAATAAGCACACAAGTACTTCTAGTCTTCAAAGGAAACTCGGTGGAGCAGCAGTGTGTGCAGGTGGGGTTCAGGCACACTGCTCATCTGTGTAGAGAAGCACCTCAGCCAGGCAGGACACTCCACAGATAGTGGATAGTGCTTCAGGAGCACACAGGTGGCAAGGTGTACCAAAGGCCCCAGGAGGTCAAAAGTATTCCACATAGACCACCACCACGCCCCCTGTACTCCAGTGCCCGGGTGGCTGCCTAAGCCCACCCCAAAGCTTCCTGTGACCACACGTCATGGCGACCCAGCAGCCAGCAATGCAGCATGGAGACCCACAGGAGGAGTCTGCAGCTCCAACAGCTACACACAGAACAGGGTCTCCCTCTGCAGCCCCACCTGGCCTGAAACTAGATATGAAGATCAGGCTGGCCTGAACTCACAAAAATTGACCTCCCTCTGCCTCTGGAAGCACCAGCATTAAAGGAATGTGCTGTAACCACCATGCCTGGCTTCTGGGTCCAATTTGTGAAAGTACTGAATTCCTCTGAAGCTTTCCAACACCTATGTCCTGCCCTTTCCTCGAAAGACTCCCAGTCCTGCCCACCACTGGGGTGAGCCTGGTATGCCCCCCACCCCCACCCTACCCCTTGACACCTGCCCTTGTTCAGAGAAAGAAATCCTACTTCCCAGGTGGAAAGTTTCAGGGTGCAACGTGAATTAACACAGAACGCTACTGCTCAGCCTTACAGAAAGCACTGCCAGAGGGAGGGCTCAGCCTGCTCTTGCCCACAACAGCTGAAGCCAGTCTGAGTGACTGAGTGGCCAAGGTAATGAAAACCAAACTCCTCTGCCAGCTAGGTAGAAACAATGAGCCTAAGCTATGGTTTCCACAGCAGGCCGGGCATCAGCCCATGACAATGGCCATGCCAGCTCTGCTAGCAATGTGTGCTGCCTCAGGCCTAGCAGGAGAAACAAGAGAGCTATGTGCCCAAGGCCTGACCACCCCACCTGTTGCCTGCTGCACTGTGCACATTTAACAACAGACTGTAGGCCAGTACAGTCTACATTGCAAGGCTGTATGAGAGAAACCCAGAAAGTCCCAAAGACTAGAAAACAGTGATTACTCCTCTCCCAGCCAGGCCTACCGAAGTGCCAGGGGCCCAGAAACCATGTGAGCAGCAGCCGGCGGGGGTTGGCCTCCTTGAGTACGCAGACTTCCCGAGGGTGCATCAAAGCCTGGTTACCTGGGAAGAAGAAGGCAGGCATCAGTGATGAGGGAGGGGAGAGGAACATGAATGAGGGGTCACAAACAGGTCTGGGGCAAAAAGCAAGAGGAAAACAGTAAGAATGGGGGACCTAGTACCAGGTATGAGCAGCTGGGAGGCACTACCTAGGCACACTGTACATGTCCCAGCTTTTAATCCCAGAAATAGGCAGGTCTCTGTAAGTAAATTCAAGGCCAGCCTGCTCTACAAAAGAGGATCCCAGGGCAGCCATGGAGAAACCCAGTCTCAAAAAAGAGGGAGGGAGGGAGGGAGGGAAGGAGGGAGGGAGGGAGGGAGGGAGGGGAGGGGAGAAACAAAGGAAAAGAAAACAAAAAAACAAAACCCTGGAGGCCATCCTAGAAGGCTAAAGTAAGGTTGGTCATATTTACATAATAAAAGGTTGAAATGGAGCCACTTGTGGAAAAGCCATTTATGAGGCAATCTGTCCTTCTCTGCCAAGGAAAGGAGGGCCAATCTGTCTCCTTCTCTTGGCAACAGGGTTCATCTGTCTAGAAGCTCTCAACACTTCAAAACAGCCAATGGCAGCTCCAGGTGAGGGGGCACTCCCATTGCCACCACCACTCAGGGTCCCACAGGACGAGAAATATTGAGATTCCAGATCCCTGTTCTTTCTCCACACACAACAGCCTGGTCTCCCCCTGGAAATCAGAAGGAGCCTGTAGCAGCCAGGAACCCATTTCTGGCAGCCCTTCCCCCAACACCATCCCTTGGGCCATGAGGGCAGGTCCCTCAGGAATGTGACCAGACCTGGGGTGCGGGCCTTAGGCTGCAAGGCCTCAGTTCTTGACTGCAGGCTGTCAGCTGTCTCTCCTGCCCTCAGATCAGCTCCTGTTTCTGAGTGGGCTCATTATCCCAAAGGTTGCAGAACAAAGACCCAGCTCTGGAGCTTGAGTTTAATGAGCTAGTCACCCCAGAGAACAAGGGACAGAAGAAAAGCCAACAAAACTGTCGAAATGGGTGAATGACCAGAGCCAGGAAACCCATCTTACCCTTCCAGACACCTATCAAGCAGCCTAAACCAGCTTAAACCAGCCCCTGCTAGATCTTCTCTCAGTCACAGCACTTTCCAAACCCAGAAATCACAGAGCCCTCGGTAGGGACTGGGGCAGCATGACTAGACAGCAAGCAGGGAGTGCCTGCTGCTCAGTGGGGTTAGGCTGAGTAGCTGACAAAGGTCTATCGAGGAATAATGAATGATCTTTCCTGTGTCCTCCGTGTGTGTGTGTGGGGGGGTATGCCACCCTTACTAACTCAAGTCCTCCTCACCCCATGGGAGGGCCCCATGGCCTGCAAATCATGCTCTTTTCTTCCCAATGTGAAGGTTGATGGCCAGGTATCTATTTATCCTACCTACTATCCTTGGAGAAGCCAGCACCTGGGAGACTGAGGACTGAGAACATGGCTAGATACACCAGTCAGGGAAAAGTCAGATGCAGACTTAACCTAAAACAGGAGGCACATGCAGATAACACCCAGAAGCTCCTAACTAGTGTCTACTAGTGAGCCTGGCCTAGGACTGTTAACCCAGAACAATGACACCTATAGCAATCTGGGACAATGGGGCAGGATGACCTTGGATCCCAGGACAGACCAAAACAAATCCTTTAGAGGCCAAGTAAAGGGAAGTGAAAGCCAGCATAGAAAAGCCTCTTGCCTAGGAACCTCCAGCTCCAGGTGGACTCAGCAAGTCTGACCTCGGCAGACAAGGTCTAGCATGTTCTACTCTAAAAACAAGTACAAGAAATAATACAATTCTGGATTACCTTCCCAGCCCCCACATTAGACATCAGCATATGGCCTTGATGACATATACCCATTTATCCTCCTCTTCCGCTCCTTCCTGTAACAGAAGTCAGGTAGCCTGTGAGCCCAGACAGGGGCTAGCATAGTACACAACACAACACAGCAAATACCATACATCTCCCTCCAAGAATTTTTTTTTTAAATGCATTTAATCCAGAATATCACAACCCTAGTAATAGTCTACACTACAGGACACCAATGATTTTACCCTTTGGTCTCAGAACCAAATAATCAATGACCCACAGGAACAAATTTCTAATATTTTGTTGTCTTTCATATAGGGTTGGATATCCCAGGCTGGCTTCCAACTTGCTACTGCAGCAGGGTGACCTTCACCTGACCCTCCTGCCTCTATCTCCCAAACTAGGTTACAAGCAATACATACCCGCCTCAATATTCAACACTTGAACAATTTCTACTTAGCGTGTTGATTTTGTGCCATACCATTTTGAGAAAAATAAATCAAACTACAGTCAGTATTCTCTTACATTTTAAACCAGGTGTGATCGCTCCGGCCTGTAATCTCAATATTTGGAAGGCTGAGGCACAAGAATCCTATGTTCAAAACTGTCTCAAAAACAAGGGTCAGTCTGGTGCTGTGGCACACTCCTTTAATCCCAGTGAGTTCAAGGCCATCCTAATCCACACAGTGAGTTCCAGGACAGCCAAGGCTATGTAAAGCGAACCAACTACTTGCCCTCTGATCACCCACCCACACATACACACACATATATACATACAATGAAAGCACAGACAGATAAACCCCAGTCACTGAGTAGATGTCATTCACATCAAACTCTACCAAAGGCAAAACTGACACAAATTAGTGTAAGCTTCAATGGGCTGAGGAGCCAGAGCAATACAGGCCCCTGCCGCTCCTGCCTCCTCTGATTGGAGCGCTATTGGTGTGTCTCCAGTCAGACCAAGCCCCAGCCCAGCACAATCCTGCAGAGCTTCCCTCTCTTCCCTAGTACACCCACAACTGCAGTATTCATTCACCCCACTTCCTTCCCTAAATGAACATGGTATTTAAATCCCCAATGGAACAGATGACAGAGCCTGGCTTTCCCACCGTACCTGCTGCTTCCGGCCCTTCAGACTGGAGGCCACTGGGGCTATGACCTACCCTGACCTGCTGAGGAGAAGGTTACAGTGTCTGGGGAGCCTTAAGGACTGATGAAGGAGAAGGCTTCATCCCCTGTCCCCGACCATGGGACAGGAGAGCACTGCTATAGCCCAGCATTTATAAAGACTTGAGATGGAAAATGACTCTTATTTAAGTAGGAAATGGAGAAAGACTGCAATCTACCCCTTCCAAAAAGTGCTGCCCCAAGTCAGCCTAGATACCCACCTTGACTAGTGCCATGGTCTCCAGAGGCTACACTCGGTGCTGTTCTGTGCCTCCTGTAACTCCCTCTGGACACCAAGCTGGTAGCTCAGCTTGTAGGACAAGAGGACTCCAGGCCCAGACCCAGGGTGTGGTTTCAAGCCACATGATACTCCTCACCCTTCTACTCAATGCCTGATCCCCTCAGGCAGGAATGAACCCTCCTGGAGGCATCCCAGGGCACCTGGACTGGAATTCCTCTGTTTCACACCCAGCCAGGAGGCCTGGTGAAAAGAGAAAAAGCCAGGAAAGGGGGCCACCCCACCCAGCCCTCTAAGAGAACCTTTTCATCTGCCTATCCCCTGGCAGCCCGTGTGCTTCCCCAGAAGGCCTGGGGAACTGAGGGAAAGCTCCTGCCTGGCTCATCCCAAGGAGTTTTCCACCACCCATGGCCTGAGTGCCACTACTAGGAGAGAGGTAAGCTGTGAGCCCAGAAACACTGAAGATCTCACAGCATGGTCACAGGGCAGCTTACCTGAGATTTAAGCACCTTACTACCTGGCAATCTCATATTCCACATGTGGTTCACCCCAAGTCTAGACTGCAAGAAAGAGACCAAGCAACTGAGAATCTAGAAGATTCCCAAAGCCTATGCTAGAGCCTAACTACGAAAACAGTCACAAACTCAAGATTCCATTTAACCCTGTCCCTGTCCTGTACTCCTCCAAGAAACCCTATCCATCCTGGCCTTCCAGGACATCTGCCCAAGTGAGATAGGTTTTTCTAGGGTGGGGGGCTGTATGGTGACTGAACAGGTCTGAGCAGGTCTGGTCTCAGTGAAGCCTCCCACAGGCTTATGAGGACCATTATCTCTACCTCCAGCTGCAGATAAGGTTCCTGGGAGTTAAGCAACTTGCCCACAGAAAAAAAGTACATAGGTAGCGGAGTGAGGATCTAAAACCTGACTTAGGGAGCTGTGGTCAATTTTCCTTACTCCCAGGAAGGGCCTCTAACTACAGAGCTGCTTGGGAGAACTCAGGCTTCTTCCCCTCCCACCCCTGGAGGCCTAGAAGCCGTAAGGCCTTGGTTTCAAATCCAGCTTCACGAAAGCAGAATGCCCTCACCTGCCTTTTCTCATGAACTCATTGTGAGGGCACAGATCTAGTTCCTCCACCAGAAGAAACAAAGTGAGGTGATATCCAGCATGCACTAGAGAACAGGGGGCTTGTTGCCTCTCTAACAATACCCCTAGCCAGATGTGGTAACCTCCCGCCCTTTAGGTTTGGGCTTGGTAGCGGGTGGGGCTCATTGCTCTGGGCAAGCCCAGCCAAATAATTTGGCCCAGACCTGGATACTAGCCAGCCACTTCTGGCTCTCTCCCAAGCCATCCTCCTGGAAAGCAATAGGCATTTTAAATGCCAAGAGCCCAGCCCTCCTGTTGCAACAGCTTCTATGAATCACAACAGTCGGGTTCTACTAAGAACAGACACCAGGACTGGCCTCCTCCTCCAACCCTCTGTTGCACAGAGGGGAGAATGACACCCACTCCAGCCTATGGCCTTTTCCAAGTCTATCCTGAAAACATCCCAGGGCCCTATTAGAGACTTACTGCCTACCTAAAGCTAAGACTTGCCTGTACCCAGACCAAGCATGCTGCTCCCACAAAAGACCAGAGGGCCTGGAGAGAGACACTATGCAACACCATATCACACCGGACCCTGTGCCCTCAAAGGCACAGCCTCATCTGTTCATCCCCCTAGCCTGTTTAATGTCAGAGCTAACAGGGGCTAGAGCAAGGGTACTCCCTGCTACATCTGCCCTGGTGAGTCTAGGCCATTCTAGTTGAGGACAGCAGGTAAATCCTCACTGACAATGTGGAGTAATAATTTGAGATTGTTACCAGGTTACCTGTAACACAACAGGAGTTTAAAAACAAACAAGAGCTGGAGGGATAGCTTAGCAGTTAAGAGCACTGGCTGCTTTTCCAGATTCCAGGTCCTGAGTTCAATTCCCAGCAACCACAGGGTGGCTCCTGAGTATCTATACTGAGATCTTCTGCCATACAGGCACACTTGCAAACAGAGCACTCATACACATAAATAAATAAATCTTTAAAAAACAAAACAGAGAAAAGCAAACCTCTAGGCAATGGGAAAATAGAAATTCAAGCCAGGTGTGGAGGTGCACAGCACTTGGAAAGCAAAGGCAGGCAGATCTCTTGTGAAATCCAGGACAATCAGGGCTACAGAGTGAGAAGACCTTGTTTAAAGAAAAGGCTGGATGGTGGTGGAGATATGTGGAGTTTGAGGCCAGCCTAGTCTACAGAGAATTCTAGGACAGCTAGGGCTACACAGCTGTCTCAAAAACAAAACAGACTGGTGGGGGGAGGTGCAGGGGAGAGAGGGAGGGGGAAGGAGAGAAGAAAGGGGGTGAGAGAAGAGTGGGAAGGGAGAAAGGAGGGAGGAGAGGGAGGGGAAGGGGAAAGAGAGGGGGAAGGAGGGAGAATGGGGAGAGGGAGGATGAATGCATGAGGCAAGACAGGACAAGGTGAAGGTCCCTCCCAGGCCTCACCAGCCCTAGCTCCCCTCTTTTTGCTAGTGGCTATAGCTCAAGGCGTAGCAGTAGCAGCATTGTGAGTCTTTAGAATGCAAGTGCATAGGCCCTACTATAGACTCCGGTAAGAATCCACATAATTTTTCTTAGATTCATTCACTCACTGTTGGGGGGGAGGGGAGTGCATGAACAGGCCATAGCATGTGAATGAAAATAAAATGACAACTTGTGGAAGTTGGTTCCCTGGGATCAAACTCAAGTCATCAGGTTTGTTGACAAGCACCTTTACCAGTGACTCATCTCATCAACCCAAGAGTCTGCATCGTAGCCCTAGAGATGTAACACATTTAGAAATGAGATACACTGTCAGGAACATGAGCTTTGCATTTCTAGAAAAAAACAAGGAACTGCATTCATACTAAGCACTCAACAGTAATGTCAAGTAGATAGACAACATCCCCAAAGGAAGACACATTTCCTAAGCCAACAAGTCCAGCAGCTGGTGACTATAAATGATATACTTAGAACAAGAGGTAGTTCTCATCCCAAGACTGACTGATACCACAGGTACCCTCAACCATTACTGTCACTAAGAGTATGGGGCCTTCTTGGGTAAAATATACTGGTTAGAGAAAAGGCATGAGGCATGAACCAAGTAGGGGTGGCCCACACCTTTAATCTCAGCACTCAAAAGGTAGTGAGTTCCAAGACAGTGAGGGCTACACAGAGAAATCCTGTCTCCAGGAGTGGGGGAGAGAGGAGAAGAGGAGGCATGGTGGCTTGAATAGAAGAGGCTCTGGGCTGGTGAGCTGGTTAAACACATTACCACCAAGCTTAACAAACTAATTTTAACACCAGGATTCCACATGGTGGTAAAACAGAATGACTGCTACAAAAGCTCTGTGTGCACTTCCGCACATGCACAAACTATGTCTCACCATGTAGCCCTGGCTGTCCTAGAACTATAGAAACCAGGCTGGCCTCAAACTTCCGCCTGCTTCTGATTCCAAGTGCTGAGATTAATGTCACACCTACATTAATCTTTTTCGAGACAGGGTTTCTGTGTCTAACAACAGTCCTGACTGTCCTGAAACTTGCTGTGTAGACAAGGATAGCCTCGAACTAATAGATATGTCTGTCTCTGCCTCCCAAGTGCTGGACTAAAGAGAAAGAGAGTTGGCTTTGGTATAGGACATGCCAAGCATGAAAGAAGCTGTGGGTTCAAACACCAACATTAAAAAAAAAAAAAAAAGCTAAAGCAAATGTGCAAGGAAGCACGCACAAGTTCCACAGGCAAGGAGTTGAAAGGGCACCAGGAAGCCTGGGCCACCCAGCTGGAAGGACTATCATAGCCATCTCCTCTGCCTAGGGACATCCTTCTAACGAGATAACTGAACCCCAGAGGGAGGCATATGTCACAGCTGAGTCACCAGGCAGCCACCTAGCCCAAGGCTGTGGGAGACAAGACTCCAGCTTCCCTATAACCAACCCTAGCAGCCAACAAAGTAGGAAGTCAAGTAGAAACTGTACAGAAGTAAAATTTAAACCCATGAGGTGTCTTAAACTTTATTAAACATATCTTTCAATGTAATCATCTTCCCAAGAAAGAGCTTCTTCACTCACAGGTAAAAGCTGAAGTGAGACTAGACAAGGTGACACTTGCTTATAGCTCTAGTACTGACTGTGTGAGGCTTAAAGATCACCACAAATCTGAGGTAAACCTATACTACAGAGTCTGTCTCAAAGATACCAAAGCCTCACTCTGTCCATGACAGTATGATCTCTAACTAGGACAAACTTGGAAAAGGTATGCATCATGAGAATCAGCAAAAACATAAGCCTTAAATTTCCCAGAAAGTACCGATGGATTTTAAAAATTATTTTTAGCTGGGTGTGGTGCATGCCCCTTTAATCCCAACAGAAGGGGGTGGTCTCTGTAATTTCAAGGCCAGTCTGGTCAAAACACTGAGTACCAGAACACTCATGAATAATATATAGGATAGTAAATGGACAGTTTATTTTTAAATTTGTTTTTGTTTATTTTTGGTTTCCTGAGACAGGGTTTCTCTAGGTAGTCCTGGCTGTCCAGGAACTCACTCTGTAGGCCAGGCTGCCCTTGAACACAGAAATTCAAGCTACTCAGGAAACTGAGGCAAGAGGATCTCAAGTCAGGCCTGCCTAGAAACTCAGTGAAAGACTTTGTCTCCAAACCAAAAAATATAAAATAAATAATACAGTAACCAGCAATTAAGAGTTCTTGTTGCTCTTCTACCTATAAGACCCCTGGCTTCTATTCCCAGCATTCATTCCAGGCAGCTCAACAAATGCCCTTAACTCCAAATCCATGGTGCCCCAAAGCTCTGTTCCCTGAAGGCACCTGTGTTCATATGTACATTCCAACACACAAACATAACTAAAAATAAATAAATCTAGGGGCTAGAGAGATGCTGCTGGGGTTACAAGCACTTTTTTTTTTAAACAAAGGACCCAGTTTTGACTCTTAAAACCCATGACAACCATTCCCAATTCCAGTAATGCAATGCCCCCTTTCTAACCTCTCTCTGAAGGTACCAGGTACAACACAATATGCACACATACATGAAGGAAAAACACTCATTAAAAATAAAATAAATCTTGACAGAGTGGTGGTGGTGCACACCTCTAATCCCAACACTCCAGAGGCAGAGGAAGGTGGACCTCTGTGAGTTTGAGGCCAGCCTGGTCTATAGAGCTAGTTCTAAAACACCCATGGCTGTTTCACAGAGAAATCCTGTCTGGACTGGTGTGTCTAGAAACTGTGAAGGGTTGCTTTTTATATGACACTGGAAGAGCTAAGATTAGTAGTAGAATATTGACTTCAATTGAAGTCGGCTTTCCACTATTAATCACTATACATCTCTTTAAGATGTATAAACACTCAAAAAAAAAAGATGTATAAACACTCATATCATCTAAACACAATGTAAAATTATCCTAATTCTCTACAGCTAATCTCTAAACCTACTAGGGAAACTGAGATTGCTCGGTATAAAACTCCTAAAGCAATACAATCGGTGGTGGCTCATACCTTTAATCCCAGGAGGGTGAGGCAAGCAGATATTTGAGTTTGAGGCCAGCCTGGTCTACAAAGTCAGTTCCAGGACAGTTAGGGTTATACAGAGAGACCCTGGGGGGGGGAATCCCCAAGCAGCCAGTAAGGGGTCCCCAACACTATACAACTCTATTAGCAATGCAGAGTTGGGGGTGGTGCTATTCAGGCCCCACAAGAGACCACACAGGAAGCATCACCCAGACCTAAGGTAAGACCAGACTGTCTTGTGCAGGAGTGGTTTCTCTGTAGTTTTGGAGGCTGTTCTGGAACTAGCTCTTATAGACCAGGCTGGTCTCAAACTCACAGAGATCCACCTGCCTCTGCCTCCAGAGTGATGGGATTAAAGGCATGTGCCGCCTCCACCACCACTAGTTAGGTATATCTAACTTTACAGGTAGACCAGATGGCAGTCGGGGCCAGTCTTCGAGCTTGCCCAACACATACAAGATGCAAGGTTTCATCCCAAGCACAGCAAGCAAAAGGGACAGCAAGATTACCTCAGCAGCCAAAGGAGCTTGCCAACTTCAACAGGGAGCCACATGCTAGGAAAGAACCAACTCTACAAGTTGTCCTCTGACTTCCATGCCAGAGCGTACACACTTAGATAAGAAATGCCCTCTCCTGAGGCCCCTCCTGAAAGCCCACATAGAGTACTGAATCCCTGCCTCCCTCCCTCCCTCCCTCCCTCCCTCCCTCCCTCCCTCCCTCCCTCCCTCCCTCCCTCCCTCCCTCCCTCCCTCCCTCCCTCTCTGTCTGTCTCTCTCCCTCCCTCCCTCCCTCTCTCTCTCTCCCTCCCTCCTTCTCCCTACCCCCCCCTCTCTTTTGTTTTTGTTTTTTGAGACAGGTTCTCTGTGTAGCTTTGGAGCCTGTCCTGGAACTCACCCTGTATACAAGGCTGGCCTCAAACTCACAGAGATCTGCCTGTCTCTGCCTCCCATCACCGGGTTGAATCCCTGCCCTTCTGACTGAGTACAACTCATCCTGTTACTCTTCTCAAATACACACCATCACTCCTCCATTACCTCTTTCCTTAAAATGCAAGCTCAGAAGTAGATTTAGCTCTTCCCTGAGGGGTGCTAAGCCCACCTCATCCTCCCAAAAGGGTCATGAGAAGCCCACAGGCCATGCCTCCAATGGATGACCCTTCCCCCTTAAGTTCCTTCCTCTCCCTTTCTGCTCCTCACCTAATATCAGCATTAGCTGAAGCACCTGTGTTTGTATATCTCCCCTCCTGTCCATCCTAGCTAGCCCCACAGACCAGCACTCAAAGTTAAAAGGCCTGTTACCATATTCTTTGGGATAATTTTGTTTTTAAGGTGTGGTCTCATTTAGCTCAGGCTAGCCACAAATTGCTGATCCTGCCTCTACCCTCCTGAGTGCTGAGATTAGAGGAATGTGCCATGGCCGGCTCTTGCCTTTGTTGTTAGCTTTTTTGTTGGCAGTGGTGCCCCCCCCCCCCTGTTTTGTTTTTGTTTTGTTTGTTTGAGACAGGGTTTCTCTGTGTAGCTTTGGAGGCTGTCCTGGACTCACGCTATAAGGCTGGCATCGAATTCAGAGATCCGAGCCTGTCTCTGCCTCCAGAGTGCTGGGATTAAAGATGTGCACCACCACCTCTTGGCTGACATTGCAATATTTTTCCATGAAAATGCCAAAATTCTGAAAGCAGCTTCCTAGCAAACTTTAAAGTGTAATTTTTTTTTTTTTTTTTACTTTGAGACAGGGTTTTACCATGTAGGCTTGGATAGCCTGGAACTCAGAGCCCTACCTCCCTCTTCTAAATGTATCCAGTTAGAGCAGTGGTTTCCAACTGATGGTTCATAACCCCTTTGGGGCTCAAATATCTGACATCCTGCATATCAGATAGAACAATTAATTAATAACAGTAGCAAAATAACTATTATGAAGTAGCAACAAAATAATTTTATGGTTGAGGGTCACCACAACACAAGGGACTATATTAAAGGGTCACAGCATTAGAAAGGTTGAGAACCTCTGAGCTAGAGTTAACAATTTTTAAATAAATGAATAAAAGAGCTGTTTGAAACAGCACATCTCAGCTCTGGGGCTATAGATACAAGAAACAGAGACCAATGGGGGATGGGTGCTACCAGGAAGCAGGATGTGGATGATGAGCATGCTGCCTGCTGGGGGCATGAAGTCAAAGTCCCCTTCTACCCAAAGAAGGCTAAGCAAGCAGTGCACTCTTATCAGCGTCCACACACGCATGGAATGTGGGACTTTGGAAACAACCCTCTCCCCTCAGCCAGTATGGGGGCTGCCTCAGGCTCACACCTGGCCTTCTGGAGTTTAGGTTCACTTATCACAGCCATAGGGCAACCCAAGCCCAGTGCCTGATTACCTAGAGGCACTTTCAGAAGGCTGTGTGGCTCAACTTCTCCAATCCTCCCTCCAGCCTCTGGGTTCATCTACAAGGCCACCCTACCCACACTGAAAAAAATCCAAGGAAAAGGGAGGCTGTCAGGTCAGTGGCTACAGCCCTCTGTTGGGAGTCAGACACCAGAAATCCCACTGTGATTAAAGTTAAGATGACCCAGGGAGCCCTTCTCTACCTTCTAGTCCCTTGAGTGGGGGAACCCTTCACCTTGTTGTAAGTTAGACCCTGAAACCCACAAAGTGGATAGAATCTACTCCCTCAAGTTGCTCTCTGACCTCCACATCAGCAGCTCCCAGCCCTCTTTAAAAAAAAAAAAAAATGCCATTTTAAAAGAAAAAGAACCTCATTTGTGGGCCAGCAAGGTGAGTCATCAGGAAAGGCACATGCTACCAAACCTGAATTTGATTCCCAGAATCCACAAAGGAGAGAACCAACTGACTTTTAGACACATACACACATACATTAGGACACATAAACTAATTTAAAGGGGTGGGGGTGGGGTGTCTGGCAGGACTTAGCTGCTTAACAACCTGAATCCAAACCTAGGGAGATGCAGCTCCTGTAAGCTAGCTGCCTTCTGACTTCCGCTTGGATTAGAACACATCCACGTGCCCCTAGCCCCCAACACACAAAATAATTTTTTGTTATGTCAGGGCCATGTGTGGTAGCCTAACACTCCAGGAGGCAGAAGCAGGAAGATCTCTGAGTTCCAGGTCAGTGAAGACTACACAGTGAGACAGACCCTTGCCCCTATCCCAAAAAAGGGAAGGTGACAACAAACTGGTCAAAATACAAACACCCAGTTTGTATGGATGTACCCAATGGATACATACATCTATAACAATAAACAATTCCTGTACCTAAAGCTCAGGGAACATTGTGCAAAAAACGGTAAGAGAACCAGGCAATTTGCTAACGAGACAGTGTCACATAAGATGCCTCAACAACATGACTGCCGAAAAAGGACATGAATAACACCAACAGACATGCTATTATTGTGGAAGGGAGAAATAACAGGAGGACCCACGGGTAGACAAAGAACTACAGGCAACTCAGGACTGGTGAAGAGAATTGGTCCCTAGGGATAAGCCAAGTGGTGAGCCCTGAAATCATATATGTAAAAAGAACTAAATAAATGGACTTAGTATTTATATATTTACATATATATGCAACAGTAACAAAGAAAAAGAGACCATGAATTTAAGAGGGAACTAAGGGGGTGGTGTACATGGAAGGTATTGGAAGGAGGAAGGGGAAGAACAAAATACTGTAATAATGTTTTAATTTAAAAAACTAAAGAGAAAAAATTAAAGATTGAAAAAAAAAAAAGAAATAAAAAATTAAAGAACCAGGCAGTGGTGGTGTACACCTTTAATCCCAGCTTGCAGAAGGCAGAGGCAAGTGGATCTCTATGAGTTCGAGGCCAGATTGATCTACACAACTAATTCCAGGACAGCCAGGGCTACACAGAGAAACCCTGTCTGCATAAGGAATTCCAGGACAAGCAAAGCTGCACAGTGAGATCCTTTCTCAAAAAAGAAAAAAAAGGCATTCCAGCCCAAGTACCACCCAGAAAAAGGTGCCCTCAGACTACGTGCGAAGCTCCCACATACAACACCCTGCTACAACTTCCTACCCATTTCCTAAACCTCTGAATCACTTGTACTACAGGCTAATAAAATTATTAGGACTGCACAGGGATGTTCTTCAGAGTAAACTCAGGCCTAGAATGCTTACCACAAAGCTGAGCAAGGGTAAGGGCACAGGGTAAGTGGCCACTCTTCTCCCACCATCCCCTTCCTGACATTCTCGTCAAGAACTCTGTAAAGCTTCCAGAGCACCTGTGCCTGCTTCCTGCTGAAGAAAGGTGGGGTTGGAACTGTAGCTTAGTTAGTAGTGTCTGCCTAGTGACGATGAAAGTCCTGATTCCTAGCCTAGAAAAAATTAGGCATGGTGTCACGTGAGTATACAGGCAAAGGATGTGGTGTGTACCTTGAGTATAAACCTGCCCCCAACCCCCCCCCCAAAAAAAGTTACTCATAGTTTGTTCAGGAGAGCCTACCAAGATGCACACAGCAGGAAAAGTTGTTCTGCCTGTGTCCCTACTGCCATCTTTCTCTTCAGCCACTACCCTATCCCTTCACTGCTTCTACCTAGGCTGCTTTGTCTCCTCTAAAGGACCACACTTCCTACCCAGGACACTAAGACGACAGCACACTCAGGGTCTTAACCTAACACTCTAGTCACATAATTAATGATTGCCCTAACCTCAATAAACAAACTAAATGCCAGGACATCCCACTGCTCTGTCCCTACAGAGGCAGAGCCTGAAACCCTGCCTCTCACATCCTTTCACAGCACCTACACCCTTCCTTCCAATCCCTTATTAGTAGTTTCACACACCTTGCCTATATAGTGCAGCCCAGAAACAACCTCTCTCCAGGACCAACGTCTCTCCCAGAGACATTGAGGGCAAAGAGACAAGAGGCAGCTGCCCCAGCAGCGGCTATCTATATCTAGAGCCACATCTCAGCTGGGGTCGTTATGTCAGGCAAAGCCAGATTACAAAGGAGGCCAATGAGAACCTAAGAATGCAACCAAGCCAGGGCCAAACAACTATGGAAGCACAGGCTTCAAGGCTGATGAGGCTGAGTCTTGGAGCATAGGGAAGGAGGTGGCTCCACAGGGAACATTCCATGAAGCCCCTCAGTGCATGCTCAGGCACTGCTGTTCACCATTTGTTCAGTGCTCCTATGCTAAGATTCTGCTATGGTCATTCATTCACTGGGTTAACTGCTAACCCCTCTATGCCCTCTCAATTACAGCATAGCCCACTCAGCCTTACTGCCCAATCCTTTGCTTGATTCTGTTATAAGAAAAGATATGCCACTTGCTGGGCCAAGTGGTTCTCAAACTTGACCACATACCAGCTTCACCACAGGATACACAGGACCTACCTAAGAATAAACTGATTTCCCCAAAGTTGAAGTCAAGGCAACAACAGTGCCAGGTTCATATGCAGTCCAAGTCATCATCCCACACAGTATGGACACCTTGTTCGAATAACAATAGGTCCCTGAGATCTCAGGTCCCTTTTCATCTACCAAGAATTCACCTGCTTCCACCCACGCAGCAGGGTAAGAGAGCTGCAAAGACCATGAAGGTTCAAGTCATGAGGCCCTTTCCCTGGAAGAATCCACAACTAAGTCGATGAACGCTCCAGTGGAGGGCAGAAAGTGTCGGTGTTCACCTTTAATCCAAGCACTTGGGAGGCAGAGGCAGGCAGATCCCAGTGAGTTCAAGGGGAGTGAGTTCCAAGATAGCCAGGGCTATTATACAGAGAAACCCTGTCTTGAAAAACAAAAACCAAAAAAAAGGTGGGCGGTAGTGGTGCATGCCTTTAATTCCAGCACTTGGGAGGCAGAGACAGGGGGATCTCAGACTCCAAAGTTACAGAGAAACCCTGTCTCAAAAAACCAAACAAAAGAAAAAAAACAAAAACGAAATCACCAATGGGGCTCAGACCCCTAAATGGAAATGGGAGTGGCCCCTCCCAGTAGGTGCAAGAAGCCCACACAGAACATCTCACCCAGCAGCTGTACTCATACAGAGCCAAACTGTCCTTCCATACACACAGTAGGCTCAGTCTCACCTGAACCCTTCATCCTTGTCACTCTGGGAATTCCCACAGAACAGACATGGCAATCTGGACAACAGTCTGCCTTTCCATCCCCAGTAGCTCCCTCTTCACCGCAAACAAGTTCTCCTGAGGTAGGTAGCTCATGTCAGTCAGGGAACAAAGACCTAGACCTCTTTCCATCTCACAAGACACAGGAGCAACTTTTGGCCTAAATGCAAGTGGCTGACTCATCCTTTCTCACCTGGAAGGTCAGAAGATCCTCAGTTCCCCTATTACAAGTCCAAAACCACACTTCTTCCCTACCAGCATAAATTTCACCCTGTTATGATGGCCTTCCTCAAGGTCCCAAGGAGTGCCACAGGATCATTCTCCCCTACCCTTCTGGACTGTGGTAGTATCTGGCCTTCAGGGAATCAAACTTACTAGGGTTCCCCACACCCTTCTCCCAGCAAACTCAAGAGAGCAGTTATTAGCCAGGTGGTGGTGGCGCACGCCTTTAATCCTAGCACTCAGGAGGCAGAGGCAGGCGGATCTCTGTTTGAGGCCAGCCTAGTCTATACGAGCTAGTTCCAGGACAGAGAGAGGGAGGGAGGAAGGGAAGGAAGTAGGGAGGGGGAGAGAGAGAGAGAGAGAGGTTGTTCCTTAGGGCCCTTCCCTAACCTTTAGGGCAAGCTTACTTGCCTCCCCTCCCCACCATCTCCACCAGTTCATAAACACATAAACTGGACAGGCTTGTTTGAAAGCTTCTAATAGAAATCCAACTGAGTTCAAGTATCTACAGACATCATGTAATAAAGGCTCTCACAGACTCTCAAGTCAAAGGCATTTACCCTCCAACCACAGCAAGTTATTAACCTCAGTCTCAGGAGACTCCCGATGAACTAGAATGATGCCCCTATCACTTGTCCTTAAAAGCAGAGCAGTTGTACACAAGTCTGTGACACCAGAAGACAAAAAAGCCAACACAATTTAGATATGCCATAGAGTCCATGTGCTAATAATGTTTAGAAAATGTGCCTGAGTAAATACAAAGTTTGCAAGTGTCTCACACATCTGTTGGGCAGTGTGGTCCTCAAGCTTCAAACACCTGCAAGATTACGTTTTCCAGGGTCTCCTGACCATTACCCTAGCCCATCCTATCACAGAACCGCACTGCCTTTAAAAGAAAAAGAAAAAGAAAAAGGAAAAGAAAAAAAAAAAAAAACCCTATCTCAGCTACCCAAGAAGGGACACGCTATAATTGCAACACTTCGGAAGGCTCAGGCAGGAGCACAGTCTGAGGCCAGTCTGTGTACACAGTGAGTTATCTCAACAAAATAGGGCTGGCAAGACAGGGTAAGTTTGCCTGCTGCCAAGCCTGACAATCTGAGTTCAATCTCTGGAAGGCACATGGAAAGCATCAACAGCTCCCACAAGCAACAAACACACACATAACAAATAATTAAGTGTAATTAAAAAAGAAAAAGAAAATCCCTCAGCTCTGCCAACGAGAACCTAGCATGGGTGCTGGCCATGGTAGCCCACACCTTTAATCCCAGTACTTAGAAGAGGCAGGTGGATCTCTGTGGCTTCCAAGATAACCAAGGCTATTACACTGAGAAACCCTGTCATGAAAAACGAAACAAATAAAAAATCCTACCATGGTATTCAGAGCCCTCCTCTAGCCTACAAATGGCCCCCTCCCACTATGCCTGTCCCACCACCTATGCTTGTGCCAACCCTCTTGTAATCACAGATGTACATTCTAGCTGTCTGTATCTTAGACATGGGGGTAAGGTGGAGAGAGAGTCATCACTGCCCAAGGTTGCATGCAAAGTGAACTGCAGAACCAGGAACACTGAGACTTTCTAAGCCAGTCCAGTCACCCACCCTCCAAACTGACCTGCAGGGACCTAGCTTAGCCAGACTTCTAGTAATCAGGCTCAGGAGACAGTGGCCTTCAATCCTACTGGACAAGAGCAAGGATGGGTCAACAGATCATCCAAAAGGAGCAGAGACATGAGTCCCCTAGATGAGCTGAACTTTATTCCTTCTCACTCCTCTAAAGTTCCAAAAAATAATCCCTTTTTAGGAGCTGCTGATCAAAAGGTATCTCTTGGTTCTCCTCAGAGAAGCCCACATTCACAAATGTCTTACTTTGTTCCTGAATGACTTTCGATTAATCTTAGGGCTTAAAATCTGTATTGAATTTTCTCGGAGCCTTTAATCCCAGTACTCAGGATTCAGGGACAGGTGGATCTCTGTGAATTCCTGGTCTACCTAGTGAGTTTCAGGACAGCCAGGACTAGAGATCCTGCCTTTAAAAAAAAAATTCACAGGAGGCAGGTGGATTTCTGTGACTTCCAGGCCAGCTACAGCTATAAAGATCTTGTTTCCTTGTTTTCATTGTTGTTTTAACTTTATGTGCAAGGATCCCATTAATGTTTAGTGCCCTGGAGGACCAGAGAGCAGACTCCATGTTCCCTGAAACGGGGTTATAGATAATCATCTGTGAGCTACCTGGTCCTCTGAAAGAGCAACCCGCACTCTTAACCTCAGAAACATCCTCCAACCTTTTGTGTTTATTGAGCTTGTTTGTTTGTGTTGGGGATTTTTGTTTTTCAAAACAGGATTTTTTTGTGTAGCTCTGGCTGTCCTGGAACTCACTCTGTAGACCAGGCCTGCACCCGAATCCACAAAGATCTGCCTGCCTCTGCCTTCTAGGACTAGAGTGCTAGAAGTAAAGGCATGTTCCACCACAGCCTGGCTTATCAACATTTCTTATTAAAAAAAAAAAAAAAAAAAAAAAAAAAAACTCTGGAGACAGAGGCAGGTGGATCTCTGGGTTCTAGATCAGCCTGGTCTACATAGTGAAGTTCAGGCCAGCCAAGGCTAATAGTGAGACCATCTTTCTTTAAAAAATAATACTTTTTTGGGCCAGAGAGATGGCTCGGTGGGTAAAAGTGCTTGCTGACTAGCCTCATGACTTCACTTTGATCCCCAGGACCCATATGGTGGAAGAAGAGAACCAATACCAGAAAGGTGTCCCTCTGACCTCTAACAGAGTGTCCATCTACATACATACATACAAAAAATGAGTAAAAGTAACATCTCTTAACAACTCCAACTCTGGTTAAAAGGGAGACTAACCCCACCCCCTCAAGCCTGACCTTGACAAGCAATAAAGACTCCTAGGATGATTGCACAGCATTCCCTACAGCTCAATAATGCAAAACCCTGTTGCTCTCCATCCACAACAGCTGACTGCAAGTGGATCAGAGGCTGTGCTTATTAACAAAATGAGAAATCTGATCTGTGGAAAGAATACACTATGTGAAGATTAATCTAGGATTGCAGCTTGTGGAAGAGGCTAGGCTGTTGGCCAAGAACAGGAAGTAAGGAAAGCATCCTACCTACCTGTCCTCAGAGGAGGTACCCTGTAACAGAATGGGATACATTGCTTCAGCCCACCTGTACCTTGTCCTGTTCCAGCAATTACAGCAAATTATTTTGGCTCTGCTTTAATTCAAGGCAGGGCTCCCTCAAGCTTTTCCCTCTATGCTATGCTAAGCCAGCAATCAGAGAAGATTTTTCTTTTCAGGAATCGCTCATAAAAGCTCAGTGACTAATATACAAGTTCCAACAGCTGGCAGGAAAACACTGAGGGAAGGAATTCTGGGCACACAGCAGCACTCAAACAGCCAGAGAAGCTGGTCAACAAGCACTCTCCAATATCTTACAACTAGCCTTCAGAAAGCCAGGAGCCAAGCAGAAAGCTGAGCAAACATCGCTGACCCCACTCACTGTAGGCAGGTGGGCAATGCAAAGACTCCTCAACTTTTCTGGAAAACCCCATTAAAACTTTCGCTGCAGAGGACAGAAACATCACCTGCAGGCAACATGACTTCTTGCTAGCCACCCATTTGTCTCTAGAGGCCAGCCAGCCTGAGGCTGGCCCATATGCTTCATTTCAGACTACTTCAGAAGCCCTGCTCCACCCAGCACTCTTTCTCCTTGAGCCTGGGCTACAGAATGGTCACATAGCCTCAGATCCTAAAAATGTCTGTTCGAAAGCCACAACTCCAGATACAGGCAGATAAGAACAAGGGAGAGGCAAAGCCAGGTGGAATCAGAAGCAATAATAAATTCGGTACCCCTCTAGGATTTGGCTCCATCCCTCCATCCTGTCTCTCAGACAGGAAGTCCCAAGTTCAGTCTGGAAGGTGAATCCCTCCACTACCTAACCGATTTCCCTGCCCTACGAGTAAAATACACAGCTAACCAACCCCAGAAACAATCCACAGCCACAGGATTCCTATAGGCAAGGAGTCGCCCCTCCCCCACCACCACATATGTCAGTGGGGGTGGCCTCTCCGTGTTACACCCCTCCTGCTGTTTGGGAGTAAGGGGCCTGGAACACAGCTTTCCAAATGCGCCTGACAATTATAACTAGAAAAGACACTGTGAAGAGGGGGCAGAAGACATAAGTAAATAACTTCTAAATCTCTCCGGCCAGCCGAGATCAGCACTGGACTCTCGTCTCGAGGCAGTCCAAAACTGTTCTGGGTGGGGCTGCTGGGAGTATTATCTGGTCTCAATCCCTCCAAGTACGTTAAGTCAGTGCCCCCCTGGGAGAGGCATTTCCCCCAGCACACACACCCAGGCCTGTGTGCATATGAACCATTTTGGAAGATAAACAGAGAATGACAAGCTAGGGCCCCTTAGCTCACTCCCTGAGCGAGCCAGTCCCTTCCTCTTGCCACCCGACCCCCTCCCCCCAAGCCCATCTCTCTTCCTGCCAGGCGGCTGCCTACAGCAAAGGTCTGGGGGCAGGGCAGAAAGCCCACCAGCCACGGAGCCGAACCCTCCATGCCCGTCCGTGTCCCTGCCACGGCCAGTCTCCGAGCCACGAAGGGGACCGGAGGAAAAGGACAGCACACCATACACAAGCGCAGTTCTGGAAATCGTAAAACGTTCCGACGAGGGGCAGCCGCAGGCGCACAGACGTTTGCATAATGGGAGTCCGCCCGCCTGTCAGGCAGCACAGCTCGCCCGACGCCGTTCGGATTAGATTGCTAATGAAAAGGCACAAAGAGCCGGCGCCCGCTACCCCGTCGACACCCGCACCACAGACTCGCGCCCCAGGACTGGCGTGGCCCGGGGGCTTTGTGCCCAGAGTCCCATGGCCGCAACCCGCCGGGCACCTGGGCCACAAAGCCCCCGCCCGTCCGGGGTCCCGCGTGCGCCTCGGTTGGGGACTAGGGGCCGTGCGCGCGCTTCGACCCACGCGCGCCCACGCCCCCCTCTGCGGGAGCGCGCCCGGCCCGCGCCCCCCTCACTCGAGGACACCGCTTACCTCATGCGCCTGCCAGCGGCCCCTACTCTTCGGCGCCCGGCCTGCGCCGCACGCACCCGCCCTATCCGCCCGCCGCCGGCCCCGCTCGGCTCCCCGCCCAGCGCGCCCAGAGCGCCGCTCACAGCCGCCCGCTCCGCGCCATCTTGGAAGCTTGTGACGTCAGCTCCACCCGCTCACCCCTGACCCACATCTGAATGGGCGAGCAATGGGGCGGACCTAGAGGCGGACCCTCGTGGGGGCGGAGCCTTGGTGGGCGGGGCCGAGGAGAGGTCTGAGTCCAGGGAGGGCCCGGTGGCTGCTGGACAGCATGATGGGGGAGGGGCGCACGGGAGGCCCCGGGAGCCCTAACCCGGACGCCGACCGGATCCCGACCCAGGCGCCAGAAAAGGACGACGGCAACCTCATCTCCAAATACTTGACCTTCATGCATTGAAGAGCAGTGACCCTGTTGTCTACCACAGCTCTACGGCTAGCCCCCAAACGGAAGACTGCCCTGTTTTGAGCCTGACCCTGACCCTTCAGAACACCATCTCCACCTACCGGGTCAGGTGGCCTGCGCCTCGCCTTTTCGATCCGTTTGAGTTCCTTGGTCTTCAACTACGCAGAATAGCCCAGTCTATAAGGTTTAGTCCCCAAAGACTGCTGGGTCCATGGTCTGGGATGTAGGAAGGCTTGCATGGTTTTGATTTTAAAGAGAAGCCCAGCCAGGCGATGGTGGTGCATGCCTTTAATCCCAGCTCTCGGGAGGCAGAGGCAGGTAATCTCTGTGAGTTCAAAGCCAGCCTGGTCTACAGAGTGAGTTCCAGAACAGGTTCCTAAGCAATACAGACAAACCCTATCTCGAAACACACCAGAGAGAGAAGCCCAGAAGTCCTAATCATAAATGCCTCTTGGGGTCCTGTGCCCACACCCAGGAAAGTCGGTCACTCACAGGGCCAGAAGGTCCCTGGACACCCTTTGTTTATCCAGAGTCTTCTGGTGACTGCAGTAGGTACTAGGGTCAAAAGGCAGCCCAGTAAGGCCCAAAGGCTTGTGACCATTTAAATGTATTGGGGCTCACACTGAGTAATTCTCTTGGGGGTTATTGAATGGCCCTCTCTCTACGCTGAACACTAAACAAAGGAACCCATCACTGTTAAGGTCAGAAAAGCCCTAGTCAATGGCCACAACTGCTCTATAGGGGGATTGAGACCCAGGGCCAATCAACATTGAAACCTAATTCAATAACCTTTTGCAGAGGCTAATTGTGCAACCATGCTTCCCTCATGTTTGAGCTTAATTTGAGATATAGACTTAAAACTCTTAGTTCACCTGAGTACATAGCTAAAACAACTATCATCTTACCCATGTTTGAGACACCAAGAAAACAGAAATGAGAGTATATTTGTCCTTACATATTAAAGCAAATTACAAAGCTGCTGCTATGGGTTGTACCAGCCAAAAAGTAGAACACAGTGCCTAAGCAATGCCTAGAAATGATAAGACAACAATAGATTTGAAATGGGTGGAGTGGTGCATGTCCAGAACTCTGAAAGCTGAAACAGGCAGGTCTCTGTGAATTAAAAGCAGTCTGATATACATAGTGAGTTCTGGGTCAAGGTACAGAGATCTGCTGCCTCTCCCTCCTAAGTGCTGGGATTAAAGGCATGTTCCATCACTGCCTGGCCTGATCACATGGTTTTTGTCTTTCAATCTGTTTATGTAGTGGAGTACTTTTACTGATTTATATATGTCTAACCATCCTTGCATTTCTGGGATGAAGCCCACTTGATTGAAATGGATGATCTTTTTGATGTGTTCTTGGAATCAGTTTGCAAGGTTTTCGTTTTGGTTTTTTTTTTTTTTTTTTTTTGAGACAGGGTTTCTCTGTGGTTTTAGAGGCTGTCTTAGAACTAGCTCTTGTAGACCAGGCTGGTCTCAAACTGATAGCTTGCCTGCCTCTACCTCCCTAGTGCTGGAATTAAAGGCATGTGCCACCACCACCCAGCTCAGTTTGCAAGTATTTTATTGACAAATTTTGCATCTATGTTCATTAAGAAGATTGGTCTGTAATTCTCTTTCTATGTTGGGTCTTTGTATGATTTAGGTATCAGGGTAAGAGTGTCTTTTTAAAAAGAATTAGAAAATGTCCCTCCAGTTTCTATTTTATACATTTGATGAAGAATATTCATGTCTATTCTTCTCTGAAGGTCTGGTAGAATTCTGCATTGAATCCTTCTGGCCCTGAACATTTTTGTTGGAAAACTTTTAATACTGCCTGGTTTTTATTTATACATACATACATACATACATACATACATACATACACATATACATGTATGTGTGCCACTGTTTCACACTAGCCAAGAATCAGGTTAAGCAGCTGAGTGGATAATGAAATCTTGATGTGTGGAGGAAATGGCTCAGTTGGTAAAGGGACTGATGTGTAGGATTGAACCCTCAGCACCCAGGTATAAAGGTGGGCATGGGGCATAGGCTGTAACTTCAACAAGTGGAAGCAGATGGCAGGATACCCTAGCACCACACTGGTCTGCCACTCTACTGAATCCATGAGCTCCAAGTGCAGTGACAGACCCTGTCTTAAAAATAAATTAATAAAATAGATATTGACAAAGGAAGACACTTCTAACCTGTACACCCATGTGAATGCACATATACACACACCCACACGAACATACACACATAAGAATACATGGTAAGCTTGTTGTATAACTAGAACATGTCATTCTGGAGGCAAAGGCACTCAATCTCTCCAGGAGTGAAACCAACTAACTACAATGAGCACCAGGGCAACTAAGGCTACATAGACCTTGTCTCAGAGAGAGACAGAAAGGAAGGAAATGTACACACACACACACACACACACACACACACACACACACACACACACAAAAAAAAAAAAATATTAATCAATCAAAGAAAAATTAGTCCTAATTTGAGCAGAGGCAGATGGCTTTCTGTGAGTTTGAGGGCAACCTGGGCGACAGAGTAACCCTGTCTTCTTTTTTTTTTTTTTTTTTTTTTTTGGTTTTTTGAGACAGGGCTTTTCTGTGTGGCTCTGGCCCCTGGCTGTACTGGAACTCACTCCTGCCTCCTGAGTGCTGGGATTAAACGCATGTGCCACCACCATCCGGCATTGAAACCCTCTCTTGAAAAAAACAAACAAAAAGTTGTCATTTATTGTGACATTTATGTTGATTTTCAACTTGACAGGATCTACAGACAAGGTGGTGACTGAAAAGGAACTATCCATGTCACATTAATTACAATGGGAAACCCATGTTAATAATGTGCTGGGCTGAATAAAAAAGAGGAGGCAAGCTGAACATTGACATCCGTTGCTCTCTGCTTCCTGACTATGGATGACCTGACTAAGCTGTCCCATGTTTCTGACACCATGATATCCCTACTAAGTGCACAAATAAAACCTGTTCTCCTTAAGTTGTTTGTGTCATAATATTTCACCACAGCAACAGGAAAAGTAACTAACACATTCATGTTAATTTTAAAAAATTATACAGGAATGAATTATACACTGACAATAACAGATTGATTAATAGTATACACAAAATGGCCACTCTTGTGTGTTTATTTAGTGACTTTTGTTTGAGGCTCAAGCTAGCCTCAAATTTTCCTTCTAGGATGGTTAATCTTGAACTATTCGTGATCCCTGTGCCACAGTATCCTAGGAGATTCCTCATATATTTTAGAAGATGTCTCCAGCTCAGTGGCCCATACACACTGTGCCTTGTAGAGCAGTGGTCCTCAACCTTCCTCTCTCTGTGACCCTTTAATACAGGTCCTCATGATGTGGTGATCCCAACCATAAAATTTTCATTGCTATTTCATAACTGTAATTTTGCTACTGTTATGAATCATAATGTAAATATCTGATATACAGGATGGTCTTAGGCAACCCCTGTGATAGGGTCCTTCCACCCCCAAAAGGGATCTCACAGCTTGAGAGCTGCCATTGTAGAGGATGCAAGCTTGGTTCCCAGCACCCATGGCAGGTGCCACACAACCACTTGTATCTTGGCTCCATCTGATCCTTTAGTTTCCACAGTGGGCAGTTGTATTCGGGTTTATACCATCATCCCTCATGCATGTAAAAAAAAAAAAAAAGAAAGAAAGAAAGAAAGAAAAAGAAAAAGAAAAAAATCTGATTAAAAAGGAAACGTCTCCATGGGCAGTGGTGGCACAAGCCTTTAATCCCAGCACTCAGGAGCCACAGAGAAAAAGGAAGTGTCTCCCTAGTCTAGTCCTGCCTTCTATAATTCGTGTTTATCCTGTCTTTTTTGTTTATTTGTTTTGTTGGTTGGTTTGTTTTGGTTTTTTGAGACAGGGTTTCTCTGTGGCTTTGTAGGCTGTCCTGGAGCTAGCTCCTGTAGTCCACGCTGGTCTTGAACTCACAGAGATCTGCCTGCCTCTGCCTCCTTAGTCCTGAGGAACTAAGTGTTTATCCTGTTTTAATGTCTTGAGGAGCTAGAACAGCAGGTGTATGACACTGCCAGATATACAAATAATGTTTACCATATTTGCTTTTTAAAATAAAGTCTCCTGTAGTTCAGGCTGACCATGAACTCCCTAGGTAACCAAAGATAACTTTAAATTCCTGATTGGCTTTCTCTATCTCTCAAGAGCTAGGATTACAGGTATGAGCCTTGAGTTTGACTACAAATGATGTTCATAAGGACATTTTAATGACGTGTGAGTATTCTATGTATCAAGGGCATGTAAAAATGTTCATCAAGGGAAAAATGCTTAAGTAATCACTGAGGTGGCACTGGAGCCCTCCATGCTTGTTTCCATAATGGTTGCACTAGTTTATCTTTTACCAGTAACAAACAAGAGTCCCTCTTTCATTGGGCAGTGGTGGTGCATGCTTTTAATCACAGCACTTGGGAAGCAGAGGTAAGAAGATCTTTGTGAATTCAAGGCCAGCCTGGTCTACTGGTCTACAAAGTCTACAAAGCGAGTTCCAGGATTGCCAGTGCTACACAGGGAGAAATCCAGTCTGGAAACCCTAAAAAAGAAAGAGAAAACTCTTCCTCAAAAGACAGTTCTTCTTTATATCCAACCTAGCATTTTAAAAAAGATTTTATTATGTGTAAAGGTGTTTTGCATGCATTGCATGTATGTCTGTGCACCATGGTTGTCAAGAGTCCTGGAAGGCTAGAGAAGAAAGAGTTAGCTCCCCCTTGAAGGGGAATCACAGAGGGTTCTGGTCCTCTCATAAAACAGTCTGTGCTTTTAACTGCTGAGCTCTCTCTCCAGGGCCTCCTAGTCTTCATTTCTTTCTTGATGAAAGCAATTTGACTGTCATGAGATAAAATCTCAGTACATTGTGCCATGCATCAGTGGCACGAATACCTTTAGTCCCAGCACTCAGGAGGTGGATCTGTGTGAGTTCCAGGCCAGCCTGTTGTGCTAAGTGAGTTCTGGGACAGCCTCCAAAACTACAGAGAAACCCTGTTTCGAAAAAGCAAGAAAAATAAATAAATAAAAACAAAAAAAAACAACTCTAATTTGCCTGATACGCCTGACTTTAGCATTTATTGGTGGCAATACCCTTTAATTTTAATTCTAGCACTAAGGAAGCAGGCCAGGGAATCTCTGTGAGTTCAAGGCCAGCCTGGAGAACAAAGTAAGCTCCAGACCAGACCAGCTAGGGCTACAGAGTGAGACCCTTTTTTGGTTTTGGTTTTTTGAGACAGGGTTTCTCTGTGTAGCTTTGGAGTCTGTCCTGGAACTCACTCTGTAGACAGGTTGGCCTCAAACTCACAGATATCCACCTGTCTCTGCCTCCCGAGTGCTGCCATTAAAGGTATGTGACACTACCATCTGGCTTCTGTAAGATTTTTTTTAAGATTATTTATTTTTATTTTTTGTGCAGTGGTGTTTTGCCTACATGAATATCTGTGAAGGTGCCAGGTCCTCTGGAATTGGAGCTACAGACAGTTGTGAGCTGCCATGTGGGTGTTGGGAATTGAAACTAAGTCCTCCAGAGGAGCAGTCAATGCTGAGCCATCTCTCCAGCCTTGTATGATATTTTTAAATATACTTTATTATTTTAAAAAATCTGGGGCTGGAAAGATGTCTCAGTGGTTAAGAGCACTGAATGCTCTTCCAGAGGATCAAGGTTTAATTGCCAGCACCCACAGGGCAGCTCACAACCATCTGTAATTCCAGCTCCAGTTTAGACACCTTCACACAGACATACATGCAGGCAAAACACCAATGCACATAAAATAAAAAGTGATTTTTAAAATCCTGCAAATAAAAAAAAGTATATGTACCAAAGTTAACGAGACCTAACAAGTTTATGACTTAATGAATATATATAATTTAGAATTGGTATTCAAAATGGAAACTGTGATCTGGGTTTGGTGGCGCCTGTCTTTGATCCCAGCAATTGGAAGGCAGAGGCAGGTGGATCTATGGGAGTCGGAGGCCAGCCTAGCCTGGTCTACAGAGTTAAATAAAATAGTATGACCTATCTCAAACAAACAAACAAAAGAAATTGTGGACACTTCACATTGAACTTTACACTTTCTTTATCAAATATATTTTATGAATTTATCCAACACCAGAACCAAAAATCCATGACAGGATTAGAACTAGAAAAACATCAGCTTTGTATCCTTTTGTTTTGTTTTGTTAGTTTTTTGAGACAGTTTCTCTTTGGCTTTGGAGGCTGTCCTGAACCAGCTCTTGTAGACCAGGCTAGTGTCCAACTCACAGAGATCACCTGCCTCAGCCTCCATAGTGCTGGGATTAAAGGTGTGTGCCACCACCGCTCAGTTGTAATATTCCATTTTTTATAAGCACCAAATTTCTATCATCCATTTGTCTGTTGATGGACAGCAAGTTTGATACTGATTTCTAATTTGTTGCTATAATGGAAAAAAGGACCAATAGCCAGGCAGTGGTGGTGCCCACCTTTGATCCCAGCACTTGGGAGGCAGAGGCAGGTGGATCTCAGTGAGTTTGAGGCCAGCCTGGTCTACAAAGTAAGTTCCAGGACAGCCAGGGCTACAGAGAGAAGCCCTTTCTGAAAAAACAAGAAAAAGAAAAAAGGATCAGTAAACAAGGGTGCATATATCTCTATGGTAGGTCATGGAATTCTCTGGGTATATGTCCTGGAGTGAAATAACTGGCTATATGATATTTTTTTTTTTTTTTTGAGAAACCACCAAATTGACTTCCACAATACCTGTATTTTCATCCCACCAGCAGTGAATAAGGATTCCTCTCTCCACAACCTCTCCAACATTCCTTGTCAGATCTCTTGAGGACAGCCATTCTCACAAGGGTTAGACAGCATCTCAAAGTACTTTTAATTTGCATTTACCTGATGGCTAGGGATATTGAATACAGTTTAAAATTTTAAAATAGCTATTGGCCATTTGTCTGTCTGTCTGTCTTTCTTTCAACTGTCTTTTCAGTTCACTTGCCCATTTGTTGGTTAGCACTTTAATCCCCCTGGTATATAATTTCTGTGGTTCTTGTAGATCCCAGTTATCAGGCCTTTGAAGTGTAGCTGGTAAAGATTTTCTCTCACTCAATGGGCTGTTTGATCCTTGGAGTTATTAATTCCTATGGCATTGCTGTTCCAGTTTAAAAGTTAATACCTACTCTAATATCTTGTGTTTTCTTCTAAAATTTCCAGTGTTTTTGGCTTTAAAGTGTTTCACAGGGCAGTGGTGGTCCATGCCTTTAACCCTAGCACTCAGGAGACAGAGGCAAGTGGGTCTCGGTGAGTTCAAGGCCAGCATGGTCTACAGAGCTAGTTCCAGGACAGCTTCCAAAACAACTAGAGAAACCCTCACTTGGAAAAAAAAATTATTATTGTTGTTGTTGTTGTTGTTGTTGTTGAAACAGGAGCTCTCTACATCATACTAGCTATTATGGAACATACTTTGGAAAAAAAGAAAACTCATTCAACAAATGGTTTTGGTTTTTTTGTTTGTTTGCTTGCTTGCTTGTTTTTGTTTTGTTTTTCCAAGACACAGTTTCTCTTTGTGCCTTAGCTGTCCTGGAACTTGCTCTATAGATCAGGCTGGCCTTGAACTCACAGAGATCTGTCTGCCCCTGCTTCCCCGGTGCTGTGATTAAAGGCATGCACTACCACCACTACCACCACCACCACCACCACCCAGCGATTTTTTTTTTTTAAATAAAATGGTTTTTTTTATTATTATTTGTCAGTTTCATGAATATAAGATATGTATCTTTAATGTATCTACCCCATCTTCCCCTTCCTACTCCTCCATCCTCCATGTGTCCCAACATGCCCCCATCACCCTTCACATCCTCTCTGTATTTATTCTTACGGAGTCTATATAGTGTGGCCTGGTGGGATGTTAACGGATCTTATCAGTACTCTTATTTATTTATTGTAGTGCTGGGAATCAAACCTATGGCCTCACACACACACATGCTAGACCATAGAGGTCTGTCCCAAATCTCATCTTCTAAATCCTGTTTCAGTTATTTATCTCATGTGTGTGCAAGCTCCTTTACCCCCTTGAAGCCACTTCTCTTGTTGGGTTCTGAGGACTGAACCCAGGTCCATATGCTTGCTCTGCAAACACTTTACCAACTGAACCATCTTCACCACCTTCATCTTACTTCTTGTTTTTTATTTGGAGGCTGGTAAGATGGCTCCGGAGGCAGAGGCTCTTGCTGCCAACCTGGAAGACCTTCGTTCTATCCACAAGACCCAGTTGGCAGAAGGAAAGAGCTGAGATTATTCTCTGACATCCACAGTTGAACTGGGGTATGTGCACACCACCAATAAATAGATAGTGTCATTAATAAACATGTAAAGGGCTTATTTACTTTAATTATGTGTATTGTGTAAGCATATGCACATGCGTGCTTGTTCCCACACAGGCCAAAAGATGCCAGATCCCCTGGAACTAGAGTAGCAGGTATTTGCCGGCTGTCACATGGGTGCTGGGAAGTGAACCCAGGTCCTTTAGAAAAGCAGCCACTGCTTTTAACTACTTAGCCAACTCCCCAGCTCCATAAATAATCTTGTTTTGTTTTGTTTGAGTCAGGATTTTCTGTGTAGTCCTGGCTATCCTGGAACTTCCCCTATAGACCAGGCTAGCCTTGAACTCAGAGATTAGCCTGCTTCTGCCTCCCAAGTGCTAGGCTTGAGCCACCATTGCCTTGATATAAATACTGTTTTCTTTTCTTTTTTTGTTTGTTTTTTTCAAAACAAGGTTTCTCTGTGTAGCTCTGGTTGTCCTAGACCTCTCTTCACAGACCAGGCTGGTCTTGAACTAATAGAGATCCTCCTGCTTCTGTCTCCCAAGTGCCACCATTTTGTGGCACTTATTTATGTATTATCTGTATGTGTTTACTTGGGTGTCAAGGATTAAAACCCAGGTAAGTCCTCATGCTTAAACATCAAGCTGTCTCACTCACTGAACCATCTTCCCAGCCCATTCTTGAAATACTGTGTAGCCAGAACTACAGGTGTGTGTCAACAGAGGAGCTTGCTTTTCAGAAAAACAATTGCAATGAGGCTGGTGGTGTAATTTAGTTGGTCAGATGCTTGCTTAACATGAGAAAAGCACTAGTTTTGATCCTCAGTATGGAATAACTGTGCTGTGGTGGTACACATCTTTACCCTAGTCTAGCACTCAGGAAGTAGATGCAGGGGGATCAGATGTTAAACATCATCTTCTGCCACATAGTAAGTTTTAGTCTGGACTCAAGGAGATTCTTAAAAAAAAAATAAATAAAATAAAAATAATAAAATAATAATAATAAGCCAGGTGGTAGCACACACCTTTAATCCCAGCACTGGGGAGGTAGAGGCAGGTGGATCTCTGTGAGTTCAAGGCCAGCCTAGTCTACAGAGTGAGTTCCAGGACAGTCAGGGCTATTATTATACAGAGAAAACCTGTATAATAATACAAAACCAGAACCTGTATAATAATCGCAAAACCAAAACCAGACAAAACAAAAAACAGTGTTTGCAGCTGACTCACATTTCTACCAACACCATTTCACATTTGGGAGTGTAGACTCTAACTACAAGCCAAAATGAACCCTTTCTTCTTTTGTTTAAAAACAAAGTAAAGTCAGTGAGCTTCCCTACCTCTTTACCTGCTTGGTCTCAAACACCCTATCTGTCTCTCTCACCCGACCCTGGACTTCCTGAGTCCATCGTTTCGATGGTCAGGTTCTTCCTGGGATCCATCTTTTTGGTGCTGTGATTGGGAGGGAGGACACTGTACGCAGACGCAGACGCAGACGAAAAGATGAGGGACAAAAGCTTCTGTTTCTGTGGGCACCCCGTGGCTTCAAATCGTAGCCATCTTGTTGACCAGCTTGTTGCCCCAGAACTGACCTCTATGGGCTGTAGCTTTCCCACCTGTAAAATGGGAATAAATAGCCATGTTTGCTTCCTAGGCTAGGGTAAATGTGAGGACTTCAGATAGACAGGCTAACATATGCTCCATGCATGGCTGTGTAGAGAATGGGCATGGGGGCATTTCAGGGCAAAGGGGGTACAAAGTTAGGCCATGTGCCAATCCCCTCCCAGAGGTCGCTTCCCAGCAGCTGAGAGGACAAAAGTAGTGAAAACAGATTTCAGTCTTCAGGAGTGAGGGTCCTGAGTCACCAAGAGTCTCCAGAGGCCTAAGAACTGATCAGGAGCAATTGTGGCAAGGCTGGAAGAAATCAACCCCCCTGCATCACCAGGGCCTGATGGGGCTCTTGTAGCAGTGGGGGAAGGGGCTATCTCCTGCCTGGCCAGGACACCAGGAAACCCCAGGGCCTGGGATAGGAGGCTTTGGTCATAATCACAAGGGAGGCTGGGCCTTATTGCAGCTCTTATCTGGCCTGACCTTGTAGGGCTGACCACTCCCAACTTCTGGAAAATGTGGCCCTCTGCCCTGCTGAGGCCTCTTTCTCCTGGGCCCTCAGTGCTGGTTTTACCCCTTGGCCCACCACCTTGGGATGCTTTTTTCGCTCCAATCCAGATCCATTTCTCGGAAATCTCTGTTTCCACCTGGAGTCCCTCAGGTATCTCTGACTCAGCAGGCAGGATTTGCTCCAGGCCCTCTCCTATTGTTGCTGTAGGCCCAGGACCTTGTTGCCCAAGTCCTAGCCATTGCCACTCCCTATTCCCTCCCCCAACCCCCCAAGCCCTGCCAATTCGAATTCCTAACCCTCCCTCTGCCTCCTCCCAAGACCCTGTTCCTTCTCCAGGGTGGGGGAAGGAATCTTCCAGATAAGAACATGAGGGCAAAGGGACACACCTGGTTTCAGACCCAGGCCCTGCCACCAGCTTGCTAATCGACCTTGGCAAATGACCTCTGCTCTCTGAACCAGAGTTTCCCCACCTGTAGAAGGGGAGCTGAACAAAACTTTGGATAAGGCAGCTTGGAGTAGAAAAATGTGAGGGTTAGGTCTCTGAGTCCCAAAGGACACCTGGAAGCCAATACTTGGGTTGGTCTCTGTCACAAGCAGAACCATCCTTTCCTAAGGTACAATACCTGTTCTATACCACATAAATGTTGACAGTGTGGTGAAACCATTGTTAGTTAGGGGCGGTACTGGGGTAAATGAGTAATTCCAGTGACTGGGGATCATACCTGGGGTTGTACATGCCTGTAGGAAGGCCAGTTAATCTGGGAGGATTGAGATAAAGACTTTCCCAAATAAATGACAAAGAACAATGTTTTATTTCTCTTCTTTCCTCCCTTTCTTTCTTTCTTTCTTTCTTTCTTTCTTTCTTTCTTTCTTTCTTCCTTTCTTTCTTCTTTTCTTTCTTCTTAGATAGTAGCCCAGGCTGTCCTGTCCTTGAACTCACAGCTTTCCCTGCCTCTGCCTCCTGGGTGCTAGGATTAAAGGGGTGTGCCACTATGCCTGGCCTAAGGATAGTTTTTTTGAGACTTGGTCTTATATAGTCCAGGCTAGCCTCCAACCAGCTTTGTAGCTTAGGCTACCCTTTAACTCCTGACCCTCCTCCCACACTTCCCAAATGCTGGGATTTTAAAGAAATTTGAAGAAGTTGGAGTGAGCTGCTTGAAGCCTCAGGCCAGGTGGAAGGCCATTAAAACAAACAAACAAACAAACAAACAAACACATTAGGTTTATGTTCCCTCTCTCTTCAATTTGTATGTGAACAACTGGGCAGGCTTCAGCTATCTCCACAATGTAGGTTCTGGAGATTTAATTTGACTCTCTAGGCTCAGTAGCAATCAGCTTTACCTGCTGGGCCATGTCCTTGGCCCCCTCAGAAGGCCATGTTTGAGACCAAACTGAAGTTGAGAGAGTCAAACAAGAAAGCGCTGTAGGTTGGGAAGAGGACTCAGCAGTCAAGATGCAGACTTTTCTGGCAGAGCACCTGAGTTTGCTTCCTGTAACTCCAGCTCCAGGGGATCTGACATCATTAGTATCTGTGGGCCCCTGTGTGCTCTCTCTCTCTCTCTCTCTCTCTCTCTCTCTCTCTCTCTCTCTCTCTCTCTCTCTCTCTCTCTCTCTCTCCCTCTCCCTCTCCCTCTCCCTCTCCCTCTCCCTCTCCCTCTCCCTCTCCCTCTCCCTCTCCCTCTCCCTCTCCGTCTCCGTCTCTCTCTCTCTCTCTCTCTCTCTCTCTCTCTCTCTCTCTCTCTCTCTTCTCTCTCTCACACACACACACACACACATCCAACTTCCCTTAAAACATTTGTATACATATATTTATTTACTTGCTCTCAGGAGGCAGAGGCAGGGAGATCTCTGTGAGTTCCAGGCCAGCCTGCTCTACAAAGAGAGTTCCAGTACAGCTAGGGCTGTTACACAGAGAAACCCTGTCTTGAAAAAAATAAAAACAATTTTTTTTCCTGTGTACTGGTGTTTTTCTTCTGCAAGTATGTCTGTGCAACATATGTATGCCTGGTAAGTCAGAAGAGGGCATCTAATCCTTGGAGTTACAGATGGTTAGGAGCTCCTGCTATGTGGGTGCTGGGAGTTGAATCCTGGTTGTTGGAAGAGTAGCCATAGCTATTAAACTGTTGAGCCATCCCTTCAGCCCCCACAGTTGATTTGTTTGTTTGTTTTCCAGACACTGTTTCTCTGTATTGCTTTGGAGCCTGTCCTAGAACTAGCTCTGTAGATCAGGCTGGGCTCGAACTCACAGAGGCTGGGTTTGAATTCACAGAGATCCAGTTGCCTCTGTATCTGGAATGCTGGAATTAAAGGTGGGTGCCACCACCATTGAGCTCTTTTTGTTTTTTCGAGACAAGTTTCTTTTCTTTTTGAAACAGGGTTTCTCTGTGTAACAGCTCTGGCTGTCCTAGAACTCATTTTGTAGACCAGGCTGACCTTGAACTAACAGGTATCCACTTGCCTCTGCCTCCTGAGCACTGGGATTAAAGGCATGGGCTGTCACTGCCAGGTGAGAAAGGGGTTTCTCTATGTCTATGTAGTCCTGGCTTTCTTGGGACTTGCTTTATAGACTAGCCTAGCCTCTGCCTCCTGAGTACTGGGATTAAAGGTGGTGCCACCAGGGCCAATTTTTGTGTGTGAAATTCTCACACAGACAAGGCTAACATCCCACTCTATATGCTACTGATCAGAGTGACCTTAAACTTTTCTTTCTTCTGCCTTTACCTTCTGCATATTGGACACCCATGCCCCATTCTATTCAGCGCTAGGATCAAATCTAGTGCTTCCTACATACCAAGAAACACTCTACAGATTGAGCTCCAACTATGCTTTCTTCTTTTGTCTTAAAACAGGGCCTTACTCCTAGCACAATACCTAGCCAGATGGATCAGTTCATCTTCAGTATGAAAATACACAGGGGCAGACACTGATGGAGCACCGGGAACAGGTAGTAGGGGACAAATGGGCTCTTTCAGGGACAGGTGAACAGTGTCAGTCAACACCAGCTCAATGCTCCCTGAAGGCTCTTCAGGTCTTCCTTAGTTACCTCCCTTGCAGGTGTGAACTTGGGGTCTCTAGCCATGTGGTCAGCCAGGGAGGGGCCCACTACACACACACAGCCAGGCATCCAGGTCCTTCCTGCTTCACTTGTAGCCTTTAGACCCTCGATAGACCTGCACAGCCTTCCTTTCTCCCCCTCAGGGTCCCTAGGTTTTCAGGGTTCTTGAAAGAACCAAGCTGGGCTCAAAACAATGTCTCCCCACCCCGGTATCCTACTGGTGCCTTCGTCAGCTTTCTTTTTCATTGCCCTGTCTCTTCCAGTCTATTTTTAAAAATGATTTTCTAAAACTTCCTATGGCCTCTGGGATTTAAGATTTATGGGGTCGAGGTTGTGAGAAGATTGTAGCTTGTTGCCAGACTGGGCAGACCTGATACTTGTTTCCAGTCTTTAAAGAAATGATTGCTGTGGGTTTTTGGGGGTGCATTCTGGGGTGTTCTAAGGGGGATAGGATGGTGAAGAGGAGTCAGGAATATGGTTCAGTGGGCAAAAGTGTTTCCAAGCCTAATGTCCTGAGCCAGATTTCTGGGACCTATGGATAGTTCTCACCTTCACAGGCATGCCCTCCCCGCCCTCCCCAAAAGGTGTTAGGGGAGGGGAGCCAGTTGGATTTCAGGCCTGTGGGGTTAAAAAAAGAAATATCCTGTTTTCTCTGACACAAGGTCTTACAAGGCAAAAGTGGCCCAAACAGGTCTGCCCAGATCACATGTTGCAGAATAGTCAAGAAAAATGGAGAGAATAGGGTAGGGGAGAATGAGGGCCCAGAAGACTGCCTGGCAGAAACCTTTTCACAGCTCTGACTGAAAGCACCCCAGGCAGTGTTTCAGAGGAAGTTAATTGTGCCAGGAGCTTCTTCGTGGGGGATGGGCATGATCGTTTGGTAGATTCAGTTTCAGTTTGTGTAATGAAAAGTTTGGGGATCTTTTGTTCAAGACTGTACAGTTAAAAGTAGTTAAGATGGTGGCTAGCTTGGCAGGAGTGGCGAATGCCTTTAATCCCAGCACTTGGGAGGCAGAGGCAGGCAGATCTCTGTGAATTCGAGGCCAGCCTGGTCAACAAAGGAAGTTCCAAGGTGACCAAGGACTGTTACACAGAGAAACCCTGTCTTGAAAAACAAAACAAAACAAACTTTTTTTAAAAGCCGGGCTGTGGTGGCACAGGCCTTAAGTACTTGGGAGACAGAGGTGGGTGATTTCTAAGTTTGAGGCCAGCCTGGTCTACAGAATGAGTTCCAGGACACAAACTGTCTCCAAAAAAAATTAATTTAAGGTACTTTTTAGCATGCTAGGTATCAGGCACAAGGCCTTCCACATTCTAGGCAAATGATCCACCATCAAGTTATATTCCTAATTCCTTTGATAGTGCATTTTATATTTTGGTTGATTTATACATTTTAATTTTATTTTTAAGGCTTTATTGTATGAGTGTTTTGCCTACATATATGTATGTGCACCACATGCCTGGTGTCACAGGGGTCAGAAGGAAGCATTGGATGCCCTGGATCTAGAGTTCCAGGAAGCTGTGAGCAGTCATGTGGAATTAAACCCAGGACCTCTGGAAGAGCAGTGCTCTTATCTGCTGAGTCATCTCTCCAGCCCCTTCCGTGTTGACTTTTTTTTTTTTTTTTTTTTTTTTTTGGATGGGAGTGTGATACAGGGACTCTCTCTATAGTCCTGGCCGTCCTAGTAACTATGGATGTAGATCAGGCTGGCCTTGAACTCACTGAGATCCACCTGCCTCTTGCCTTCTGGGAGCTGGGATTAAAGGCATATGCCATTATGCCCAGTGGATTTTTATACTTATTTTGTGTATTTATGTGTGTAGGCCTGAGAATCCCATAGCACATGTGTGGAGGTCAAAGGACAAATTGAAAGAGTTATCTCCTTCCACAATGTGGGTTTTAGGGGACTGAATTCAAATCTTCAAGTCTAGCTACAGTGCCTTCACACACCACACCATCAGCCCCAGCCTTTAAAAAATAAGCCTTTGTGGGGCCTGTAAGATGGCTCAGCAGGTAAAGACACTTGCTGCCAAGCCTAAAGTCCTGAGTGTGATCACTGGGACCTACATGGTGGAAGGAGAGAACTCACTTCCATAAGTTGTCCTCTGACCTCCATGCATTACATATACCATGATCTGTCCCTAAGAACACACAAATACAAATAAATAAAAACAATTGTAAAGGTGCTCTTCCAGGTTGCTATTGAAGTAAGAGAAAAGGCACTGCTCTCCAGAGTAAAAGATTAAGTCCAGCAAGCTGAGCAGTCCTCAGTGCCTCCCACCCTCCATTAGCTGCAGAGCCAGTCCAGGGCCGTTTCTCCTAGGTCATGAAGACTGAGAAAGGTCAGTGGCCCTTAGCCTATGGGGATTCAGTGGATTTCCTCTCCACTCAACAGTCTAAGCTCTTGAGTGGAGAATGAGTGTATTGCCACACACTGTGTCTTTTCGTGGAGTTTGTATACCCTTTGAGGGTCTCCTACGTGCCCCTTCTTCCCACTTTCAGATAGCAGCCTTCAAGTCCAAGTTAACCTCCTCCCTGCGAAACAGAGATGTCTCAATATTTTTCCCTCAGGGGTCTTCAGTCATTTCTGGCTACACTAGGGAAGGCAGAATTCTTTCTCTGTTGACACGGTTGGGTCTGAGGGGAGAAGGCTGAGGACCATCCTTCATGTTCACTGGCCTGAAAGCCCATGGGAGGAAGTGTGTGACCCTTGACATTAACCAGTTTCCTTTGGGTTTCCACAGGTCCTTCTGTAAAGTTTGGCATGAAATACTTTCCCACAGGACTGGGACTTTCCTACAAAGCATCATGGGAGCATCAGCAATTAATGGAGGGTGGAGTGGGGCTCACAGCTAAGCAACACTGACCCCCACCTGACAGTACAGAGTCCCAGTCCAGGCACTTCTCAGCTGTGCCTCTTTGGGTTCTCTTTAGCCAGATCAGCCTGTCCTGAGTAAGACTCACCCTAGGGTAAGGATGTATCTTCCCTTTCAGAAAAATACTTCTGCCAACATTCCATATGCACTGGGCAAAAGGGAGTGCAGAGGAGGCACGCCCTTATTCCCTTGGCCATGCTTTAACTTCCGAAGTATTCTCTTTTTCTATGAACATTTTAATGAGAGTTGAACATAAAATAGAAAAATAGCATTCTGATTGCTTTTTCTTTTTAAGATGCAACTTTTCTTGAGACTTTCATACAAGGCAATGGATGGATAATGTTAACCTGCTAAAGAAAACATACTGACCACAGATAAAGGCATTTCTAGTACCTATCATGGTTATTCCTGTCTTTGAAACTGCCTATCACACTCTCAGGGTTGGCTGGTTTAGTTTTCTTTTGGAAACAACTCAGATTTAAGCCCTGCCTTTGTTGGACACTAGAAGGGATATCTGAGGACTTATCTGTTTCAGGTAATTTGGCCTGGAGCCAGTGTTGCTTAAGGTGGCTGGTGATGAGGGGTGATGTGTGAAGATACACGTGCTTGCTTCTCTTTCCAAGGGGTGTGGGCAGCCAGAGGCCACCACCCTACAAAGGAGTCCTGCTTATTCTCTGTGGATAGGCAAGTCATCCAGCAGATGGGCTGGGACTAGGCCCCTGTGTCCACCATACTCACCATAGTAGAATCCCTTATCATCCACAGGCCCATAAACTGTGACCACATCTCCAGCCCTCAGCACAAGCTTGCCCTTTGCCCGGACCCCCGCTCTCCCATCCCTGGGGTCATAGTCCAGAGCTGCCACCATTGTCTTTGGGGTCCACAGTGTGGGTGTTCTGGAGGAGTTCCCTTGAGGCATCAAGGATCCTTGGGAGTTGGTTAGGCCCTCCAAGTCTTCATGTTGAGTCTCAGAATGCAGATGCCCTTGTGTTGGCAAATGCCATCTCTCATCAGTCTGCTCTGTGCCCACCTCCACCTCAACTACCAGGTGCCCAGGGATTTTGCCCACTCGTCCATTGCACTCTCCACGGTAGAAGCCTTGGGGATCCCGTGACCCCCACACTCTCAGCAACTGTCCTTTCCTGAATACCAGCTCCTCCTCTGGAGCCTTGGCATTGACAGGCATCACCATGGGGCTATGATCAAAGAGAGCCACAAAAACCCTGACTAGATTGTTAGTTTCTGTCTCCAGCTGCTCAGGGCCACCACTTGCCATCTTGATGAGTTTGCCGGTTGGCACTGGGCACAACGCTGAGGCAGGCTCACAAAACTGGCACTCTCTCTTGCCTCCTGGAGTCTTCTGTCTTTGTCTACTTTGGAACTTGTTCTTTCTTTGCCCTAGTTTTTCTGTGCACCGAGAATCCAAACACACAGCCTCCTTCTCCTCCAGAATGTAATGGAAGTCAGCTGTCAGGTGCTGGCTGGAGCCTTGCTGGTGGGGTGGGAGCATCTGGGCATACTGCTTTTGAAGGGCTTTCTCAAGGCCAGGCTTCTCCCAACATGGTATTTTCCTAGGCCCAATCTCTGGGGAGAGATGGGTGAATCCTGGAGCAGGACATCCATTGATGCACATGTGTGGGGAGTGGCTTTCTTCTACCCCAGCCTGGCCAAAAAGCAGCTTTGGCTTGTGGTTCTGGGGACTCTCCTGAAGACACAGACCCTTTTCATAGTCCTTCCAGACCTCTGTGGGTCCCTGAACTTGGTCGTCTGCCCCCTCCGAGCTCAGGTTGGATACTGGTGAATGCTTCCTTGGAGGTTCTTCAGGGAATGCTTCTAGAAACTTAGCCTGAGGCTCGCCACAACTTCCAGGGGTATGGGGGCTGGGCATGGTATTCAGAGGAACAACTCTGCAGTTAGAAGGGTCACCATCTGTGTAGCTAAAGGGAAGAGTGTCTAGGAATGGGTAACAAGAAAAACAGTCCTCGGGGATCTGAGCTGGTACAGAATCCAGAGACTCGCCATAGAGTGACATGGTTCTCACTGACACCTTTTGGCATGCTAAGGGAACCCGAAGCTGGGAAAATTCCAGTAGGGTGTGTCCAGCGGTGGCATCAGCAACTTCTGTCACCTTGAACCCATCCACATACACAGCGTAGCCAGTGACCTGCACTCCATTGGAGGACCCAGCTGAGTCAATGGTCACAGGAAGCCAACTGACCACCAGGAGACCTGGAGAGGCATGGTGCTCCACCAGCACATCCAGAGGAGGATCAGGGGGGCCCGCTAAAGGTGTATCAAAAGTTACAGTGGAGGACATTGTTTCCCAGAGCACCTGGAGCAGGTCCCTGGGTAGCTGCACCCCCACCCTCACTCGGTACTGTGTGCCAGGATGTAGGCCTTGGAAGGTGTAGCAGTTTACACCTGAGGGAGTTAGGGTATGCTCTTCATCTTCCAGGTACACCACATGGGGGTATCTATTACTGCCAGAAGCCCATGTAATCGTGGCAGAGGTGGCTGTGACATTCTTTAACTGTAGTTGCATGGGGGCCAGACAGAACACTCCTTTAGCCTCCAGAAGGGGTCTGGAGACACTCTGTTCCTCCATACTTGGTTTCAAGCCCAGCCAGCAGGCTTCTGTCTTAGTTTCCAAGATCTCTACTGCCACATCTGTCTTAGAGTCTGTCCTTCCCACCTGACACAGGTCTCTCTCCAGTGGTCCCTGAACTTCCCCAAGTGATAAGCTGTCTTTCAAGGCTTTGCTCTGCTCTGGCAGGGCAGTGGGGCCAATGTCAGGGGACTTGGGGAACACGTGGTTCAGGATAGGGCTTCCTGAAATCTGTTCCACTAAGTTTGAGGGCACTAGCCCTCGCTGCCCATTCACAAGCTCCCCTTCATAGAAGCCATCCTCATCCATGTCCCCAAAGACATATACATAATCCCCAGCTGTGAGGGGTAACTCGCCTTGAGAATGTTCATTAGGCCCTTCAAAAGGATTGTAGTCGTATCTAGCCAAGAATAACCTGAGCTTGGGAGTGGTAGGAGCTTCAGAGCTCCTCATTTCCAGGGGAGTGGACACACTGTCTGGTTCTAAATCATCCACTTCACTTGCTGTGTCCATATCCAGAGAAAGGCAAGATGGCACTGTAGCCCACATGGATTCTACCTCAGAGGAGGAATTTGACTGGGAACTGTTTTTCCTGGCTTGGGGCCTGGAGTCCAGAGGCTGACTGATAGAATTTTTTTCGGACGCTTGGGGGACACCAGCTGGTTCCCCAAGGGTAACTGAGTTCTCCTGCTGGGAGAGACAAATGGGGGCTTCTATGTCCCTGGTAGGCAGTGACAACTCATGTTCTTCAGACTTTGGCTTGAACTTGGGCCTCCTGCTGTTTCTGGCTTGGGACTCTGAAGCTTGGGTGGTCTCTGATGTCTCCAGGGGGTGGTCAGGCTGACACTGCAACCCCTGTATCTCTTTCCAGGAAGCCAGCAGGTCACTTGGGTCTTTATTTTGGTAGTACTGCAGCTGCCACCACCCGTCTTGCACATATGCCGCTTGTTGCAGCAGCTGCTCAGCCAGCAGGCCAGTGGCTTCGAGTTCCTGCCTCTGCCTCACGTGGTTTTGCTGCCTGGAAACATTGCTGTTCTCATCTGCCATCTTCTTCACCCAGCTGGCCAGGGCCTGCAGCCGCGCATTCTCCTCTGACAGCTTGGCACCCTTGTGCAGCGCAGACTGCAGTTGTGCCTCTGCCTCCTTGTAGCGCCGCTCTGCAGCGGCTGCCTGAGCACTCAGCTCCTCGCATTCCCGCCTCTGTGCACCCAGCTCCTGCTCCAGGGCCTGCACCTGGTATCGCGCTATCTCAGAGGGTGAATTTAGGTTGCCTGCTTCTGTCCGGGTTCCGGCTTTACTCTGATGTAGAGTCAACTGTCTTTGCAGGCGCAGCACTTCCCGCTGAGACTCACGCTGCAGCCGGTCCAAGTCATTGATGTTGCACCATTGCGCGCAAGCGGCGCCCTCTCCAGGAAGCGAGGAGCTGCTGAGGTCCGCGGCGATGTGCAGCAGGTGGCACTCCCGCCTCAGTGCATCGATCTGCAGGTCCTTGGCTTGCAGCGCGCCAGCCTGTTCTGACAGGTCCTGAGCTCGTTGACTGGCAAACACTTGACCCAAGTCCAGGCCCTCGAGACTCTCACCCGGCACAGGAGCACTCACTGCCCGATGGTTGGTCTCCTGCAGTTTGCCGGCCCTGTCTTCAAGGCGCTGAGCGAGATCGGTCAGCTCTGTGTGCTTCACTTTGAGCCACTTTACTTTCTCATCGGTCTCATCCGAGAAGCCTGCGCACCGCAGCTGCAAGTTCTCTTCGCGCAGGTCACAGCAGCGGCGAACCAGCACCTGCAGTGCCTCGGCCAGCTCCGAGTTCTGTCTCACTAGTTCGTGGTAGTCCTGACCCGGCGGTGAGAGGGTCGGGGCTTCGCAGGGCTTGTTCTCAGAGCTTTCTCCCTGCAGGTCACAAGATTTTCTATGTATTGATGGTAGCTGGGGCGGCGGAGGGGGACTGGAGGTACTTGGGATAGAAGCGCTGGTCGAAGAGGCCCCTACCTGGGATTCGGAAGCCCGGGGACAACTCCGTGTGCTGTCGATTGAGCAGGAAGGTGCTGTTGCCAAGGATTCGAGGGAACTGGCGCGCGTGGGCAGCAGGTCGTCTGGAGAGCTAACTCGTGGGCCAGTGCGCAGGCTTTCGAGAGATCCGAGTCGACGAGCAGGCTTTGGGGTGCCACGAACGTTGCTCTGGGCTTCTAGGGGTGGCTCTTCCAAAGAATGCGCAACTTGGGGGTCCGCAGGTTCCGACAAAGCGGGCTGCCAGCGGAAGTGCTCTAGTATGTATTTAAGAAAGAGCTGGCGCTCCGCGTCTAGCGCCGCCTGGAGGTGGCGGATGCGCGCGGCCTGCTCGCCGTCGGTCTCCCAGCGCAGCAATGCCAGCACTTCCTGCAGGCGACAGCGGCATTGAGCCGCGGAGGCTTCGGACGCCCCCGAGCGGCCGCAGTAACCGCGGTTTATTAGCTCCTGGGCCAGCTGGCGCTGAAGCTCCCGAGCCTGGCGCACCACACCGTCGCGTTCCTGGTGCAGCAGCTGCTGCAGCTGCCGGAGCTCTGCCTCCTTCCAGCGCAGCAGCTGCCGGATCTCAGCCTCACGCTCGCGCTGCACCTCCTCCTGCAGCTGCCGCAGCTCCCGGAGGCGTCGTGCCTCCCATTTGGAGCGCAGATGGTCAGCCAGCTGCTGCCGCTCCTGCTCGGCCGACTCCCGCATCTGGCGCGCCTGGGTCGCGAAACGTCGCCGTTCCGCCCGGCCGCGCGCGCGCTCGGTCTCCAGCTCTGCCCGCAGTTTCTCTAGTTCTCGCCTCTGCTCCTCCAGCACGGCTGCCGCTGGGCCGGGGCTGCCTGGCTTCTTGGGCGACGCGCGGCCACCACCCAAGGGGGTGGGTGAATCCTTTGTCATTGTGGCCGCAGCCGGGCAAGAAGTCAGAGCTAGCCTGGTAGGCCAGTTAGCCAACGGCCGCCGCCCCCGGCCGCTGCCAACCGCCCCACGCGCCCCTTCCGGCTCCCCTTATGGGCCCTTCGCGTGCCCCTTCCGCCTTGGGGGTGGTTTCTCTTATAACCTGCCCTTCTTCCCAGACTGAGCACCCTCAGTAGGGCACGACTCCTCCTGAGACACCTTTCAAAGTGGCCTCTGAACTTCCCGGGATACCTTGGACATATTTCTGAGCTCATACTTAATTTGCTCCATGGCTTTTGTGACCCATTCCACTCTCTCCTGAACCCTGTGCAGTCCCTTCCAAACCTAGAACCCCTTGGGGACCCCTGGACTGTCGCTGTTTCTGGGCCCGAAGAAAGGGACCAGAGGTGTGGGTAAAAAAAAAAAAAAAAAAAAAAAAAAACCTAAAAACCTGCCTTTACTGGGGTTTCTGGTATCATGTTTGAAATATGTAACTGAGAACTTAGTACAAGATCTGTTTAAATTTGTGGTTGAGCCCCTAAGTGGGTGAGGTTACCCAGTGTGGCTGTAACATCTCTGTGCTACTCTTTCCAGAATCCCTGCTTGCTAAGCGTTTTCGTACATTAACTAAAACTTCTTGTTTGTTTTTCGAGACCGGGTTTCTTTGTAGCTTTATGAGGCTGCCCTGGAACCACTCCCTCTGTAGACCAGGCTGGCTTCGAACTCACAGAGATCCGCCCTCCTCTGCCTCCTGAGTGCTGATATTAAAGGCATGCGCTACTGCCACCTGGCTTCCCTGGCTTCTAGATTCATCTTTACAACTTCATCCAACAAGGATGCTAAGAGATGAAGAATTTTCCATGGGTACAAATCTTGGAAATAGCTAAGTGGAGATTCAAACTTGCAAAATTATGCCTTCAAAGTCCATGACTATCTGCTAATTGCTCCATTTCAGGGTACTTGTGAGGACTCCTTCCCCAGTATTTTACAATTCTGTGTTAGCCTCACTGCTGTTTGCACAGGGCTTTATTATTTATTTATTTATTTATTTATTTATTTATTTATTTATTTTGGTGTTTTGCACTGTAGACCTTGGCCTTGAATTCACAGAGATCCACCCGCCTCTGCCTCTGCCTCTGCCTCCCGAATGCTGGGATTAAAGGCATTCGCCACCAACGCCCTGGTATTTGCATTGAATTTTGCTTGCAAGCCAGAAGAGGGCACCAGGTCTCATGATAGATAGTTGTGAGCCACCATGTGGTTACTGGGAACTAAACTCAGGACCTCTGGAAGAGGGCAACCAGTCAGTGCTCTTAACCTCTGAGCCATCTCTCTAGCTCTAAGTGCACTGACTTTTAAAAGCTTTTTTAAAATGACTTATTTTTACTTTATGTGCAGTGGTGTTTTGCCTACATGTCTGTGTGAGAGTGCTGAATCCTCTGTAACTGGAGTTACAGACAGTCGTGGGCAGAATTGAACCCAGGTCCTCTGGAAGAGTAGCCAGTGCTCTTAACCACTGAACCACCTCTCTAGCCCCTGATGAATATTTACATTAACAAGTGCAGTGGTGGAAGCCTTAAGCCTTTTCTCAGATTGTGTCCTGTCTTGGGCATACACCTGAGAACTTTTACATGTTCCTATATTAGTATTTGTTTTTTATTTGTTATGAAACAGTCTTTCTACATAACCCTGGCTGTCTTGGAACTTGCTTTGTAGACCAGTTTGGCCACCAACTCACAAGACCTGTCTGCCTCTGCCCCCTGGGTGCTAGGATTGCAGGAGTTGACCCCATGTCTTTTTCTTCCCCCTCTTTGTTTTTTTTTTTTTTTTTTTTTTTAGACAGGGTATCTCTGCATTGCTTTTGGAGCCTGTCCTAGAACTAGCACTGTAGACCAGGCTGGCCTCAAACTCACAGAGATCTGCTTGCCTCTGCCTTCCCAGCTGGGATTAAAGGCTTTTGCCACCAACACCCAGCTGACACCATGTCTTATATCTGAGCTTTTTTGAATCAGCAAGGTGGCAATGACTGAAGCTTAACTGCACCCAGAACCTCAAACATGCTAGACAAATGTTATACTGCTAACATGCATACTCAGCTCTCTCTCTCTCTCTCTCTCTCTCTCTCTCTCTCTCTCTCTCTGTGTGTGTGTGTGTGTGTGTGTGTAGTACTAGAGACTAAGCACAGGGCTTCATGCATGCTAAGCAAGCACTTTAAAAAATTTAAGATGTTAACCTGGGCAGTGGTGGCTCACACCTTTAATCCCAGCAGAGGCAAGTGGATCTCTAGGACCATTAAGAAGAGAAACTCTGTCTCAAGAAACAATCAAACGACCAAAAATAAATAAATCCTTCAAAATAGTAAAAACAAAAAACAAAACAAAAACAACCCAAAAAGAAACAAAATTAAGATGTTTTATTATTTTATTCATTTATGTTTATGAGTTTACATTTACCATATGCATGCATGCCTGATGTTCTTTGAGATCAGAAGAGAGCATCAGATGCTCTGGAATTGGAACTACAAGTAGTCTTTAGCCACCTTGTGGGTGCTGAAAGCTGAACCCACATTTCTGCAAGAGCAGTAAACACTCATAATCCCTCATCACTCCAGCTCCTTACCACTTTTTTAAATATAGTCTTACTCTGTATCTCTGGCTGGCCTGGAACTTGCTTTGTCTGCCAGTGTGGACTAGAACTCACAAACATCTTGTTGCTTCTGCCTTCCAAGTGCTGGAATAAAGGTCTGCACCACCATGCTTGGATGTCCTTTTTAAGTTTTTGTTGTTGTGATTGTGGCAGCAGCATTTTTTTTTTTGGTTTTTTTTTTTGTTTTGTGTTTGTTTTTCTTTTGGAGACAGGGTCTTGCTATGTCCTGCTGGGCTGGAAGTTTCTATGTAGACTGGCCTCAAATGGACAGAGATCTGCCTGTGTCTGCCTCTGGAGTGCTGACATTAAAGGTGTGTGCATGACATCATATCGAGCTCCTTTTTTTTTTTTTTTTTTAAAGTTTTTTGAGATGGGGTTTCTCTATGTCACCCTGACTGTCCTAGAACTCACTCTGTGGATCCAGCTGGCCTTGAACTTAAGAGATTTGCCTGCGTCTGCCTTCTGAGTTGCGGGACTAAAGGTGTATGTCACTACCTCCCAGCTCCTTTTAAAATTTTATTTGGAGCCAGGATTTTGTTACATTGCCAGGCTGGTCTTGTACTTGTTATCTTTCTGCCTCAGTCTATGTACTAAGTAGCTGACACTATAGGTGTGTGCCACCATACCTGGCTCAAACTCTGTTTTTGTCCTCTTACCAGCTGCTCACTTTTTTCTGTCCTTTGGTATTAATTTGATAGTTACCTACTCCAGGAAGCCTTTCTGAACTCTCTAGGCTGGGCTTGGAGTCCCCAAGACACTACAGCCCCTTTGGTGGCTTGGTCGCCTTTGGTGGCCCTGGTCACTCTACTTGCTGCTGCTTCTCCTTTGAGGAATGGATATATCTACTATAACTTTGTGCGTGGATTAAGAGGAGGTAAAAATGGAATGCCTTTCTTTTGCAAGCTGGGATAAAGACCTAGGACCGAGGAGGCAGGAAGGACAGAGGGGGTGCTGTCCAACATGGTCTCCTGGCCTGCTTAGCTCCAACACTGGAATACCACCTGTGAGTAAGGGCCTGGATCGTCAGGGTGTTCATTGGCCATTGGGATTGGGGTATTAGACAGAGGCATCTTTCTGGGCAAGGAATGAAGGTCAGTCTTCAGCCAGGTTGTTGGTAATGTCCATTCCTCAAAGAGAGGAAGCAGACTCCTTACCCCAAAGAAAAACAAGACCAAAAAAAAAAAAAAAAAAAAAAAAAAAAGTCACATATATAGCTTTCTTCTGGCTACTTTTGTGGCTTCAAACTTTCCTTGAATCTGGTTCTTTCCTGTCCTTCAGGCCTCAGCATTAAGTGGCTTACAAGAAACACTGATACCTGCCTTTCTGTATTCATACATTCCATCAGAAGCTCCTTTGGGGTCCTGCCTAGCCTAGGGGACTTACAATTAGGTGTAAATGCCCATTCTTGGCACAAGACCTCTTGATTGCTATATTTATTTTCCAAACCAGATTTCCCTGAACCTATAGAAAATACCTTTGTGAAGAAATAAGATCAGAATTATGGTTCTGATAAGGTAATTCTGATAAGGTAATTCTTTTCAGAGCTGAAGCAGATGTGGTATGAGGGTGGCAAGTGAGAAAGTAGGATTATGGCCTTAGCTAGAAGAAGAGTTGCCTTTTTTTTTTTTTTTTTTTTTTTTTTGAGACAGGGTTTCTCTCTGTAGCTTTGGAGCCTGTCCTGGCACTTGCTTTATAGACCAGGCTAGCCTTGAACTAACAGAGATCTGCCTGCCTCTGCCCCCCAAGTACTGGGATTAAAGGCATGAGCCACTACTACCTGGCAAGAAGGGTTGTCTTTATGGAGTCCTTATACAGCACTGCTGTACAGAGAGGATCCATGGGTGTCAGTGGCTTTCTAGGGCCTCTGGCAACTAGCTTGTTATTTCATGGTGGTGGGGGTGGTTTCACCTGTGTGACTTGCTGCAGCCTTAAGTGGGACCTCAAAGAGTGAGGTCTGGAGGTCAGTCTACCACTGGTGGAGGGTTAGGAGTGGATCACTAGAGTCCCCACAGTCACCATCTGGGCTAGTCATGTCAGAACTCCCTGTAGCATGTCAGAGGTGTTCCAGAAGGTGGTAGAGTATCTTTCTTGGTCTCCACACTGTTCTCTTGAGGGACTCATGACACCACTGTGCATAAGATAGATGAGAGTTACAGACTTGGAGGGGTTACTGTCTTCTCTGAGTCTCACTCTCACTTACAAAATGAGAAATTACATGGGCTGTTTTCAGACTTGCTTCTGTAGCAGTTCAGAGTTCCTTGGAGACACCATAGGACTAGAGAGGAATGATGCTAGGAACTGAAGGAAAGAATGTTCTACCTACCTCAGTGTGTAGATCTAGTCATAGGTGTCTTGTATCACATTCTAAAAAAGACACTAGTTTAAGAAAGAGGTAGTAGGCCTGGAGAGATGGCCCAGGGGTTAAGAGCATTGGCTGCCCAGCCGTTCATTGGTGGTGCACACCTTTAGTCCCAGCACTCGGGAGGCAGAGCCAGGCAGATCTCTGTGAGTTCAAGGCCTTGAGAATAGCTTTGTCTACAGAGTAAATTCCAGGACAGGCTCCAAAGCTACACAGAGAAACCCTGTCTCGAAAAATCAAAAAAGAAAAAAAAAAAAGAAAAAAAAAAAAAAAAGAAAGGCATTGGCTGCCCTCCCAGAATGGCAGCTCACATGTGTCTGTCACTGTAGTTCCAGGAGATCCAGTACTTTCTGGCTTCAACAGGCACCAGGCACACAAGTGCAAAGACATGCAAGCAGGTATCTTGGGGATACTATTCACCCTAGATAGAAAGGCACCAAAAGACCAAAGAAAAGATTCCTTTTAATGTGTTTATTGAAGTTATTTAGAGGAGGACAGGTGACTCAAAGGCACTCTCAGCACTTGAGGGTGGAAGAAAGAGGGTCAGGAGTTTAAGGTCATCTTTAGTTAGACAGTGAATTTTGAGCCCATCCTGGGCTACATGAGACCTTATCTACATCTCAATCTCTCCCAACAAAACTTCCCCACTGGCAAAAGCACTGCTGGGGGTTATCATCTAGTAGTTTCTTTCTCTTTGGATCTTTCTGCTTCATCCTCTAGACTGCTAGAATTATGAGATTACAAGTGTGTGACACTACTCCTGGAAACTATTACTATTTTTGAGATAGTGGATAGGTCATACTATGTAGCTTAGGCTGGCTAGTCTTGCCTCCACCTCCCAAATGCCAGAATTAAAGGCATAATCCACTTATGTTTGGCTGCTCTGCTCCCTCTTATTCATACAATTTCTTCAGTGAGCCTTCCTGAACATAGATCCTTGTAGTAACTTGTGTGTGGGAGGCTATATGTTAGTGTGAGCATGTGTGTGCCCCCTCCCCACACATACACACGCAGACCTGAAGTTCACAGATGTTTTCATGCTTGCTCTTCACTGATTTTCTCTTTGAGGCTCACCGATTTAGACTGGTTAGGCAAAGAATTTCAGGGATCTGGCTGTATCTATGCTCCCGAAATGCTGGGGACTATGCTTGCTTTTTTTTTTTCTTTTCTTTTTTTTTTCTTTTCTTTTCGAGACAGGGTTTCTCTGTATTTTTTTGGAACCTGTCCTGGAACTAGCTCTGTAGACCAGAATGGCCTCGGACTCATAGAAATCCGCCTGCCTCTGCTTCCTGAGTGCTGGGATTAAAGGCATGCGCCACCAACGCCCGGCTCTATGCTTGCTTTTTATGTGGGTATACAAACTCAGGTCCTACTTGCACATGCAGGCACTTGACCAACTGTATCACGTCTTCAGTCTTCAATCCCACGGTAATTTTCTCATCTCCCAGTTTTACTTCTTCACACTGTTTAGGAGTACCTGAAATAATCTTGATTATTCAATTTTGTGTACACAATATGTATAGTGCATCTACTAAGTGCCAGGTAGGTCTTGTCCGTCAGATTGGAGGCTACATAAGGCAAAGGTCTTTAATTGTCCAGGTCACTTATGTATACACAGGACTCTTCCAGCACTGGGATCCGCACACAGTAGGCACATCTCTCCGTTCCGCGCTCTTCCCGGTTCGCCCCTCCCCCGTTCCAGGAAGTGAGGGGGTTCTAGCCGCCTGGCCTACCGCGATGCATTTTGGGAAAGCAGCAGCACCAGATCCAAGATGGCGGCCAGCAGGAGGCTGATGAAGGTAAAAGCCATTCTCTGGCGCTGGCCAGGCGGGGGGCGGCGTCCCCGGGCCGGGACCCCCACGGCGGGCCGCGGCTCTTTGGGGCGTCGCCACCCTCCATCCCTCGTTGCGTGGCCCCGCAGTGCCGCTGTGCCGCGTGTGGAGGACAGATCTAACGGGGCCGCCTAGGCCGCAGCCTGGGCGGGAGCGCAAGGCCGCGCCGGGAGCCGCAGCCGCCGGCTCCTCGGATCAGCTTGGGCAGTTCTCGCGCCCCCTCCTCCCGGAGCGGAGCCGGGCTCTCCGTCGCAGCGGCCGCGGTCCGGGTCGAGGACGCCGTTGATGTGTGGGCCGGGCCTGGAGGCTCCAAGCTGGGCGCCCTCGGGGAAGAAAGCCGGAGCCCCGGCTGGGAGTCCGCGCCGCGGAGCCGCCCGGTCCTGGGCCGCGGTCGCCGGACTCTGAGCCCCATTCCGCCAGCCCACAGCTCTGGGACCGGGAGGCTGCGAGGCCCGAGACGGGAAAGGAAGGAGGAGGGCTGGCGGCCAAAGTTAGGTCAGTTAGTTGGTGATCTTTTGAAATTGTGTTGGGTTCTTGCAAACTGTCTCCTTGTGACTGCGGAGTCACACAGCGAAGTTCCAACTCTAGGAGGGCGTGGGGTCGTTCCCCGTCGCAGCTAGGTTCTCCTTCCTATCATAGTCACTCTTATCTCCTTTCCCTGGTGAAGCAAAGTGACATTTTTTGAGGTGGGAGGTGGGGGTTGACTTCTGTGATTCGAATCAGAACCGGCCAAAGTTTACAAAAATAACATGGTGTACGCACTTTGTATCTTCAATGTAGCGGATTGTCATCTCACTAATTGGCTTTTTTTGTGAGGCATACAGGTGCCCCGTTGAGTTCAGTTTTTCACTGGTAGGTTTTCCGATAGCCTCTATAAAGACAACCCCGCCAGTGTTTGAGTGCTACCTGGTAGTGCGGCGCAGCTACCGCCTGACCGGAAATACAAAAGGTCCGGGAGCTGGTTCCTGAGAACAGATAGCTGGGCTTCGTCCTGGCCCGAGTTGTATTGGGTTGATGGAGTCACTGGAAACAAAAGAAAACGTTTGTCTACTGGAATCTAGAGAGAACATTAACTAAAACTAGAGTGCAAGTGGGCACAAAACAATTAGGATCAAGCTTCTCTGCTCTGCTGGTGACATTCCATCATTTTCCTAAGTGAAAGGGATGCTAATCACTTCCGTGTTCAAATTCCCCAAAGTTGTCTTCCCTCTAGCCTTGTAGGTTTCAATTTAGGAAGATATGTGAATGCATGCTGTTTTTTCTAACTTTATTGAAATGACTTGAATTCCACCCTCTCTCAGGTACCCTTCTAAATACTTTTTCCCTGACGACCCTTCATGGGCTCCAGGGTTCTTTTCACTAAAGCAAGCACTTAATCCTTTTGGCTAAAATCCTCTATGGTTTGACTGTAACAACTAATTCTAACTTTAAATGAAAAAAAAAAAAATGCATGGCGGTGGTGGCCCATGCCTTTAATCCCAGTGCTGAGGAGGCAGAGGGAGGGGTATATCTGTCAGTTCGAGGCCAGCCTGGTTTATAGAGTGAGTTCCAGAGAAATCCTGCCTCGAAAAACCAAAACAACAACCAAAAAAAAAAAAATTATATTTTTAAATTTACTTAATTTTATGTGCATTGGTCTGTGTATGTGTCTGGTCTGTGTGAGGGTGTTGGATCCCCTGGAACTGGAGTTACAGTTGTGAGCTGCCTTACAGGTGCTAGGAACTGAACCAGGTTCTTTGGAAGAGCAACCATTGCTGTTAACCATGTAGCGATCTCTCCAGCCCCCTAACTTCTTTAAAGTAAATTTCTTTTTTTGTGTGTGTGTGAGAATATGTTGTGCCACAGCATACATGTGGAGGTTAGTACAACTTGTCAGTTCTCTCCTTCCACTGTATGGGTTCAGTGTGGTCTTCTCAGGTGGTCAGGCTTACCTATTGAGCCATCTCATCTCCCCATCCTAACTTCTTACTTGGCCCAAAAGAGCTTTCATTCTTTCCGTTTTTTTGTTTTGTTTTGTTTTTTATTGTTTGTTTTGAGGCAGGGTTTCTCCATGAAAGAGCTTTCTTAGAAAATAGTCTCTTTGGCCTCACCTCCAACTTGAGATTCTGGATGCTTTTGTACCTAATTTTTGCAATAGCTACCATTTTTCCAATTTTTATTGTGTGCTTCATACTCATAATCATGTTTAATCTTCAAATTAGATATTATTCCCATTCTGTAGATGTGAAAAGAGAATGCAGAGAGATTCTTTGGCTTGCCTTTGACTACCCCACAAAGGAGAAAATAATGTGATTTAACTTAGCTCTGGGAGTCCCAAACAAAGCTTAAGAGGTCCTCACTATAGTGAAGGATGGCCCTCCCTTTGTATGTGCTGTTTGCTCATGTGCTGTTTGCTCAGCCTAAGCTGTCTTTTCAATCCTCTTTCCTTCCAAGGAGTCCTTGAGGCCCCCTCCCTTCAAGCATAGCACTTTACAGTTCTCTTGGTAACTGCCAGATTTCTGTCCTATGCTGGGTTTGCATTTCTGAAGGGCAGGAATTGGCTTTGTCCATTTTTTTCCTTTTGCCTCTTGCTTTTTGAGACAAAGGCCTTACTCTGTATCTCAGGCTGACTTCAAATTAAAAGTGATTCTCCTGCCTCAGCCTCCTTACTGCTAGAATTACAGGCATGCACCACCAGGACCAGCTGACCTGACTTCATCTTGGTGTCTCCCTGGTCCAGCCCCATTGACCCAATTTGGAATCCCCAGGCTGTCCGACATCTAGGAGGAGAATTACAATTTTTAAACTGTTTTCAAAAATTTGAGCTCAGGAAAAAGTTTCAGTACTTACAAATTCAAGCTTATTTTACTTGAGTTCTCTTTTGTTTTCAACACTCAAAATTAGTCTATCGTCACCTTTATTTTTGCAAATGAAGCAGTTTTGAGTTTCAATAGATTGGGAGAGTTATGACTATGGAGGAATAGACGATGATGCACTGAATCTCCCTGGCTTCCAGTACGAAATCCTACATTCTCTGTCTCCATTTCTTCTTCAAGGATCCATGGTGGGGGGAGGAGGGCTCCATGAGATCCTGTCTTAAACAAAAGAAAAGGAAGGTCGTTGATCAAGAATATCCCAGAACTTAAGGTAGAAATAAAGGAATTTTCGTTAGTGTAAAACCGAAACTGTTTTTGCTGTTTTCCTTCTTTTCTTTTCTGAAACAGGTTCTCGTTGTGTAGTTTTGGCTGTCCTGGGAACTCAGCAGACTAGGCTGGCCTTGATCTCAAAGAGATCCACCTGCTTCTGCATCCCAGTTGCTGGGATTAAAGGCATGCACCTGACTTTTGTTATTAGTGTTTGGCCTGGATGTGTGTGTGTATACCATGTGCTTTCCTGGTGTCAGCAGAAGCCTCCAACACCTGGCAACAACCCCATAGTTTTATATATCTTATTTGTATCAATACCTGTGTACAAATATAGATGAGAAGTTATTTTAGGCTTGATTTTTAAGATACATTTATTTTATGTGTAGGATTGTTTTGGATGCATGTATGTTTGTGAATCAATTGTGCGAGGCTACCTTCAGATGTCAGGAGAGGGTGTTGGGGAACTTGTCTTTAATCCCAGCACTCTGGAGGTAGAGGCAGGAGGATCTCTGTTATTTAAGGCCAGCCTAGTTTACATAGTGAGTTCCAGGCCAGCCAGGACTATATAGAGACCTTTAATCCCAGCACTTGGGAGGCAGAGGCAGGTGGATCTCTGTGGGTTCGAGGCCAGCCTGGTCTACAGAGCTAGTTCCAGGACAGACTCCAAAGCAATACAGAGACACCCTGTCACTGAAAACAAACAAACAAAAAGAATATTAGATTTCCTGAAACTGGAGTTCTGGGTGATTATCAGCTGTCAAGTGGGTGCTGGGAATTGAACTAGGGACTTCTACAAGAACCAAGTGCTCTTAATTCTTGAGCTATGTCTCCAGAGGGGAGTTTTGAGAACAGTTTTAAATTTTAACATTAGCAAAAAAGATTTACAATGTTAACAAAGTATTAAATACATTTTAATTTGCAAAGCTACTAATTCAGTGTTAAAGGCAACACCTAGATTGTAACCATTGCTCAGTCGGTAACAAGGAAATAGCTAGCTGGGTGTTGGTGGCACACACCTTTAGTCCCAGCACTCAGGAGGTAGAGGCAGGCAGATAGATCTTTGTGAGTTTGAGGCCAGCCCGGTCTACAGAGCTAGTTCCAGGACAGGCTCCAAAACAATACAGAGAAACCCTGTCTAAAACAAACAAACAAACAAACAAACAAACAAACCAAGGAAATAGCTACAAAGTCCAAAGCAAAAACTGTGTAAAAATTGATTGGGCTGATCCCAAGTTGGCTTTCTCGGGTTACATATCATCCCTAGAGGCTCTCCCATTTTAGCTTCCCACGGGGACTTTTCTCATATGGAACTTTGTGGGTTTACAGGTAGTGAAGGTATATTTTATTAGTTATTATGATATAATAGTTGAGCCAGGGAACTGAGATTTGTAGCATCTTTTGAGTGCTTTTGAAGCAGTGTTCACTCCAAACTCCAAGTTGGTGCACTTTCTCGGTCTGTAAGTATATGCCAGGGACAGGAGTTATTCAGTAGCAGTTCATTCCTTGGAATTAATTGTGCTAAACAATGAATTGTTTTGCTCTTGAATACAGGTTTATATCCTCCCAACTTGGTAATTAACTATAGAGCAATGACATGGTCTGGTAATTGTCTAAGAAGGTGAGGAGATGTGTTTATGTAGTCTTAGCTGCTAAGGATTGAAAAGTTTCTACATCCTGATAAGCCTCTCCACTGGTACAGCAATTCAAATCAGAATAAATCAAACAGAATTAGAAAAAGTCCAAGTTTAATAGATACAGTGCTCCTGGATGGCCTTCCAGACCCCCAAAGAGGAAAGGGAAGCCCGAAAAAGCCACTAGTCTGTTCTCTGGGAGACAGCTTAAATACCCTGTGGGAATGGCTTTGAGTATCTCTGGGAGAGGGGCCATCATTTGGCAGCCTTTCTGAGATGCGGCAGGGTTTGGAGGGAGATGGTGGGGTCCTTGGGTGGAACTTCTGCTATAACATCCCAGACTCTTTGAGTATGTGGATACCAGTCATTCCAACTTCAGTGGACCCCACATGTAGTCCACATACTACATGCAGGCAAATATTAAATATAACACATAAAATATAAACTATAACACAAAGTAGTTAAAACATTCATATTTATGTGTAAGGGTATTTTGCCTGCATGTCTGGTGCCTGAGGAGGTCAGAAGAGGGTGTCAGATGGTTTTGAACCATCATGTGGGTGCTGGAAGCTGAACTCTGGTCTCTGCAAGAGCAACAAGTGTGCTGTTAATCACTGAGCCAACTGCCTAGGCCCCGCACAGTCCCAGAGTCCCAGAACTCTTCAGGGTCCCCTTGGGAGCTCTTTGTAAGGTGGTAACTGGCTGCTTATTTACATCAGCGCCTCTTATTATGAACCTGCCCTCTCCCCCAGCATTCTACATGGGCCTACTTTTCCAGCTCTCATGTTTGACATAGACAGTTACTGGTCTTGTTCTGTGTCTTTAGTCTGTTGTGAGAAGACTTAAGTCTGGTGTATCAGTCCTTGAGCTTTCAGTGTAATTGGGGTGCTGGACTCTGGAGAGTGTAATGTAGGTCAACAATGCCAGGCACACCCTTGTTCAGAGGAAGATAAACACATTCCAGGAGCTAGGCCTATTGAGAAGCTGCTTGCCTGTGGAGCTAGCTAGGCCCTGACTGGGCTTGTCCATGGGGGTGTGTAGGCAGTATTTCCCTTTAAGTATGAGTGGTAACTATTTTCACTTATATTCTCTTAGGTTGACCTGAGGCTTTCAGTAGTCTGTGATAGAGTAGCAGGGACCTAAACTTAGATGTTGATTTCTGCTTTTAAGTCACTTGTATTGTTACTTTGGGACTTGGTGGGTAGGCATTTTGTAAAGAGGATAATGAAATGACCTCAGAATTGTGATAAGTTGTATTATGTTAGTTATAATAATAGTAATTAAGTGTAAGCATAAAGCTGATCCATGAGTAGACATGAGTCATTCTTTCCCCTATTTACTGAGAATTAATTGAAATGAGATTTACACTCAAGCATTCTGAAGGATTATGTTTAAATTTGCAGGATAAGTAATCATTAAAATCATAATTTCATTGTCAAGCAGTTACATTATACAGGCTTTTGGAAAGTTTCCACTAATGATAAAATTAGAAATTTTAATTTTATTTTATTAATACATACTTATTTTGAGACAAATCTTGCTGTGTAGTCTTCTTGGTCCTGGGAATTACTATTTGATCAGACTAGTCTCAAACTCAGAGAAATCAGCTGGCTGCTGCTGGGATTAAAAACATGTGCCTCTACACCAAATTTGTATTTTGAATTATGTTCCTGTGTGTCTGTCGGTATGTGCATGTGAATACAGTGTTCTCTGAGGTCAGAGATTTGTCAGGCATGTGCCACCATTCCTGGCAAAATTAGGTAGGCATTTTGATGGGGTCACACAAAATCAGGGAGGTGCTGTGTACATGGTCAGTCCCCTACCACTTGTGTATGTGGTGTTTGAATTCTTCTTACATATCCAACTCAGTCTGCTAGGTTTTATTTTAGCCAGGTAAAAGGAGTTTCAAAAAAATAAATGCATTCCTTACATATTGGAGATACTGACTAGGAAGGCTAGAAAAATTACCATATTACCATAGGGGACACACACACACACACACACACACACACACACACACACACACACACACACACAGAGAGAGAGAGAGAGAGAGAGAGAGAGAGAGAGAGAGAGAGAGAGAGAGAGAGAGAGAGAGAGTTGGTTTTCTCCTTTGCCCGTGTAGATCCTGGAGATTGAAGCTTCTTTACCCATTTACTGATCCATCTCACCAGCTTTTTATTTATGTTTGTATTTATTTTGCCTTAAAAATGTTATCTTTACCAGGCATTGGTGGAGAATACCTTTAATCCTAACACACAGAAGCAGACGCAGGTGGGATCTCTGAGTTCAAGGCCAGCCTGGTAGTTCCAGGGCAGCCAGGATAACACAGAGAAATTCTGTCTTGAAATAAAACAAACAAAAAGTGCACACACGCATTTACCACTCTGTGTGTGTGTATAACTTTAGGGAGTTGATTCTTCTGTCTCTGTGTTCCTGGTATTGAACCCATGTCACCAGGTTTAGGTGGCAAGAGCCTTTACTAGATGAACCATCTTGCTGACTTATGTTCTGTTCATTTTTAATGGAAGTGCTAACCAGATTAGTTCAATGCTTTATTTAGCTTCAATTATTGTGGAAGAGCTATTCTGGCCTTGGTCCAGCCCTGGACGAGCCTTATAAGAATTCTGTGACTTGGGCTTCTCTGAGCCTTTGCTTTACCTCTATAGAATGGGACATTTGTGCCTGCTTTGCTCTCATTCTGCTGTTTAAAGCTCTGAACACTGTTGGGTGTGTGGGGCACACCTTCAAGTCCAGCACCTTGGGAGAGACAGGTGGATCACTGAGAGTTGTTCAAGGCCAGCCTGGTCTACAAAGAGTTCTAAGACAGCCATAGCTGTTACACAGAGATACCCTGTCTTGAAAAATAAATAAAACCTTCTGATTATAGCTCACATGCTGCATATTGTAAACAGTGTGGAGTGCTGTAATGATTGTCCATCACTACCCCTGCCTGCTTTTTCCTTGGCATGTGTTTCTGACTGTTGTTGAAATTTTGGAAGATACTCCGATAGATAAATGTGGTAGGGTTGGTCTTTTACCAAGAATCATGCCTTGTATTTCAGTTCATTTCAGAAAGTTTGGTGTTAATCATAAACACATTGGGCGTTGGTGGTGCACACCTTTAATCCCAGCACTAGGGAGGCAGGCCCTGGTCTACAGAGTTCCAAGACAGGTTCCAAACCCTGCTTTGAAGGGGAGGGAAAAAAAGTAAAACGAAACAAAAAATTATAAACACCCTCAGTTTCCCTGTGATACATTATAGACAGTAGAAAATCTACACTGTTGTATTTTATATTTTAAGAAACAGGATACTACCCAGCAGTGGTGGCACATGCCTTTAGTCCCAGTATTGGGAGGCAGAGGCAGGTGGATCTGTGTGAGTTGGAGGCCAGCCTGGTCTGCAGAGTGAGTTCCAGGACAAATTCTAAAGCTACACAAAGCAACCCTCCCGGAAACAAACAAACAAACAAAAAAAGAAACAGGATACAATTAAGGAAAGATTATGAAGTTAGTATATTAGCTAAAAGCTTCCTGTAAATAATGATAAAGCCCTAAGTAATGGGTTTCCTGTTTGTGTTTATGGTAAGACAGTAGAATCTTCAGGTGAGGGTAATAATACCTGGGGGGTAGGGTGTTGAAGCCTAGGCCTATCTGATTCTATAGGCATTGCTTCTTTCTATGAACACTGACAGTTTAGCCCTGGGTTTGGGCTGGAGAGATGCTCAGCAGTTAAGAGCACTGGCTGCTCTTCCAGAGGACTCAGGTTCCTAGCACACATATGGTGGCTTACAGTCATCTGTAGCTCTAGTTCAGGGACTCTGAGTCCTCCATCGGCTTCTCTGTATATGTGGTAAACATACTCTCTCTCTCTCACACACACACACACACACACACACACACACACACACACACACACACACCCTTTGAAGGAGAGTAGGGACAGGCATATGGGAGGTTTTGGAGAGAGGAAAGGGGAGGGAGAAATGTGATAAAATTACATATAATTCAAACTGGGTGGTTGTGGTGCATGCTTTTGATCCCAGCACATGGAAGGCAGAGGAAGGCAGATCTCTTGAGTTCTAGACCAGCCTGGTCTACAGAGCTAGTTCAGGACAGCCTCCAAAGCAATACCTTGTTCAAAAAACAAAAAATAAAAAAAAATATAGTCTCAAAAATAAAAAACAATTAAAAGAAATCTTTAGAAATTAGTATTGGATTGGTGAGAGGCTCGGTGGTTAAGAGCTATGGCTGCTAGCTAGCTAGTCGGGTTAAAGAGACTCTGACTTTGATTTCCAGCAGTTGCATGAGATTGCTTACTACTATCTTTGTGAGTTTCAGCTCCAGGGGAGTGTGATACCTCTGGCCTTCATGGACACTGTGCTCACCTGCACACCCTTCCCCCCCCCCCTGAAGAAAATGGGTAGGGACTGCATAGTCTCATTTTATTTTCTATAACATCTTCAGAATAGGATATGCCACTTCCACTGAATGAGTTGGTGCTAAAAATTTGTATACAGGGCCTGGAGAGATGGTTCAGCAATTGAGAGCCCTACCTGATTTTTCAGGACCTGAGTGAGTTTCCAAGCACTCACATGGTGGCCCATAAACTGTCTCTGACTCCAAGTCCAGGGGATTCAGTGTCCTCTCCTGGCTTTTTTGGGCATCAGGCATGAACACGGGATACAAACATATAGACAGGGAAAACACACATAAAATAAATCTTCAGAGTGTGTTGCAGAATATTACTTTATGTTAAGATATGTTTTTCTATTTGTTTAAAGATGTGTGCCTGTTTTACCTTGCCTGCCTAAGGCACCCGATTGGTCTAATAAAAGGCTGAATGGCCAACAGTTAGGCAGAGGAGGGAAAGGCACAGCTGGTGGGCAGAGAAAAGAGAAAAAGGGAGAAATGGGGAGATGTCTGGAGCCAGCCACCTAGCCAGAAGCGGGAAGAGGGGGACAAACAGAGGGTGGGAGAGGGGTAAAGAACCCTGAGGCAAAATGCAGATGAGGAAAAATAGTGTGTTCTGGTACTCATCTGTAGTCATAGATTGAGGCAGGAGGATCAGAAGTTCAAAGTCATCTTCAGACCACATTGTGAATTCATTCAGCCTAGGCTACATGAGATTCCCCCCCCCTTCACCTCCCACCCAGGGTTTCTGTGTGTAGCCCTGGTTGCCCTAGAGCTTGCTTTATAGACCAGGCTGGCCTTGAACTCATCTATCAGCATCTGCTTCCTGTGTGCTCGGACTATAGGTGGATGTCTAAGTGTATTTGTGTGTGTGTGTGGGGGGGTTAATAATTTTTATTTTAGGTGCATTTGTGTTTTGCCTGCATGTATGTCTATGTGAGGCTGTCAGATCTTGTAGTTAGGGACAGTTGTGAGCTTCCATGTGGGAATTGAACCTGGGTCCTCTGGAAGAGCAGTGAGTGCCCTTAACCTCCAAGCCATCTCTCCAGCACCGCCTAAGTGGTTGGTTTTTTGTTTTTTTTTTTATTAAATATTTTTTGTGTGGTTTTTTGAGGCAGGGTTTCTCTGTGTAGCTTTAGAGTTTGTCCTGGAGCTCACTCTGTAGACCAGGTTGGCCTTGAACTCACAGAGATCTGCCTGCCTCTGTCTCCCGAGTGCTGGGAATAAAGGCTTGCACCACTATAACCTGGCTAATTTAAAATTTCTTATTGTGTATGGGCTTGACATAATGTTTAGATGTGCATGCCATGAGGACATGGAGGTCAGAGAACAACTTTCAGTGGTTGGTTTTCTGCTTTCTTCATGTGGGCTCCAGGAATTAAACTCATGTCATCAGGCCTATGCAGCAAGTTCTTGCATGTGCTGAGCCATCATACTGACCACATACTCACTCCTTCCTCCCTTCCTTCCTCTCCCTTCCCTCCCTCCCTCCCTCCCTCTGCCCCTCCCCTTCTTCCCCCTTTCCTTTTCTCTCCCCATCTCCCCTCTCTTTTCTTTCTTCTTGGGTTCCTATGTATCCCAGCTGGGCTTAGTCTCTTAATTTTCCCGTAGCTTCCTTAGTGCTGGTATTTACTAACCACAGAAAAAAAAACCCAAGTTTCTCTGATCTCAGGCTTGTAGTCAAAGGGATTTTTCTTTTTCATTGCTTCCATATGCCTAGCTCAGTAAGAATATGTGCTACGTGGGGTTCTCTAAGGAACAGAACTGATAGAATGAACTAATATATCTATATATTAGTAAGGGATTGATTATAGAGTGGCCAGTAGCTGTGGCTGGAGTAGTCTAGTAGCAGTGTCTCCTGGTGGGAAAGCCAGGAGACTGGAGGTCTTAGCAGTTGCAGTTTGGGGCTGATGTCCCAGAGAGATCCTAGAGAGCACCAGTTTTCAGTCCATGCTGGAATCCTGAGAAGTAGGCTCAGACAACACAAGGAATAGGTCAGGATAGATGAACTTGTCTGTGAGAGTAAGGGCAAGCAGACTGAAAACAAGTTTCCTCCTTCTGTGTTCTTATATGTGGATTGCTACCAGGTGTGGCCTAGATTTAAGGTGGATTTTCTGGCCTCATAGGACCTGTTTTTCTTTTTCTTCGTCTCCCCCCCCCCACCCCAAAGACAGGATTTTAGTGTAGCTCTGGCTGTCCTGGAACTCACTTTATAGACCAGGCTGGCAAGAACTCAGAGAGATCTGCCTGCCTCTTCCTCCTGAGTACTGGGATAAAGATGTGTGCCACCAAAATGACCTCAAAATGATCCCAGCTGCTTGGATTTTAGTAAGTTACATATGTAGTCAAATTTGACAACAAAGATTAGCTATCAAATTTCGCCTTCTTTTGAGGGGGGGCTTTGTAAAGAGGATCTTCATTACATTACCTAAAAATCTCTGGTTCTTTAGGGTTTCTTAGACCTTGCCTTGCATGTGGATAATACTGGGGAGATTTTGAATAGTGTGTCTGCTTTTTTTCTGTCTCTGGCTCTGCCTCTTGTTCTATATATGGCCTGGCTAGCCTTGAACTCATTATCATAGTCTTAGTGTTTCTACCGCCTGGTGTTGGTATTGTAGGGATGCACTCCCAAGCCCAACTTACACTTAAACTACCAAAGCCAGCTTCCCATGGTAAACAGAACACACTTTCCATACCCCTAACTACTGTGCCAAAGCACTACGGGTATATATATCTGAGTTGGTTAGTGAGTTTTGTCTCAAATCAGAAAACACCAGGCTGGCTGTGCAAGGTAGTTAGTTTCTTATTTTTCTAAACCTCTAAAGACTTGGAGAAATTGCTTCTTGTGAGGGAGGACCCAGATCTAGCTCTCTGATTCTGCCAGCTAGCTGTATTTGGCCTTGCTATTGCCCATTTTTCTGGGCTGAATTTGAGAAATGGGCATTTCCCTTTGAGAAGTGAACTGAAGGGGCTGTCTTAGTCACTCTTCTATTGCTGTGATGAAACACCATGACCAAGTCAATTTATAAAGGGATCATTTTTATTTGTTTGCTTGTTTTTCAAGACAGGGTTTCTCTGTGTAGTCCCAGCTGTTCTGGAATTCAAAGTTTATTTATTTATTATTATTACCATTATTGTTATTATTATTTGGCTTTTTGAGATAGGGTTTCTCTGTATATCCCTGGCTGTGTTGGAAATCACTCTGTAGATCAGACTGGCCTCAAACTCATATCTGCCTGCCTCTGCCTCCTGAGTGCTGGGATTAAAGTTGTACCTGCTAAAGGAAGTATTAATTGGAGATTTTCATACAGTTTCAAAGGACTAGTCTGTTATTATGGTGGGGAGTATGGTAGCTGGAAAAGTAGCTGAGAGCTCACATCAGATCTATAAATCGCAGAGAGGGAGAGAGAAGGAGAGAGAGGGAGAGAGAGGGAGAGAGAGGGAGAGGGGAGGAGAGAAAGAGAGAGAGAGAGCGCGAGAGCCTTAGCCTGGGGTGAGCTTTTGAAACCTCAAAGCCCACCCCCACTGACATCCTTCAACAAGGCCACACTTGGTAATCCTTCCCAAATAATACCACTAACTGGGATTAAGCATTCAAACATATGAGCCTATGGGGGTAATTCTCATTCAACCACCACAGGCTATAATTTAGTGGTTGAGTGCTTGCTTGCCTAGTTCTCCTCTCTCCTCTCCCTTCCCCCCCCTCCTCACCTCTCTCCCCTCTCTCTCCCCCCTCTCCCCCTCCCCTTTCTCCTCTCTCTTCTCCCCTCTCCTATCTCCTCTCCCCTCTCTCCCCTCTCTCATCTCTCTCCCCTCTCCTCTGTTCTCTTTCCTCTCCTCTCCCCTCTCTCCCCTCCCTCCCCTCCTTCCCTCCCTTCTCTCTCTCCCTCCCCCTCTGTTAGTGTTAGGAATGTAGTATGCACCACTATATTTGTTGAGGCCCTGAGGCCCTGGGTTTGATCTCTAGCAGCACCAAAAACAAAACCCCTTTAGAAACAGGTTCCTTGCAAAGCTGTGCACAGCTGGATTCAGAGGTATCTTATTTGGGTTTTTTCCTGTTTGCTGCTTGCCTGAAAGTAGAGGGGACTAAGGCGCTGGCTGGTTCTGCTTTCTCCTGGTTCTTGGTTGTCAGCATTGACCTCAGGCTGCTGTTTGCATTGAGCAGAAGTGAAATAAACCTTTTGGGGAAGTGTGTTCTATAAGCTCCTGTCATCTTTCTTAGGTTGTTTCGACTTTATTTTCAAAGAGCTGAGCTGCTGCTCTTCCTTCCTTCCTTCCTTCCTTCCTTCCTTCCTTCCTTCCTTCCTTCCTTCCTTCCTTCCTTCCTTCCTTCCTTCCTTCCTGTCTTTCTTTGCCTCCCTCCCCTCTCTCCCTTTCTTTCATTTCTTCAAGACAGGGTTTCTCAGTGACTATGGAGCCTGTTCTGGAACCTGGTTTGTAGACCAGGCTGGCCTTGAACTCATAGAGATCTGCCAGCTTCTGCCTCCTGAGAGCTGGTAATAAAGGCCTGCATCACCACTGTCTGGCTTATTTTTTGTTTTTATTTATTTATTATAATTTGTATATGCCCATGCGTGCGCATCTGCATGTGCTTATGTCACAGTATGGATGCAGAGGTTAGAGGACAGTTAGCAGGAGTCTCCTCTCTCCTTCCAGCATTCATAGCTATCTGGGGATGGAATTCAGCTTGCCAGACTTTTGTGCTAAGCAATGTTAGCCCCTGAACAGTCTTATCAGCTTTTCTTAGTCAGTCAGCTCCTTTTCTTCATTATTAGTAAGTAATAAAGCCTTTAGATTTCAACCTCAGAATTTACATGGGTTTCTTAAAATTCTTCCCAGGTCATTATTACCAGGACCATTCTCAGTTATAGGGGCATAGTTGTGTTTTTGGATATGCCACCTTGAGGGGTTGTGTAATTTTCTCTCAGATCTTTAGATAGAACCCCGAGTGAGCAGTATGGCTCTTCAGTTTGCTTCCCTCAGTGGAAGAGGAGGCAGCTCTTGTCCTGAGAACCATCTTGGTCAACGCAGGAATTTTAGCATCCTGGCCACTCTCGGTGCCAGTGGTTCTCAGCTAGAGTAGCAGTGGATGTGAATCTTTGTAAGATGGAGCCACAGTGTTTGGCATCTGTCTTATGGGCAGGACTCAGTGTGTGATTCTGTTCCTGATCCCCTTGAGAAATGCTCTTCTATAGGGTACCCAGCCTTCCTAGAAGACGTCAGGGCTTGTTTGTCTCAGCTCTCACTTCTGTCTTATAATCAGTTCTTTGTTAGAAGTGTGCAAAGAGGAGTTGCCTTTCCTTCTTGGGTACCTTAACCTGACAGCAAAGAGAGTTTATCTGATCACTCTGCTTTGGCCTTGCTGAGCTTCCAACTCAGTCCTCATCAGTGGCACCCTTCCTTCTGTGACCAGAGGGCTTGGGGCTTTAATCTTTGTTCAGGTATCTGCTTGATATTTTGGCACTGAGGCATTTGATATCCTAGCACCTAGGCACATAGTTTCTTAGGTTTTCTTTTCTTAGACAGTATCGTGTACCCCAGGCTAGCCCTGAAACTCCCTATATACTTCCAGTGGCCTTGAATTTACTTTAAAAAATAATTGATTAATTTCATGTGTATGAATGTTTGATCTGTTTGTGTCTGTGCACCCTGTGGGCCAGGAAGAGGGTGTTGGATGGCCTGGGATTGCAGTTAGAGGTAGTTGGGTATAGGACTTGAACTCAGGGCTTTGTAGATGCTAAGCAAACATTCTGTGAACAGAGCTACATTCCCAGAAAACTGTGCCTTTTCTTTTCTTTTCTCTTCTTTTCTTAGTAATTCTGTAGTACTGGAATTGAATGCTGCGTGGTCTTGTGCTGCCAGTTGACCACTCAACCCAGCCTGCAGTCTTTAAACAAGGCTGGGTTGTTCTGCCCTACTAAAACTAAGTCCAGCTTGCCCCATCTTTGTAATTCTCATGAAATTTGCCTTGTGTATTAGCCACACTTCATAGTGTTAACAGAGTTCCAAAGCTACAAAGTATGTTTGTACACAAGTCATTTTAACATTCTTTTATGACCATTCAATATTTCCTTTTGTTGTTTTTTGTTTTGTTTGTTTTGTTTTGTTTTTTTCAATACAGGGTTTCTCTGTGTAGTTCTGGCTGTCCTGGTACTCAGTCTGTAGACCTGGCTGGCCTTGAACTCAGACATCTGCCTGCCTCTGTCTCCTGAGTGTTTTTGGTTGTTTTGATTTCATAGTTCTGTTTGGAATATTTTACCTCATGTGTTTGTCCTGCTCTCATGAAACTGAATTTCTCTTTGAAGAGTAGTGGTTAGTGAAATGTGAATCCTTCTTCTTGAGTGTGTCCATATGTCATAGTCCCCAAACATGTTTCTGATGAATTCTGAGTATCAGCTGGAAGACCAAGATGGTAGTTGGCAGGTTAAAATGTTTTCTCAGGTTCCATGGTGCTTTCTTTGTAGAGCAATCAGGCTATCTCACCATATTGTCTTGTTTCTGTAAATCAAAGTCCTGCGGTATTGCTAGGCCTTCCTTAGAACTGGTTAAATGTGGTAACACCCTTTGTCTTCTTGTGCCACTTACTAAAAATTCCCATATTAAAGCTCTAGCTACACTTGCTGTACTAGAATTTCCAGAGTTGGTCCAGGTACTTGCAGTAGTCACCTGATGTTGATAAGTAGGCAGCACCCTATGGGGCACCGATTCCACACATTCTCCTCATCCTTGGATCATTCTGAGTTAGGTTTCTTACTTGTCCTCCAACTCAGAACTGTTACAGTGACTCTGTATCACTGTGCTTTGAGAATTGCTCCTTCTGTGACTTTCTAGAAAGTGTCTTGCAAACTACTGTGGCATGATGGGATTGTGTAATGCAAAGGATCTTTTGGTCTTAGTGACTAGACGCCAATAGGGTGGCCATTGCCATTGTGAACCATGGCTACTTAAGGAGGGGCCTTTTCTGTTTTGGAGAACATGTGGGTGGGGACAGGATGAGCCTGTCAGTTGAGACAGGGCTCATGTTCAGGATGTAGGTGAGAAAGCATCTTGGTTGGATGGGAGGCTGTCATCTCATTGGTTGTGTGGCCTGATTGAGGTAGAGAGTGGCAATCTAGGAATTTGGAGGAGGTGTATGTGTGTGAGGGTAGTCATGGTACGTCTGGGTGGCTTGGGTTAAGATGCCTGCTGCATATTCATTGGTGTTGGAGAAGCAGTGGGAAACCTCAGGCTGATACACAATAGAAAACCAAGTGACAGACAATCTTAAAGACAGAGGATTCTGAAATAATCTGCTGCGGTGGTTGTGCTTTCTGAGTGAAGTAACCTTTGCTACATGTATCTGTTTCTGAGAACACCCCCTAGTTTCAGAGTATGTTGTGATGGAGTTTACCTCTCTATTGTCTTTAGCTCAGGGACTTAATACCCAGTTGATAGCTGAAGAAACAGCCTTGGTTCTGGTTTCTTGTCCCCTCTTCCATACTGGTCAGATGTGCTCTTTGCCTCTGCCTATCCTGGGATGGAATCTTGAAATTGCTCTTAAAGTGTTAGATAGGTTTGTGGATACCCATTTTCTTTGTTTGCCTTCTAGTTCCAGACTTAACTCATCTTTATAGCCTCAGCTTCCTTCCCATCCATAGCCAGTGCTTATTTGGAAAAGCTAAGTCTGTAGACACCACAGGGCTCTGTTGCATGTCTGCCCCTGTGTAACTGGAGGACAGCTACTTCATTTGTTTGTTTTTAGTTCTTCTGCTTGTTTCATTTCTTTTTTCTTTCTATTTTTCTTCAACTTTTTAATTATTTTTTATATATGAGTGCTCTGTTCGCATGTACACCTGCATGCCAGAAGAGGGTATCCGATACCACTATAGATGGTTGTGAGCCACCATGTGGTTGCAAGGAATGAACTCAGGACCTCTGGAAAAGCTTTTAACTGCTGAACCATCTCACCAGCCCCTCCCTCCCTCTCTCCCTCCCTCCCTCCCTCCCTCCCTCCCTCCCTCCCTCCCTCCCTCCCTTTCCTTCCTTTCCTCCTTTCCTTTCTCCCCTTTTTCTTTTGATTTAGAGTCTCACTCTGTAGCCCTAGCTGGCCTTGAATCCACAGAAGTCCATCTGTGTTAGCCTCCCAAATGCTGGGATTACAGATGTGAGCTATCTGGCTCTACAGAGGGTATTTAAATGGGCAACATGACCAGCCCAAAGTGGAGGTGATATGTCTATAGAAGCATAGTTTCTCTCATTGTATTCAATGGGCCACTGAGACTGGGGCTTGGCTTGGTCTGGGGCAAGGGTCTGTAGAGGCAATAGCATTACAGATGGGACTACCCTGGCTCCATGTTTCCTTAACCTGTTGAGGTGTATTCTGGTGCTCACTCAAATATTGTCATTGGTGATGCTGTCACCTGGTTTAATTTGAGGGAGTCAGGAGGGATCTTAATATGTGGTGCTTTCCCTGATTTGACACCCCTTTATGCTTTGTTAATCAACAGGAGCTTGAAGAGATCCGCAAATGTGGAATGAAAAACTTCCGTAACATCCAGGTTGATGAAGCTAATTTATTGACTTGGCAAGGGCTTATTGTTCCTGTGAGTATTGAACACTTCCACTTCTTACTAGATTATTCTTTCAGGTGGTATATTCCTACTGTTGGCTGTGTGTTCTTCAGTAAGTTTCTAGTCTGGGCAGCCCACAGATGGGCAGAAGTGGGCAGTGGCTAAAGGGTGACAAGTAGGGTAGGGTATGGCCTTGGGTGCTTGAATAGAATCCTGCCTTTGCACTGTTGTTTTAAAATTGCAGATGCCCAAACCTTCCAGATGGTTTTGTGGTTATTGACAAAAGGGGAGTATGCCCCTGTGCCCCTGTTGTTCCCCATCTCCCCTGGTTTCTGAATGACTTGCCTTATCCATCAGGTTGAGATTCCTGTCTGACTTGGGAGAGAACTGGCTTCCCATGTAGACTTTTGTTGGCTTTCTCCATTGATTTTTTTTGCATCTGTGACTAACCTGTGCTTTATTCCTGGTACATTTTAGTATATTCCTCTGTTTGTGGTTTTCCTCCACTGTGCATTCCAGAACCTTTTCTTCCGTGTCTGCCCCAGATAGCCGTACATCCTTCAAGGAAGTCTTCCAACAGGCTTGGTTCCTTCTAAGGTGGCTTTGCTTTGGCCATATCATTCTCTTGACTTTGCCTTTCTTCCTTATCTTCTCAGATCCCTTATCCTTCCTGACACTTGACCTGTATTGTATTTTACTCAGTTCGAAATTCCTGTTTCTCCCACTCAACTGTAGTGCTTCATACCAAGCACATCAGCCCTCTCAGCTTTCACATAACTGACGCTTGTCTCCAAAGCTTTGAGCTTTTAGTAGGGTCCTAGTGCTTGAACCTGTAATCAGTTTCTCTACTTGCCGACTTGCTATTGCTTTCTCCTCACTTAAAGCTTGAATTTTGTTACTCTGGCTTTCTTCTTTTTTTAATCCCTGGAGACCCTTCTATTATCAGGTTGCTTACTATATGTGAAAGAGTTCTACCCCACTTCCCCTGCCTTCTCTCCCAGAGCTGCAGTATTTGTCCATTGTACATCGGTGACTTCTAGTCACCTTAGCCTACAACTTTGATCCTCACTGATAGGCTCTCCTTTTTCTTCCACATTCACTATCTTCTTCCTTTTCTGCTTTGCCCATCTGACCTCAGGTTCTTTCTCTGTACCTGACACTCCTTCCATTGTTACTTGGAATGTTTCTTGTGGAGACACCGTTCTTTTATCAAGAAGGATGTAGCATCTACTCACTGCAGATGCTTTCTTCTTGATTTTGGCTATAAGATTAGACAGCAAACAATGGCTTGGAAGTTTAAATATAGGAGTTGCCAGTCTAGATTTGCAAGAAACCCAAAAAGAGTTTCTTGCACACAAGGTGAGTGGGCTCAGCACACAAGGAGGGTGACTGCGAAGTTTTTAGTTAGATACCAGGGGCTGGCCTGTGTCTACAGCTGTTGCCTGTCATTGTGACTTGTCAGGGCAGCAGAAACTATCTGATCTGTCTGTCTGTCCCTTTTTTCTTGTGGTGGTGGGCAGTTCGCAACAAGAGTTCCTTCCTCTGTGTAGCTTTGACTGTTCTGGAACTCGCTCTGTAGACCAAGCTGACCTGAAACTCAGAGATCTACCTGCTTCTGCATCCCAAATACTGGGATTAAAGGCATGTTCCATCACTGCCCGGCATTATCTGTCCTTCCCCCTCTCTTCTTCCCCTTTTTTTCTGGGATAGGTTAACAGTCCTGGCTGTCCTGAAACTTGCTTTGTAGACTAGACTGACCTCAAACTCAGAGAGAGATCCGCCTGCCTCTGCATCCTGAGTGCTGGGATTAAAGGTGTGTGCTGCAACCACCACTGGACTTTCTGTCCCTTTTCTAGTTGAGATTGTATATTAGTAAAATGTGAATGGTTAATCTAAGGTTCTTTGGGGGAAATGAGAGGAACAAATAAAGGTTTTAAGTGGTGCTGGGGTAGTGTCATCATATGAGATCACTGTCAGCAAACTTTGCCTCCAGCTCACACTGAGCTCTTGGTTCGTGCTGACTCTGAGCTATGCCATATGGTCTGGGGGCTCATTATGGTAGAGATTGGCTACTCAAATCCTAGTGTGTGTTGAGACTCTGGGAGTATCTAGGTCAAAGTTTTGCCTTCATTTGAGGCAGCTGCACCAAGGACAACTGTGTCAGGGGCTGCTCAAGGCGAGAAGCACTGAGAAAGTGCCTCACTTCCCTCTATCACCACTGTCCCTCAGGATAGCTAGTGTATGTGCCTCTTCCCCTGGACCTGATTTCTTTTGCATCCCAAGCATGGGCCAGCATGGAAAGCTTGTGTTTAAGTTTACCTGAAGTCTAGCTAATGGAGTGGAAGCAGAACTAGCTGATAAAAGTCATGGCACTTGAGTGGTGCTCTGGCCTACCCTTCCACTTTATAGGAGGACACTGATTGTTAGTCCTTGAGCCTGGCTGTAGCACTCAAGGGGGAGGTGATTGAGTGACACTTCCTACAGATATGTGTCCTTACTATGGGAGTGCACATTTATTCATCTGTCTGCTGTACTGAGGACTGAACCTAGAACTTTGTATATGTCAGTGCTCTGTCACTGAGCTTGCTGCTGCCTTCTCCCTTTAATTGTAACTTTTTATTCTATATGTAGGGTGTTTTGCCCTGCATGTGTATGTGCACTATATGCATTTCTAGTGAGTGCCCTCAGGCCAGAAGAGGGCATTGGATTCTCTCAGAATTGAGTTATTAGCTTCCCTGTGGGTGCTGGGAACCAAGCCCAGGTCTTTTGTAAGAATAACAAGTGCCCTTAACTTCTGAGCCATCTCTCTATCCCACTCTTAAATTTGTCCTAACTAGTGCTGGAGAGATGACTCAGGGGTTAAGAATACTGACTGTTATCCCAGAGGTTCTGAATTCAATTCCCAGCAACCACATGGTGGCTCTCGACCATTTGTAATGAGATCTTCTGGCCTGCAGAATACTCATGCAGGCAGAACACTGTCTACAAATAAAAAAAAAAAAATTGTCCTAACTAATTAATTCTGAGGGTCTACATAGTACTGGCTACCCTGGAACTCTCTAGACCAGGCTAGCCCCGAGATCTAGCTGTCTCTTCACACTGCCCCCCCCCCCAACACAGTCTCTCATGTGGCCCAAGCTAGCTGAAGATGATGGTGAACTCCTGATCCTCCTGTCTGGATCTTGCAAATGCTGAGAATGCAGGTATAGTATCACTCCTAGCTCCTTTTTGGCTTTTGTGGCGGGGTTTCACTTTGTACCTGAGGCTAGCTCTGAAATTAACAGCAACCCTGTAGCCTCAGACTCTTCCCTCCTCTTCCTTTTCCTCCCTCCCGTATCCCCTCCCCTCCCCTCCCTCCCTCCCCTTCTCCCTCTCCCTCTCCCTCTCCCTCTCCCTCTCCCTCTCCCTCTCCCTCTCCCTCTCCCTCTCCCTCTCCCTCTCCCTCTCCCTCTCCCTCTCTCTCTCCCTCTCCCTCTCCCTCTCCCTCTCCCTCTCTCCCTCTCTCCTTCCCGCCTTCCTTCTTCCATCCACAGGGTCTTATGTGTCCCAGGCTGTCCTTGAACTTGCTATATAATTGAATGTGGCCTTGAATTCTTGGTCCTTCATCTGTTGAGTGCAGGCTTATGTGGTACTGGTGACCAAGCCCAGAGCATCAAGCATGCTAGGCAAGCATTCTCTCAGCAGAGTTAGCTCTCTATCCCCATAGAGGTTTGTTTCTGGGCTTTCTATGAGTTTTAGAAAAGGTTATCTTTGTGGGTGCAGGTAAGGGTGTGAGTGGAGTTCAGAGAACAGCTTTAGGATGTCTATTCTCCCCCTTATCTTGTCACATAAAACCAGGCTGGCCTTGAACTCATAGGAAGTCTCTTGTCTCAACCTTCTAAATGCTGAGATTTCAGGTGTGAACCACCATAGTCAGCTTATAGCAAGTGTTGAAATCAGAAAATGTTAGCCTTTGGTCCCTCCTCAGAATTCCATATTGAGCTGTTCTGCTGTCCCCATTTTCTGTTTCATTATTATTATTTAATATGTATGTCTGTGTGCCTGGTACCCACAGAGGCCAGAAGAGGGTGTCAGATTACCTGGAATTGGGGTTACAATGGTTTTGAAGGAACCTGGTCCTCTGTAAGAGAAGCCAGTGCTCTTAATGGCTGAGTGGGCCACATTAGGCTTTTTTCAGGGATGGAACTCAGGTCACCAGAGTTGCTCTGTGAGTACTTTTAGTGATTGGTGAGCCAGCTTATCTGTTTGATAAGTTCTTTGAAATTCAGGGGGCATCTTATAATAGTAGCACAGCTTGTTTATTTTTCAAGTATACAGTAGTAGATGATAGTGAGTGGCTACCTTATTTTGGATAGTTTCATCTTTAGTTTACCCCTTTGTCACATCATTTTACTCTCATTTGTGTACTTTGCTTTTTTTGTGTCCACAACACTGTTGATTAGTAGGATTGCATTGCTGCTTGTTGGCATGTACTTTTGGGGGTATGTTTTGTTCACTAGATGACCGTAGCTATGCTTGTCTTTGGAATGTCTTAAAAAACACTCTCAGGCAAGTCTAAGTCTATCCAGAAGGGATAATGCTGGTCTCTGAGGAGAACCACTTCCCTGAGTTGGCTTTATTTTTACATACATACGTACGACTGTCTACCTACTTACCTATGTATCTACCCACCCACCCACCCACCCACCTACCTACTCACCTACCTACTCACCTACCTACTCACCTACCTACCTATCTGAGACAGGGTTTCTCTGTGTAGCCCTGACTGTCCTGGAACTCACACTGTAGACCTGGCCTTGAACTCAGGATCCCCTTGCTTCTGCCTCCTGAGTGCTGGGATTAAAAGCGTGTGCCACCAACGTCTGGCGAGTGTTAGCTTTTAAACCTTTGATATACATACTTCCATCTGAATGACCATAGAAGAAGTTATCTAGTAAGGGACTGCTGTGCCTCTGCCTGTCTGCTAGTTTTGTCAGGCATTGGAGCAGGTGTGCTTTCTTCTATGTGTCTGTATCCCCTGTCTTATATGAGAATATAAGTTTTTCTGGAAGTAAAGAATGTTATTTTGGTAAATATGGAGGCTGAGTCTTAGAAATAAAATGAATGTGTGCCTTCTCAGCTTGCCTGGGCAGTATTTATCATGTTCTGTCTTTCTGGAAGGGGTATTACCTTTGGCCAGGTATTCTAGTCTTGAAGTTTAATTAGCAACACTATATGATCTCAGTCTGCCCTTTGTGCTTTTTTGGAATCATGGAGAAAGTCTTGAAACAAAAAGGAGTAATGCTCTGTTTCAAGCACACTTAGGGCTTCTGGTTCCTGAGCATTATCCCATTTAAAAGCTTTTTCTATTTGTAACAACTTAAAACTTGCTTATGTTCTTGGGACATTTGGGTATCCATGACAGATATTGCTTTTGTTTGTTTGTTTATGACAGGTCTTTCTTCCCCAGTTGGGATACATGGTATTAGAGCATTCTATGTCAGGAGCTAGAGGCTTGTCCTGACTTCTTTCTGGGACCAGTGATAGATTCAGAAAGGGAAAGACCAGAGATAGAATGGAATCTGAGGATTCTTTTTTTCTTCCCAGAGACCTGCCTGCTTCTCTACCTCCTCAGTGCTGGGACTAAAGACTTGTACCATCACACCCAGCATAGAAAGAGTAGGAGTTGGGTGTGATGGTCCATGATTTAAATTCAAACCAGAGGGAGACAGAATTCTCTAAGAGTTAGAACCCACCTCCCCCCTTCAAAAAAAAAAAAAAAAAGACCATACTGAATTTGTTGTATTGTTGGACCCTAATTCTGGGGTCCTGATGGGCCGGTGGGAGAGCCCCGTGACACTAACACCAAAATCAGGAGATGCAACAAGCAAGAGGTGTTTATTGAATTCGGGTGACAGCAATCTCGGGGAAAGCTGCACACCCCCCAAAGGGTTCAGGCTCCTTTTTATAGAGACAAACCACAAATCAGCATACATGCATGGGGCACAAGGTGATTGATTACAAAGTATAATCTCATGTTTGAGAGATCACCCAGGTATGACCTGTTCTTCTTTAAAGGATAAACCATAGAATGACATGGAAAGTCCCCAGACTGTTCGTTGGCCAGGAGTGACCCAAACAGTGCTGGTCATCTGGAATCATTTGTTCCAGGGTTGGGGGCCTATTTCCTTGTTGTGGGCCAAGACCTGTGAGAAACTTCTTCCATGCTCTGGCTTTCTCTTGGCTGTAAGTCTTCAGTTATCCCACAAAGGTTTGATGATTCAGTAACTAGTCCTATTTAACAAGATCAGCCTAGTATAACCACTAGCCCCATCACCATAATAACTTATCTGTTCTTTCCTCCCATGTCAGTGTCCATTCTTTATGATTTTCTATATTCTGCTTGCAAGAACTATTTTCCTGCCCCTTTCCCACATTCTTGCTCTGCAAACTAAAATCTTTCAGTATGATGGGAAGCGTCTTCTTGGATTTAACTGCTATAAAATGGCTTTGTGGCTTGTAGACTCATACCAAGAAATGAAGAATTTGAGATGTTTACCTTTTCCCCAAACTCATGGGGTGGGTAGCCTGCCATTTTATTTGGATGGTCATCACACATGAGACATCAGACAAATATAAATTCCCGTATAGCAGGCAGTTTGGACATTATTGCATTTGCTCAATCACCTTTGAGTCCAAGCTTCCCAGAAGAAACAAACATGGATACTTACAAGTACTACAGGTTACATTAAAGGAGAGGAACCTTGAATAGCATAGGGGTTTTAGGCTAGTTATTCAGTCACTATTCTGCTTGTCAGACTTTAGATGTGGACAATGACAGCACTTGCTTGTAAGACTTGCTCTAAAACAGATGGGGTGAGATGGCAGAAAATCACTAGCATTTCAGTGAAGTAATATAGAAGTGTTTTTGCTTTTTCTTAGCTATACTGTTTGAAAACAAATATTTATAAACTAAGTAGTTTTTTGTTCTTAAATGGTTTCATGTGGTTTTTTGTTTTGTTTTTGTTTTTGTTTTTGTTTTTTTTTTTTTGAGATCTGATCTCATTATGTAGCTTAGGTTGGTTGAATGCTTCCTGAGTAGAATTATTACAGGCATGTATACTGTCTTAGTCAGTGTTCTATTGCTGTGAAGAGACACCATGACCACAGCAATTCTTATAAAGGAAAACATTTAGTCTTTGTTCTGACTGCCAACTTCCAAATAATGGCAGTGAGAGTGCTTATTAATTACGAAAGCGTAGTTGATAGCTTAGACTAGTTCCTAATTCTTATAACTTAAGTCAACCCATTTCTAGTAAACTATGTGCTGACACGTGGCTCGTGGCTGTTACCTTGTCTTGCTTGTTCTCTGTCTCTTGCTGTCTCTTCTTCCTCCTAGGGTCCTCTCTGTCTGGAAAGCCTGCCTAGCTATTGGCCATTCAACTTTTTATTAAACCACTCAGAGTAACACATCTTCACAATATACAAAAAAGATTATTCCACAACAGGAGCTTGCTTACAGCTTTTGAGGTTTAACCATTGTTGTGGCAGGAAGCATGGCAGTGCGCGGGCAGATACTTTGGTGCTGTAGAAGTTGAGAGTCCTACATCTTGACTCAACAGGAAGAGAGGAAAGAAACCCCAACATCCTGCTTACCCCAGTGACATACTTCCTTCCAAAAAGGCCACACCTCCTAATCTCTCTCAAGTAACACCACACCATAATGACCAAGCATTCAAATATTTGAGTCTATTGGGGCCATTCCTATTCAAACCACCACATTTTAAAACTAGTCACTCTCTTTCATATATAAAGAGAAGGTGGATAAAGTTCTTCTAGAATAATTTTATTTGTGTAATTCTGAGTATTGAAAGACTCTATCTCTTTGTGCACCACTATGGCTAATTTACTGTTACTGGGGATGGAATTCAGGGTTTGTGCACCCCAGACAAGCACTTGCCAACTGTACTGTACCCTCAGCCTCTTGTGTTGTTTTTGTTAGTTTGACTTCTTTTTGTTTTGTTTGCTTGTTTGTTTTGAAACAATGTTTTCTGGCCTAAGTACACATATGGGTTCTATAACCGTCTTTGCATTTTGATGAATTTATCTGAGGGGCTCACTCAAAAAGACATAATTTAACTAGCCTATAAAAAGCCTGAAGATACAAATAAATTGATGTTTGAACAAGGCTTGGATGTGCTAAGGGTTGTGAAGATTTCTGAGTGCAGAGTAAAGGGACAGCCAGCAGAGACTAGAGTCTGACTTCAACAGATGAATTTTCCTGTTGGAAAGGAGAGAACCAGGATACTTGGAGTTTATGTAGGGCCTTGGGAATGAAGGTGTTGATGCAGCTGAAAGGACTGCTTCCAGGCCTTTGGTTCCTCCTCCTTGGGACTATCTTGGAGAGACACAGTCTCAGCAAAACATTTCCTTTCTTTGGCTCATTTGATAGTGGTGTGAGCAAGACCAGCAATAACCTCATAGGAATTCTGTGTTTACAAGTAAGACTGTCTATCAAGGAGTACAGGGAGTCTCGGAGCAATACTCTATACTCTTCCCAGGAGCCTCTACAGGATCAAGTTGTCTGAAAACTTGTGACCCTGGTTTTGAAGTTTTATGACTATTTCTTGGCCTAGGAATGACAGCTTATGCACAGACATGTTTGTTGCTACAGATTGAATAAGAGGCCAGAGAGTCTTCTTACCTGTTCAGATGCTTCATCCCTTTTCCCTCCCTTCCTCCCTCCTCCCCCTTTCTTCCTCCATCTCTCCCTCCATTCCCTTCTTCCTTTCTTCCTTTTTGTTTCTTTCCAGACAGGATTTCTCTGTATAACAGCCCTGGCTGTCCTGGAACTCACTTTGTAGATCAGGCTGGCCTTGAACTCACAGAGATCTGCTTGCTTTTGCCTCCTGAGTGCTGGGATTAAAGGTGTGATCCACCACTGCCCAACTGCTTCATGGTCTTTCTGTGCACTATTGCTTTGTTTAGGGCTTGGGGCAAGAGGATCTTTCCCCCTTCTCTTTGCTTCTCCTCCCTTCTCATCCCCTCTGGATGGCCTGGAACCAGGCTAGCCTCAGTCTTATGGAGAAAATCCATCAGTTTCTGCTGAGATTACAGGTGCATACTACCACTTGTGGTTTATGGAGGATCTTATAACCTACTATCACACAAGGTAGATGGAGTATTTGTTGGCAGTCCTGAGGGAAGATTAATAAGAGTTTCTTTATAAAATAATAAAAATGGGTCACAGAGATGGCTCTGGAGATAGAGGCACTTGCTGCTCTTCTAGAGAAGTGATTTCAGTTTTTCAGTATCCACAGTTCACAACCAGCTAGCTGTAACAGACTCCAGGGAATCTGACACTCCCTTCTAGCCTCTGTAGGTACTCATACACACCTGTCATACAAATACAGACACATATACTTAAAGTTGGAAAAAGTAAACAAACCGACCTGGAGAGATGGCTAAGAAGTTAAGAGCACTAGCTGCTCTTCCAGAGGTCCCGAGTTCAATTCCCAGCAACCACATGGTGGCTCACAACCATCTGTAATGAGATTTGGTGCTCTCTTCTGGTATGCAGGCATGCATGCAGAAGGAACACCGTATACATAATAAATACATACATCTTTTTAAAAAGTAATAAATAAACTGCATATATAATATGGAGGGGTAAATTTCCTAAAAATGCATATGCTGTTTTTCTAGAAACTGTTTCCTCCTTAGTGTCCCAGACAGTTTCTCAGCTGCCTTCTCATTCAAGTTTATCTCTAGAATGTCACATTGTTACTTGTGGCATTTTAGGCCTGTGGTAGTTAATCTTTATTGGGGGAAGTTGACTGATTTAGAATCACCTAAGTATGTATGCATATGAGAGGGGGGTGGGGGACAGACAGAGACAGTCCGAGAGTACATTTCCATAGAAGACTTAAGTTGGAACGACCAGCTTTGAATTGAATGAGACCATCATGAACTGGATGAAATGCAGGGATAAAGTTGAGTGCCAGCATTTTCCCCCTCCTGCTCCCTCTCTGCTGTGATGTGTGTTGTTCTGCCACTTCTACTGTTAGGGTAGACTGATCTCTCTGATACTGAGAACCAAGGTAGATCCACCTCATGTTTGGTCTCAGTTTGTTGCAGAGGGAGAATTGTGACTAATCCAGCAACTGTACCCAAAAAGACAATTTTAATTATATGCACTTTCACCAAAAATAACTTGGTCAAGCTGGATGTAGTGGCAGCTTCAGTGATTTTAGTACTAGGCCAATGTGGGCTGCACTGTGTGTCTTCCAGTCTGTGATTTGCACACATCAGAGCCACTTCTTTACCTACACAAATGTCCGAGGGTCTGTTGCTGTGAAGAGACATCATGACCATGGCAATTCTTTTTTGTTTGTTTTGTTTTTTGGGGACAGGTTTCTCGATAGATTTGGAGCCTGTCCTGGAAATTGCTTTGTAGACCAGGCTGATTTCAAACTCACAGAAATCTGTCTGCTTCTGCCTCTCAAGTGCTGGGATTAAAGCTGGGCACCGCCACTGCCCAGCCCTGACCACAGCTTTTCTTAGAAAGGAAAACCTTTAATTGGGGTGGCTTATAGTTCAGAGGTTCAGTCCATTATTTTTGTGGAGGAAGCGTGGTGGTGTACAGGCAGACATGGAACTAGAGAAGTAGCTGGGAGGTCTATATCTGGAATGGCAGGCAGCAGAAGAAAGAGACAATGGGCCTAGCTTGAGCATTTGAAACCCTAAAGCCCACCCCCCAGTGACACACTTCCCCTTACAAGGCTATACCTCCTAATAGTGTACTCCCTTGTAACCTAGCATTCAAATCTATGAGCCCGTGGAGGCCATTTCTATTCAAACCACAGCAACAAGGAAAGAGGCTCATATGGCCATGAGCCCTAGGTGAGGATGGTCTCTGCTCTTAGAGCAAAAGAGTCTCTTTGGCAGGCACAAGGAAGCTGACAAATCTAGTTTCTCATTGCCAGTACCTTTGGTGCAGGCTCATGCTATTCCCATTTTACAAGATTGAGCATGTTCTCAGACTTGTCTCTGGCTACTCTCAACTTTCCAGCTTCTTGCAGAACATGATGAACAGCAGGAAGCAGGAAGTTGATCAGTCCTGGATGTGAAGTGAAGACATTTAGGAGCTCTTTTCAGCTAGCACCCTGCAAGAGCAAGTATTTTACATGGCTATCAAAACATAAACAAGGTTTTCACTTAGTTGCACCCTCACCCCATCCTCTACGTCTCCACTTTCATTACCACCTAAAAGTCAAAGGCAGTAGAACAAAGAGTTAGCTATCCCGAGTGGAGTTCAGAGTACAGACAGGACAAGGTTTGGAGTGATCTAGAAAACTGTTTCTTAAAGAAAGAATTGAGGGATTAGTGAAATGGCTTGGCAGGTAAAGGCTTCCAGCATGAAGCCTAAGTTGTGATGGTAGGAGAAAACCCACCTGACCTTCACGAGTACACATACTCACACGCTAAACAAATGGACAAGCATAAGTTATTGGTAGAGCGGGAGGAGGGGAGAGGTGGAACTGGATTAGTATGTAAAAAAGAAAAAGAAAAGAAAGCTTTACTAGCACAAAAAAATAGACATGTCCCCCAAAATAAAATTATTATTATTGCTATTATTTTTGTTTTTTGAGACAGAATGTCTCTGTGTAATAGTCCTTGCTCTCCTGGAACTCACTTTGTAGACCAGGCTGGCCTCAAAATCATTGAGATTCACCTGCCTTTGCCTTCCTGAGCACCGGGACAAAAGGCTTGCACCACCAACGCCCAGCTAAAACTATTTTTAAAAGATGTAATTGAGATTTGCGGGGATGAATTCAGGGGGTGAGGGGCTGGTGGTGTAATCTTGTATTTTCTAGTGGTGCAGGGCTGCCTTCTGCACACAGATATTTTCAAGTCCACCATTCCTGAGCATCCCTGTTCTAACTAGTCTGTGTTTCTCCCTACTCCCCACCAGCTTGCCTGGCAGCTTCTGTGTTCAATGCTTTGGTTTAGGCTACCACTTACAGCCTCAGCAGCTCACGTCCTCCTAGTATATTCTATGCTGTTCCCTCAACCTGACACCTTGGTCTTTAGCCCTCTGCTAGAAGGCCTTTCTCTTCCTTTGCTCAGCCTACCCCAGTCTTCCTGAGATAATCAGTGCCTCCCTTTTCTAGTTGGGGTTAGACTGTGGGAATCTGGAGACCGAGAGTGCATGTCAGTCTCAGCTCCCAGGAAATACATTGCTTGCTATAGAGTTTTCACTTAGGCCCGGGGTGTGAGGAGGTAGGATGGAGTATGGGAACTACTGGGCCTCTCCCAAACCCGGGAGCCCAAGTGTAAGAAGGGCAGTACAGTGTGGAGGGATCCAGTTCTAGAGGTAAAGAGGGTGGAGGCCCCAAAGAGTTCATTCTTGGAGATTCTGGGGCATATACTGGCTCATGTCAACCAATCAGTAATTAGCTCATCTTCAGGTTCCACCATTGAGCAGAGTGCTGGTCTCACCTCTGAAGACCAAGCTTTCTAGAACTCAAGAGTCTGGACTCTTCTTTGACTGTTATCACTTAGTGTGCTCTGCTCCCGGGTTATTTATCTTTGGTGGCTCTTTATAGCTTCAAAAACAAACAAACACACACACAGACAACAAAAAAACTTATCTGTGAAGAACTCTTGGAATTCTGCATTGAGACTAGAAGACCACATTGGAAACCAGGGAGGCAGAGTGATGCTGTTGGGATAAGGACTTTTCACCAAAGCTTGGCTTGCAGGAGGGGGCAAAGTGTATGAGAATATCTCCTCCATACAGGAATAGCCACGTTGACACAAGAACTCTTGCAAGTCCCTGAAAAATAAGGTGAACACACGAAGCTTTGGTACCACGTGTGAATATTATGAATCCTTTTATAGTTTCTCCTCCAGTCTGCAAATAATAGGCTCAGAAGTATGAGAAATTTGACTGATGCCCCTCGGGATGGTTCAGTTGGTTAAAGACATTTACTGTTTATTTAGCCTGTTAACCTGATTCAGTCAGTCCCTGGTGTAAGGAGAGGATGAGTATGTGGCTGCTATGGTGCTCCTGGGCATCTTGCAAACCAGAGAGCCCAGATATGAGGAGAACAATAAGTACAGCGTGGAGGGCTCTTCAGTTCTGGAGGTGAAGAGGGTGGGAGAAAGGCCAAAGAGTTAATTCTTGGGACCTCTGGTGTCATCACATTGTAGAAGGATGAAATTGACTTTTGTGGATGTGCTCTCCTCTGATCTCCATACATATGAACACACACACACTCACACACACACACACACACACACACACACACACACACACACACACACACACACTTTAAAAAGTTATCTCTACCTGAGCATGGTTATTGCACACCTTTAATACCAGTACTCCGGAGGCAGAGGCGGGTGGATTTCTCTGAGTTGGAGGCCAGACTGGTCTATAGAGCAAGTTCCAGGATAGATAGGTATAAACAGAGAAGTCCTGTCTGGGGTGGGGTAGTTATCTCTGGGTGTGGGGAGAGAAAACCTAATGTAAAATAGGAGTAACAAGAAAACTTTTTTTTGTTTTGTTTTGTTTGAGACAGGGTTTCTCTGTATAGCAATCCTGATGTCCTTGAACTCACAGAGATTACCCGCCTCTGCCTCCCAAGCTCTGGGATCAAAGGTGTGTACCACCACCACTTGGCAACAACAAAATCTTAAGTCACAAATGAAGGTGTACAAGTCAAGCCTGGTGATATGGGCTTGTAGTCCCAGGTACATGGAATCCTGGAGCTACAGGAGCACTTGAGCCCAGTACTTTAGGGGTATTCTGGGCCTGGGCAACATGGCAAGACCCTTCTTTTAGAAGTGAGGCAGGGTAAAATGGAAGTGGCAGCACTAAGGCTAGGTATGGTAGTGTATATCTGTAATCTCAGGGCTCCAGAGAAAGAGTTTATATAGTTCCAGAGGGTGAGTCCATGACCATCATGGGAGCAAGGCTGCAGGCAGGTAGTCAGGCGGGCATGGTATTGGTATTCAAAGCCCATCCCTAGTGACACACCTCCAACAAGGCCACACATCCCAATTTTTCTACAACAGTTCCACCAACTTCAGACCAAGCATTCAAACAGCCTATGGGGCCTTCTCATTCAAACCACCTTACCACTGGAAAAATAATAAGGCTGTTACAACATTGATTTCAAACCTTTTCAAAGTTTACTGAGCATCTTATCTAGAGTTACTGGCTGGTTATTGGATTATCTTGTGTTGAGGGTCTTCAGTTGATGTACCTTTGGGAATAATTATTGAAAGCAGCCCTGCCTTCACCATAGATGATATGTTCATTTTGATCTGTTCCCTCCTCCCCCTCTTTTTTCTTTTAGGACAACCCTCCATATGACAAGGGGGCCTTCAGAATTGAAATCAACTTCCCAGCAGAGTATCCATTCAAACCACCCAAGATCACATTTAAAACAAAGATCTACCACCCTAACATTGATGAGAAGGGGCAGGTCTGTCTGCCGGTAATTAGTGCTGAAAACTGGAAGCCAGCTACCAAGACTGACCAAGGTGAGCCTTTCTTTTCACTGCCTTGGAGAGGGATCTTCTCTGGGAATACTGCTTTGTGATGGGTGCTTGAAGTTTCTCTCTAATACCCTATCAGAGTGAGAAATACTACCTCAGCAACTCAAGTGCACAGCAGTCCTGTGCGGCTGCTTCGTCTCAGCTCCAGTGTTAACTGTGCAGGGGCACTGGCCCTGGATGTGCTGAAGGATTGTGATACTGCCTAGCTAGGGAGAGTGAGGGTGCTATTGGATCCTCTTGGAATCACTTTGAAGACAGGTTAGTTAGTAAGGACATTCTAGATGACCAGAAGGGCTTAAGCGAAGTCCTGTAGCTCCCATTAGGTTTTTTTGGGGGGTTCAGGACAAGATGCAGTCAGACTTAGGTAGCATCCCTGTGAAAGCATGTTGTTGGCTGCAGTGTCTATAGTTCTTAGAGTGATATGTGGCTTGCTATGTCCATGCTCATTGTTCTTAGAAAAAGAAAGCATTTGATTCCGTGTGTGCCATGATTGTTCTTCTGCTTGTCCCTTTCTTGCTGCTTCAGGAGACAGACTTCATTGATTTTTGTCTAGTGTCATTCATATATTTAGGCTTTATGAAACAATAGCTTTCACACATTGGTCTGGAACGCTCTTTGTAGTCCAGGCTGTAGTCAGGATGCTTCTATCTGAACTTCCATATCGATTACACGTATACACTGCCACAGCTGGTTCCAATTTTTATTAGTTCCAGACTTGCTTTTGAAGTTGTAATTTTGGTTACTTTCTACTAAGTAATTGAAGCAGTATAACATTAGGTTAGATTATAGAGAGTGGATGGAGGTGGTATTAGTGAGACTGCAGGTGGCTTTTCCATTCTGGTGGAAGGAAGCCCTGGAAGATGGAGATGCTCACATCTTAGCAATCCCCATGAAACCTGACTATCAGGTTCCAGCAGTTGAAAGGAGCAGATGCTATATGTCCAATTAGAGGGCAGTTTCTAGCAGGATTCACTTTCAGCAGTACACAAAAGTACTGATGCTTAGGACGGGTTGGTTGAATTCTCAGCTCACTGGCCTGATTGTTTTCTTGTACAGACTCTTGGCTGTGTTGGAAGCCTCATCCTCATTTGTACACTATCATGTCAGTCCTCACAACTTCCAGAGACTTTGCTGAGCTAAGTCTCTACTCAGTCACCTTGCCTGGGGAGAAGTGCTTCTATACCAGGCCCTCTGGCCCTGGCCAGTTTAGGGCCTCCTCCTTTACCTGAGAACTGATGGCATGAAGATCAGAGCCAGAGGCTCTCAGGCCTGGGTGCAGATACTCCTAGTACTATTTTATCTTCACATTTAGATGCATAGCCCGCTGCAGTTTGTGGTCAGGGCTGTGCCCCTACCTCCAAAGGTTAGGGCTAGCTTTCCTTTTGGGTTTTTCAAGACAAAGTTTCTCTGTGTAGCTATGGCTTTATTGGAACTTACTGTGTAAAACAGTCTGGCCTCAAATTCAGAGAGATCATCTGCCTCTGCGCCCCCCCCCCCCCCAAGTGCTGGGATCAATGGTGTGCACCACTAATGCCCTGCAGTTCGGGGTAATTTTCCTATTTTGTAAAATATAGTTATTGGTTATTAAGAATTTTATTTCAAGTATAGTGACAGAATTGTTTTTATGATCTAGAACACCTTGTGGTTTCTTCCTAGAAAAATTAATTGCTTATAGTCTTTGTAGCATGGCTTTGAGTCTGTCCTCTCAGTTAACAATAGCACTTGATGTCATATTCTACTTTCTGTTACTTGTGGCTGTATTATAACCCCTATTGAAACTTAGTGGCTTATTGCTGGAGAGATGCTACACTGGAAGCAGGTTCCAGAGGACCTGGATTCAATTTTCAGCACCCTTTTCATCATCCTATATCATCTTTTTTGATGTCTTACAGTTCTGCTGTATTTCCTAGAGTTGTGAAGTGAACTTGTTTCTTTTTTTTTTTTTGCTTTTTGTTTTTTGAGATAAGGTTTCTGTGTGTAGGTGTAGGTTTGGAGCCTCTCCTGGCACTTGCTTTGTAGCCCAGGCTGGCCTTGAACTCAGAGATCTGCCTGTCTCTGCCTCTGCTGGGATTAAAGGTGTACCACTATTGCCCCACTGTGAACTAACTTCCTTCCTTCCTTCCTTCCTTCCTTCCTTCCTTCCTTCCTTCCTTCCTTCCTTCCTTCCTTCCCTCCCTCCCTCCCTCCCTCCCTCCCTCCCTCCCTCCCTCCTCCCTCCCTCCCTCCCTCCCTCCCTCCTCCTTACCTTCCCTTTCCTTCCCCTTCCCTTCCTCCCTTCCCCTCCTCCCCCCTTTCCTTCCCTCCTCTCCCCTCCTCCCCCCTCCCTTTCCTCCCCTCCTCTCCCCTCTCCTTCCTTCCCCTCTCTTCCCCTTCCCTTCTTTTGATTTTTCAAGACATGGTTTCTCTGTGGTTTTAGAGGCTGTCCTGGAACTAGAGCTTGTAGACCAGACTGCTTAATGGCATGGAATTATGGTTTTCTTCTGCCTGTTTCCTTGGGAACATTTCCATTGATGACTCCTTTCAGATCTACTCTCATATTCTTTGGTCTTTTTAATGTAACAGGCTCTAACTCATGTCAGTCATCCACCATACAGCCTTTTGTTGATCTAGACTCTGGTAGGTTTTTCTGTTTAGAGTCTTAAAGTTGTGTTGTTAGTGTTTTACTTTATTTTATGTGTATGGATGTTTTCCCTTCATGTATGTCTGTGTACTTTGTGCATTCCTGGTATTGTGGGAACCAGAAGGGGGTGTTGGATCCCCTGAAATTAGATCTCCTGACAGTTGTGAGCTATCATGTGGGTTCTGGGAATTAAACCCAAATTTCCTGGAGGAACAGTCAGTGTTCTTAACCACCGAGCCATCATTTCTCCAGCCCCTCTAATACCTTATTAGATAGGTATGGGGGGAAAAAAAATGATAAGGTTGAGGGCTGAGAGATAGCTCAACGGTTAAGAGCACTTGTTCTTCCAGAGGACCATGATTCAATTCCCAGCATACATATGGTAGCTAGCAACCATTTGTAACTATAGTTGCAAGAGATTCAGTGCCCTCTGTGGCATTCATGAACATTGTATACACAATTCTCAGACATACATGCACCCATACATATAAAATTAGATATTCTTTTTTTGTTTGTTTTTGTTTTTCGAGACAGGGTTTCTCTTGTATTGCTTTGGAGCCTGTCATTGCTTTGGAGCCTGTCCTGGAACTAGCTCTGTAGACCAGGCTGGCTTTGAACTCCCAGAGATCTGCCTGCTCTGCCTCCCGAGTGCTGGGACTAAAGGCATGTGCCACCAATGCCCGGTGATAAATCTTTTTTTAAAAGAAAGATTATTGAAGTAAAGTTAAAATGTTCTTAATATAGATGGAGAGATGTCTCAGTAGTTGTTGAGTTCAGTTCCCAGCAGTCACATTGAGTGGCTGACAGCCATCTGCAACTCCACAGCTCTAGGGGATCTGATGCCCTCTTCTGGCCCCTGAGGTCACCTGCATAAATGTGTGCATTCTAATCCACACAGACAAATTAAGCATAGTGGAAAAGCAATGAAACAAACAAACAAACAAAAAAAACAAAAAACAAAAAACAAAAAAACCTTCCTGTGATCTAGCAGGTTAACTCTTAGTTGTATGTGCCTCCCAAAAATGAAGTATGTACCCACACAAACTTTGTGTGTTCATGAGCACATGTCACAGCACACATACAGAGGTCAGAGTACAACTTGAGGGGTCAGTTCTCTCCTTAACCCCCCCACATGTGAATGCCAGGGATTAAGCTGGGAGGCAAGAGCTTTTATCTGCCATTCGATCACCCATCTGTCCTGAAACACTTGTACTAATGTTTGCTGCAGCTCTATCCATATTAGGCACAAAGGAGAAACAATTAAAATACATGAAAACACATAATGTGGTGTCTATTCAGCCTACAGCTCACAATCAATCTATCATGAAGGGAAGTCAGAGCAGGAACCTGAAGCAGAAGCCAGGGGTGGTGGCTCACACCTTTGGTCCCAGCACTTTAGAGACAGAGGCAGGCGGCTTTCTGAGTTCCAGGACAGCCACGGCTACACACACAGAGGGCCTTGAAGTAGAGACCATGGAAGAGTACTGCTTACTGCTTACTGGCTTGCTCCTTATGGCTTGTTCAGTTTGCTTTCTTAGAGATCCCAGCACTGTCTGCTCAGGGATGACATAGCCCAGAGTGAGCTGGGTCCTCCCACATTAACCATTTATCAAGAAAATGTTCTATAGACTCGCCTACAGGCCAGTCTGGTGGAGGCACTTTCTCATATGACCCTGGCCTGTGTCAAGTTGACTGACTGGCTGGCTGGCTGGCTGGCTGGCTGGCTGAATGAATGAATGAATGAATGAATGAATGAATGAATGAATAGTAAGTGACATGCAAATAATAATAAAGTACAAATAATATATACTATATGAAACAATGGCTTACAAACAGAGAACAGGTAGTGAGGCAGGCTTCAAGCTGAATGCCTTCTTGTCATGTAGTGTTTTTTGTTTGTTTTGTTTTTCCCTTCAAGACAGGGTTTCTCTATCTTTGGAGCCTGTCCTAGAACTTGCCACTCTGTTGACCAGGCTGGCTTTGAACTTACAGAGATCCACCTGTCTCTGCCTCCTGAGTGCTGGGACTAAAGGCATGTACCACCACCACCACCCAGCTGTCATATGTTTTTAAGTGAAGTAATTTCAGCTGTGAAGCCACCATATCTAGTTACAGATTATGAATTTGGGAATTTGTATGCTTTGTGATCTCTCAGTCTATACAGCATTTTTTTGTGGCAAATCCTGCCTTCCTGTAGTTCCTCTGAGGTGGGCTTATTACTCATAGACAGTACAGCTTCTTTCTTTCTCATGCTTAGAAATGCCCTGACTAAGTAAAGTATGTCACACCAAACCAGAGTCATGACCTACCACCCACCACTGTCTGGAGAAGTGCTCCCATATACAGACACACACAGATGTGGACAGGCCTACTATCTCCAGAGCATAGGAAAATGGGGCTGATTGGGGTCAGGAGATCCAGATGTTCTGGGCTGTCCAGAAAATTATCTGTACTAGCCATATTTTCCGTTTTGAATGAGTGAATTTATTAAGTGTACAGAAAGCCAAAGTAGAAGAATAAATAGTGTTGGGTGTCAGGTACATACTGTTAGTCCCAGAATTTGGGAGGCAGAAGCAGGAGTATCTCTGTATATTCAAGACCAGCCTGGCTTATTTAGTGAGTTCCAGGCCAGCCACTGCTGCATAGTGAGACCCTGTCTAGAAACATTGGGGCACCTATTTTGTTTTGTTTTTTTTTTTTTTAAGCATTATTAGTTCTTTATGAAATTCATATCACATACCCCAATTCCACTCACCTCCTAGTCCCCCCATATCCTTCCTTCATCACTGCAGTGTCCCCCTAAAAGAAAAAAATTTAAAAAGTCAAATCAAAACATAGCAAGCAAACAAACACAAGAGTAAAACAAAACACCCAAACCATTTTTGCTTCTGTATCTCTCCTGCCTCTCCAGCACATCTTCATTTGTCCTGGTGGACTTGGGAGCAGTGTGGCACATAGTATACCCTTTTGTCTAGTCAGCTTTCCTAGCAAATATTTGTTGGTTACAATGAATCATTGGTCTGGTTCAAGGCCTATGGTTTCTGACAAGGGATGTCTGTCTTTAAAGGTAACCAGTTGGAGTCTGCAAAAGAGAGTCCCAGGCAAAACAATCTCCTCAAGTGAGACTTCCATATAAAAAAATAAGTAGCAGATAGAGAAAGCATCAAATCAGGTGCTTACAATAGAAACTGTTAAGAAGTTGAGATGTCAGCTAGAGTTCTTAATTGAGCTTTCCACGGTTGAGTTTCTCAGAGCTGAACTTCCCACTTTCCACCTCTCTTTCCCATTGCAGGGGTTTTTATATCATGAGACAAATAGTAGTAACTTGTATTGGAAATTGTCCATCATCTAGCTGTTCTCAAGTGCACAGCATGTTTACTTAGGCTATCTTGCTGTTCTTGCTCCCTGTCATGAGTACTATGGTACATCCTTAGATAGAGGACCTCTGAGAACACTTAACATGATGGTGCTTGGTTCTGAAATTGGAGGGACAACCAACCCCTCTTCCAGAGCTAGTTCTCAGTTCAAAACAACATAGGACAGTTTACGAATAGAATGTACATTCCACTAAGTTTCAGGGCTGGAAGGCTTCTCTGAGGCTGGGGATCAGTCAGCTGTTTGTTAGCTATCATGTGTCTCTCTCCTGATTGCAGAAGAGATGGTTGAGTTCTGGCAGTCAGAATAAACAGAAGGCTGCTCTGTCTTTAACACACATCATGGGCATGGGATGTAGCTCACTCGGGACAGAGCCAGCCTTGCATTCATAAAACTTGATTCCAGAACACCAGACAGAGTGGCACTGGACTATACCCCAACACTTAGCAAGGCCAGGAACCTGATTGAAGTCATTCTCTGATACAGATTGGAAAGAGCCAGCAAACAGTGTTTGAGTCTATGCAGAGGCTGTAGTTTCTCTCCTGAGGTTTGCTATTTCTGAGTCTGTTTTAACTAACACCAGTGCCTTGTCCTTCTTTTGGCAGTAATCCAGTCCCTCATAGCACTGGTGAATGACCCCCAGCCTGAGCACCCACTCCGAGCTGACCTAGCTGAAGAATACTCTAAGGACCGTAAAAAATTCTGTAAGAATGCTGAAGAGTTTACAAAGAAATATGGGGAAAAACGACCTGTGGACTAAAATCTGCCATGAGTGATTCCAGCAAGTTTGAGCAGAGCCCCTGAGCAGTGTATCCAGATACCCCTCAAAGCAGGACTCTGTGGAAAATTGACACGTGCCACCACCTGGCGTCAGCTTGTGGCAGTTACTAACTTTCTACAGTTTTCTTAATCAAAAGTGGTCTAGGTAACCTGTAAAGAAGGATTAAAAAATTCACATGTTCTAGTTCTGCTTGCTTTGTTTTAAAAATCACTGCTTTAGTCTACTCCAAAAGAATGGCATTTCTTCTCTTGCCCAGATTCAGAGTTACAGTTAGTCCAGAAGGCTTTAAAAAAAGTTGTGGTTCCCTGTTCTTTGCCCTCTGTCCTTCACTTCCCACAGAAGCCTCAGTGCTGGCAGCTCTTCTGTGCCACACTGCCTGTGGGTGATAGCTCAAGTCCCACTCATGCCACCTTATTAGTGTCCTTTTAACAAATTATAAAACAATACCAATATCCTACCCCCCAAAAAAAGAAAGAATGTCCGTGCAAAGGGAAGCTGCTTTTACATAAAATCTTAGCAAAATGATTCCACAGTAACAGTTTTAATGGGCAGATCCCAAGCCTGTACCCGTGGTCAGGCTGTGCAGGGACTTTGTAGAGAACCCTGCAATACCAGGTTTGTGGTGGCCTTGGAGGGAGGGTCTACCAGTAGAGAACGACGTGCACTTGCGTGATGAATCTCTTCAGTCCACAGCTCTCCCTGCAGCTGTGGTGGACGACCTGCTGGTTATCACAGGCAAAGCAGAAGCCAGAATACTCTTTGAAATCTCAAGCTTCTCCACCACTGATCTCTGCTGAGGTGTGCCAAGGAGCCCCCCACTCCTCAGCACAGCAGGCCACCACTGTCACCCTCCGCATGGTTTACCCTTTGTGGCATCAGCATTGGTGGCTTCTGCTTTGTAACCAGCTGCCCCTTCCTCAGAGCAGCTGCCGGTGCAGCCCGGGAACAGGATGGCCTTCCCTCCCTCTGGACTCAGCCTCCCAGAGTCAAGCTCCACTTGAAGCTCACTCAGTAATATCCTTTCAATGTGTTTTATATTGTTTTCATTGCCTTTTCTTTCTTTCTTTTCTTTTCTTTCTTTTTTTTTTTTTGTAGAAATAAAATTTGACCTTAGAATTTATTATCAAATGAACTTTGTCAAGATTTGAATGTTAATGTCTTTTCAAGGCAAGTGGAGCTGTCCTTGAAGCAGTAGTGACACCCCAAGGAAGCTGTTGGTCTGACAGCCTACGTTCACCAACTCTGCTCGTAGGGGGTCTAAATTCTGTGCAGAAGATTGCCTCAAGAAATCTTGCTTCCTGCTTTAACCTTAGTTCTTAACTTCAGGGCTACCTAGGGTTCACAGACTTGGAAGACAGCTCTGGGTTTTGCCTATAAAGAATTGAGACAGGTCCTCTCAGGCAGTGTAACACTATTTAGTTTTCCAAGTGTTTGGCTCCTGTGGTGCATAAATGAACTATGCTTTAGTTCTAGGTATGCATGGGGCAGGTTTCTGAAGACTTCATGTGCCCAGGATGGCCAGAACACTGGGCTTGTGTGTCTATGTCTGTCTCTTCATTGGCAGAAAAGTGACAATGGATTTTATTTCATTCACATTCAGATTTGTAATAAAATGCCAAATTCTGTCAGAAGTTGTCCAAACAAACCACCTCTTCTTGTTCTTGTTGCTTTTCTGAATCTAGAGATAGTCCAACTGTCTCACTGCTTAGCTCTACCTGCCTGTTACCCCTCACTGCTCTCTGCTCACTATGGGAGGGTACTCTCATGCCAGCAGCCCCTCTCAGGGACTTTCAGCCCCAGTATTGACAACCATGGCCTGCCCTGGAAGCAGAGGCCTGGCTTGGAGTCAGTGATGTCCCTCTGGGTTTGCATGCCTTGCTCTTTCCAGCCCTGCCCTGGAGCAGGCTTTGAGCAAGCTGGCAGGTAGCCCTGGCTGCTCCAAACTGAAGAGCAGGCTCCTCTGGAGAAGGGGAGATCTGTGGAGCAGCCAGACACCCACTCACCCCTGACACACAAGTTGGCTCAGGAATTCACATCCCCCTGGTTCCTTGAAGTGCCCAGGTCTTGTCCTGCTCTTTCCACGATGGCAGAGAATAGGCTTTCTAAGATGCTATGACCCCTCCCCCCCATTCTGTCCTTAATAAAAATGTTCTCAGACACTAGTTTGGGTGTATGGGTTTCTTCTTTTGGGGATGGACATTGCTGGGGGACTAGAGGGAGTAGAGTCTAGGCCTCTGATCTCTTCTCCACTTAGTAGCCTCTAAAAGGCATCCAAGTGGGTCTGTCTTGCTGGGTGGAAGTGAATAGGGCAGTCAACACTGGGAAACTGCAGACTGGAGTATGCTTCCTTGAATCAAAGTCATACAGGTCTTGTGGGAATACTGCTTAGGGTATCGTTTTACTTTGGCTTCCAGACATTCCTGGAGCATTGCAGGCTTTGAACTCAGTCCTCTTTATTTAGCCACTATCCCTCTCAACCTTGGTTTCCTTCAAATAAGTATTTTTTTCATAAGTCCCACACCCACTGGAAGTTAATAACTTCTAGTCCTTTAGCTGAGACCCATAGTTCCCTTATTGCTCCATAAGCAGCGGGTAAGCCATTCAGCTTGTTTGGCATTTCACTTCCTCTAGTCCTAAGAGATGTGTCCCCACACACCTTTGCAGTCTAGTCTAGGGAGAAGTCAATTTGATTTTTCCTGCCCTGCCTACATCCTGTGTGAGCAAACAGCACTATCCCCAGACAGCAAAGCTGAGGAAGACTGACACAGTACAACATGGTGCCCAACCCAGGCCATGCCTAATATACTGACTGCATTTCCTGGATGACTCAAGACAGCCCTGGGAAAGCAGACAGTGTAGACCACTTACCCAGAGCCATGCTCAAGGTCCACTGAAGGAAGCTTCTTCTAGAGAACCCTCCCTTCTCCAGTGTGGTTTGCCATTTGTAGGCTGGGTGGTGCACCAGCTGAGCTCAGCAGAGCCTTTTCCTGAGCACTCCATTGTAGCAGCACACTCCTAGGAGCTACCCCTAGAAATACCCTGTACTAGGCCTTCACCAGCAGCCAACAGAGTATGTGCCCGTACCACAGAAATTAAGGTGAGGTGAATGGTACACAGCAGAGGGATCAAACTTAATATTCTGGGTCAGACATGTTGGACCTGCCCAAGTCAAGGTCCAGAAAGATTAGAATAGACTGAAGCCAGTCAAGGGAGGAGGAGGAGCAGAACCCTCATAAAGCCACAAGGTCTTATCAGGCAGCCGAAAGCTTGCTTCCCCAACCCCCAGTTCCAGAATGGATGTAAGCCAAGTCAGCTAAGTTCAAATCCCTGCTCTGCCAACCCCCGTTAAGTTGATGGAAAGCTTACACAGAGTGCTTGAAACTCTAGAGCTTAATCCTAAGAACCATGTAAATTGATATGCAGTTGTAATCCCAGTATTGGGGAGTGGAGGCAGGAATATCAGTTCAATGTCATCCTTGGCAATATAATAAATGTCAAGACAGCCTAGTTGTTTTGCCTAGCATGCATGTGTGCAACTATAGGCTCAATACCCAGAACCAAAAAGAGGATCATGTGCTATTCCAACTGCTTTTCCATCTTCCAAAGTAGTATAAGGCTGTTCCATCACCTTCCCAGCTACTCCCTGCCATCACAACATCTATATGTATTAGATGTAACTAGAACCTCAGCTTCTCAATACTGCAGAAGACTTATCTCTCCCAGAAAAATATAAACATACCTATACAAGCTTGCAGAGCCTCTTTCAATCTGTTTTCTGAAGCGGCTTACATATAACAGTTCCCCCTTCCCCGACCCCCACTTTAGATGACTGAAACTACTTCTATAGTATGTGTGTGGGTGTGTGGCCAGCTGAGGGAGGACTTTTTGTTCCACCAGGCCTGAGGATCAAACACGAGAGCTGTTATGCACAGCACCATCATGCTGCCCTCAGATAATCTCTTAAAGTCAAAATTATGGATCCTAATGAGAATCTTTGTTCCCCCTCCCCTTTAAAAACAAGAAGCATAAGCATTGCTGGGCACAGCGGCACCTGATTTAGGTCCTAGCCACTGACAGAGGAGGTTCCCTTGAGCCTTAGGGTCAAAGGCCAGTCTGAGCAACGTGTCAAGACCCTCATTTCAAAAACAAAATGCACATGGATCATGTTGTGCACATACCACCCCCCAACACAAGTGCACACTTTTTTTTTTAACCAAAGGATTTAAAACGTGTAAGCATGGGGGCTGGATAAATGGCTCAGTGGTTAAGAGCACTGGCTGCTATTCCAGAGGACTAGGGTTCAATTCTCAGCACCCACATGGCAGCTCACAACTGCCTGTAACTCCAACATCTGACACACACAGATGTACATGCAGGCAAAACACCAATGCAAATAAAAATAAGTTAAAAAAAAAAAGATTACACTGGCACATCCTTTTTTAAAAAAAGAAAAATGTAAGCAAAAGCAAAATTAGAAAGTGAAGATAGTCTTGCATAACTTGGTCGGAGCCTCAAATAAGTTCTCTGTGCCCCACATTTCTTCGAAGGATATCTGGACACTATAAATCATCCAAATTTGAAAGACATTTTATTAACGCACCAACCTCTCTCCACTGCTCCACTAAACAAGTGGTTGTAATTGTAACATAAATTGGCACCAAATGCTCAGCAAGCCTTAAATCAGATGTCACAGACTCCCCATCAGCCTCGAGGTCCTATGAGGACCTGGGGACAGGGTTAGTGACGTGTCACCCTGGGAAGCCAGACCCCTGCTCCAAGACCTGGTTCCAGGCTGAACCAGAGCTTTAGCTCTGGCCTTCCTCTACAGGAGAGGCAGTCCGTGGCTGGCCTTTGGTGTCAGGGTGGGGAAGGCTCCAGGAAGGGCTCCAGAGTTGCCTCACAGGGGACCCCTTCTCCAGGCCTTTTGGAATCCAGATCGTCTATGGCGCAGAGCTGCACACCATTCTGGGCCAGCCGAGCCCGCAGGGTGGGTGCTGTGAGGACATGCAGCTCATGCAGCCGTTCCCAAGAACAAGAGAAGGCATCAGGACCCTCACCGCAGCCCCCGTCTGGAGGCACACTGGGGTATCCTGGGTGTGCCATCAGTTCAGCAGTCAGGGCGCGGTCAGCAGGTATATCTTCCAGGGCCCGCGCCAGTGACGCCAAGACTCGGTGAACAGACATATGTCGACCACAAGTGCTCAGGCCCACAAAAGCATCGGTCCACCTGTGAGTGCCAGGATATTAGACTAGGTGTTGCCTAAGCGCCAGTAGGGCTAGGCAGAGGGTCAATCAGCAGGACAGCAGGTCAATTCCTAACTTCTTTTGGTTGAGAAAAGGTCACATCTGGCCAAATGAACTCAGCAGGGTTGGATCGGGTAAGGGAGGGCGGTGCTCACCGCAGGCCGTGGCGGGAGAAGGGACCCATGGCGGCCCGGGCATCGCGCTCCACCGTACAGGCGAAGGCACGCGCTGGCGCTTCCAGCCACGCGCAGCTGCCCACGCCGCGTTCCACTGGCAGCCGTGTGAAGCGCACCCCGAACGACTGCAGAGCTTCGGCGAACACCTGACACACGCCTGCTTGAAGGGGTGGGCTCAGCATCGATCTCCCACCAGCCCTGGAAAGAAGCCTCCCCCCAACCTGGGCGCTTCAATCCTCGTACCTGGGAGCACGTGCACGTGCTGGTGCCCGTCCACGTGCGTGGGGGACCTGCCCAACAACTCCCGGAAGCGGCTGAGTTGAGCTTCTAGTTCCTCCCGCACCTGGAGGGACACAGATAACTTGAGCTTCTGGAAGCAGTCACAAAACGATGAGCTCCATCTGCTGCCACTGTGTGACAGCTCCAGCGTGTGAACGTATCCTGCGCCCGCGTTTGCCCCAACTACCTCCATTGATACTCTCTGGGCTGTGCTTTGAGGATCTAAGTGAGTATCCTCCTGCAGCCACGCCTGCGTACCTGGGGCAAAGCAACATCTCCAGCCGCTAAAGCTTCCCGAAATCCCATCTTCCCGAGAAAGAAGCCTTCCGGGCTGAGGAGCGACGAGGCGTTGTGGCGAGCGGGACCCACAGGACGGCCCTCAGTCAAGTTGGCGTGGAGGCCCGTGGGAATGCTGTGCCTGCGGGAGGAGCACGAGAGCGAGCGAGCACTGGCTGCTATCGAGCAGGCGGCCCCATAAACCCTCCCGGTCCTGCCGGGAGCCGCCCTCACCTGCGGGCCAGCTCGGCCGCGCTCTCTGCCGCTGTGCCGTTCACCAGCAGTGACACGCTGGTCACAGTGCCTGCCAGGAAGGCCTCCACGATGCCCTTATCGCGCCGCGGGCAGTAACCAAAGTCATCAGCGGTGACAACCAGCCGCACACGGGGCCAAGCCATGGCTGCCAAACAAACGCTGGCTGGAGACCAGAGGGAATGGGCTGCAGCATCCAGACCCCGCCTTTGAACGCTGCCGAGGCCCCACCCCGACGCACACGCCTTAAAGCCCTTAAAGCGACTGCCTGCATCCCGCTATTTGTTTTTGCCACCTAGCGAGGTCTCGGTGCGTCCTGTAAACGCCCGAATCACTTCAATGCAAATTTTTATTTTTATTTTTGCGTCTCTCTCTTTCTCTCCTCTCCCTCTCCTCTCCTCCCCCTCTTCCCCACTCCTCTGCTGAAGCCATACAAGGGCATAGGATCCTCTGGAACTGTAGTTAACGGATGATTGTGATCCACCATGTGAACACATGCTGGGACCCGAACTCCAGTCCTTTGTAAGAGCAATAAGCTCTCTTTACCACTGAGCTATCTCTAAATCTCAAAAAAAAAAAAAAAAAAAAGATTTTTGAAACGTAATTTTTTAAATATTGAAAACAAGAGAAATACTCAAGAAAAATTCCCCTTACTCTTCCCAGTGTTATCATTGCTAAGTTTCTGGGCAGTACTGTCCTTCCATTATTTCCTCTATAAAAGAAACACCCACCTACTCTTCTCCATCACTTCGGGATGATGCCAGTTTATTTCATTCTTGCAATGCTGCTTTTCTTTGTTTTTATGCAGTGACTGTGAGCCCTTTCTTAATTAGGTGTTTTACATTTGTTTCAAATAGTTTGTCCCTCGCTGTTTCTAAGGAGAGGCTTTTTCTTAGTACAAGTTCTAATTGTTTTTTTTTTTTTTTTTTTTTTTCTTTCTTTCTTCCTAAGACAGGGTTTCTCTGTGTGGCACTGGATGGCCTGGAACTCACTCTGTATTCCAGGCTGTCCTTCCATCTGCCTCTGCCTCGCCGTGCACCACCACTGCCTGGCCGTAAAAGCTCTACATGATAAGAAAACAATCGTGCAAACCAGTGGCTATGCTGGAGAGAGTGTTAGCGCATTTTCACCTTGAGCTTCAGGCAACTTATAACTCCTTCACCTCACTTTTGCTCTTTGCCCAGTAAAGTTTTACCCATGACTTACCAATAGTCACCATGGTGACAGTGTTTGCTTGGTAATGTGGCTGTCTTGATACTGTTTTGAAAGCCTTATGTATCCCACCCAGGCTGACCTCACTATTCATTCAGGCAACTTCTGACCCTTTCGCGCCCACCTCTTCAGTGTTGGCATTACTTACTGGTATGTGCCACCATGCCTGGTTTGTGTGGTGCAAGGAATTGAACACAAGACTTCATGCATGTTAGGCAAACACTCTGGCAGCCTATCTTGGTTTCTCCTTGTAGAACCTGTGTTACTTGGGTCAAGTCTGTAATATTGGTAATTTTGTTTCTGTTTCACAGCCAAGGCAGCGGAAGATTCACCAGAGACTTGGAGTAGGAACTTCTCTACCAGTTGGAGCCTGACTTGTTCTGGTTCTATCCTGTCTGACTCCCTGGATCACAGGCAAAGGGGAAAGGGTACAGTTTGATCATTAACAGTACCTGATGATGCTTTGTATGGATTGGAGGCCTCAGAGAACCCTTCAGCCAAGTTCCTGGTGTAAACACTGCTGTGTCCAGTCATAGTGACTGTTGAACCACCAGGCGTCATCCAGCCACTGTGCCTCTCTGGGAGGCAGCTCTTGGAAAGGACAAAGACCTTGAGGTCCTGGGTGCTGAAACCACGGATGGAGAAGAGGAAACTACTAAGCACTTATTGTATCAGGAACAGAGTCAGTAGAGATTAGGGTGGGCTCATTGCTTTGATTCCTGCCCTAAGTAAGTGCCTGCTGTTAGACGAGAAAGAGTGTGACAGTGGAGGACAGGCTGGTCATAAATCTATTGGGAATGAGGAGCTTCTAGGATGAAGGGGGAAAGAAAAAGATAGAGGTGAGTTTATATGGAGTTTCCATAAGGTGCAATGTGTATTGAAAGAATATTTTATGTAGCCGGGTGGTGGTGCCAAACGACTTTAATCCTGGTGCTCAGAAGGCAGAGGCTGGTGGATCTCTGAGTTCAAGGCCAGCCTGGTCTACAGAGCAAGTTCTAGGACAGCCAGGGCCACACAGAGAAACCCTGTCTTGAAAAACATGTGTATACACACACACACACACACACACACACACACACACACACACACACACACACACAAATATTATACTCACTTGTGGAAGGCTGCTCAACTCAGTTTACAGACTAGGAGCTGGTATTGAGGGGCTGAATCTTATCAGCAAAAACAAAAACAAAAACAGGGACAGTAACTGAAGCTAGGTCTGTGTGGAAAACCAGGACTCTTCACTGCTTCCAAAAAGAAAGTCTTGAGAAGGAAGATGCTGGCTAGTCTACACTGGACGAGGGAATGAAGCCCTGGAAGGAAACCAACAGAGTCGGAGGTCCAAATCTGTGCAACGACCAGGGTTGAGCTGAGGAAGGTGTTTGTGTCATAAATGGAAGCTGTGGCTTTCACCCTGAGGGTTAGAGAAACAAGGCCCGGATTCAGACCTCTTGGCAGAGTAAGCCAAACCTCTAAAGATCCTCCCAAGCACTGTTTAGCTGGCTTGACAAAAATCCAGCCAGGTTGGGGAGGAGCCAACTTGGGCCCCACCCCCAACCATTGTGGGAAGATAATGAACGAGAGGCCAGGTTCTGGCCAATCAGAATGAAGTATGTAAATGAGCAACCTGGGATGCTGCGGGGGTGGGATTCCAGAGCACTGTGCGGTAGTCCTTAAAAGGGTGCTAACCCAGCGAATCCCGAGAAGCACAGAGGAGACTGGTGAGCAGGTTGGGGATCCAGAGCGCCTCTGGTCTGTAAGAAGGAAGTTTGGACACCCCTAACCCCGTCCCAGACAATTGCAGACAGAAGGCAACAACTTGAGACTGTCCGCAGATGCTTGGCGGGTCCCAGCAGGGGAAGGGTGGGGTGTCTGAAGGACATAGGGTTCAGGAGTGAGGGACCCTTGGAGGCCTAGATAGGCCTAGATCTACCTTTACTTCCCCTCCCCGCCCTATTCAAAGGAGTCTGCATCTGTGCTGTGGAACCTGAGAAAGGAAGCAAAAAGAAATTTAATTACCCACATTATGGCAAGGTATCACCACCACCACCACCACCACCACTCAGGATATTTGGCTGACGACGAAGGTGGTCACAACGCCTACATAGCTCGGGTAAGTATGTCCACCTGATCTGACATTAGTGGCTGGGACACTTTTCACTACTTTCTCATTTCCAGTCGATCTCACTGGGTCACTTGGTGACAGTTATTGTAGCTTTGACCTCCCTTAAGCCTGCTTGCTGAGCCCTGATCATTCTTTCACACTGCACTCTCCTTGGGTCTCAGGTAGTACTTGGGTGGGCTAGGAGCCCTGAGAAGGAGCATAGAGTCAGCATGGGGATTCAAGGTGGAGAGAAGCAGGCTCAAGTCCTCAAGGTAGCACAGCAGAGAAGGCAGTGCAGACTTGTGCTAGAGACAGGAGGAGGCATAGAGGGCCCTTTCATACCATGAACACAGATTTCCATTTTCAGGCTCCCAGATAGCCCTAGCATATATGAAATATAGGTGTTGGGGACCTTCAGGTCAACCTTAGTAGACCCCTATTTTGCAGAGAAATCCTGAAGAAGGGCTGCTCTGATCACTGTCACCCAGCCTGAAGGTAGCAGAGCTGGGGCTCAAACCTGACTTTTAATGTAATTCAGAGCTGGTAAGATGGCTCAGTGAGCAAGGCACTTGATCTGAGTTCCATCCTCAAGATCCACATAAGTAGGAGAGAACCAGTTACAACCAGTTGTCCTTTGACCTCCACGTGTACACTGAGGCATACATATACCCACACAGGGACACACATACCCTCAATTAAATGTTAAAAATATTTTAAATGCAGATCAGTGATTGAACTTTTGCAGAGCATGTTCAAGACCCAGGGTTCAACCCCCAGCACCAACAAACTTAAAAAGGAAAAAGTTTCCCATTGTTCAATCTCATCCAGCCCCTAATAGCACCCTAGGGGGACTCCAGAGCCAGCCCCCCACCCCTTGCAGAGCATCCTGCCTGTTGTGACAAGCCTGTCTATTCAGATGCAGCTGCCCAAGAAGCACCTGTTGCCAGAAAGGGGGCCAACCCACAAATCTGGATATGTGCCACACCTACCATCAATGAACCGATACTCAGAGCACCAGGGCCAGCAGCAAAACCCTAGGCGCCCTCAGGCATTTGGCAGCTTCCTGGATTTCCTGACAGAGGGTCAGGTGCTGGACAGCTTGCAGACAGTGGTGGAGAAGGCAACAGACCATTTGGCTGCCACAAAGACAGAGGCTGGAGTGCCACTGGTGGATGTACAAGACCCACTGGAGGTGCCAAGTGGTAGGCAGCGGACTCGAGCCAGGCCCAACATCAACACTGTGCATCGGCACCGTGCTCGGCCTACGCTGTGTGCTGGGCACCCAAACAATTACCCATCTTGCTCTAGCTCCATGTCCGAATCCCACAGCAGTGTCACAGCTGGCTTGCTGGGCTCCCACGGCCACGAGAGTGGCCCTGGTGCCCGAGGCATAGGCTCACTGCCACCTATGAGGGACAAACTCCTGCTTGAGAAAAACCTCAAGAGGCTATTGCGACTGGAGAACAAAGGGGTGAGATCTGTTGCCATGGTTAAGGCTAGCCTAGGGTGGGCCTGAGTTTAGGGCTAGGGTTAGACTTGGCTGGACACCTAAGCCTTCCCTCTCTCTTTGCAGAAAGGCCTGAAACAATCCTCCTCCCAGAGGGATTCTCTGCTGTGGGATTCACTGGGCAGCCAGACCAGCAGTCAGTGGACCTGGGAGCAGCCCCTGTCTTGGTTCTCTGGGCTTTGGGGTTCCAGCCCAGCTACCCCTGAAACATCAGAGTTGGGACTTGGAGAACAGGAGATGATTTTTCTCAAAGAAGAGTTGAACAAGGAGATAAAGTCACTGCTGAACCAGCCAGCATCATTCAACCTGCCTGCGTATTGTTCACTCAGGGAGCCCCATCGTACCCTGAACTTCCTGGCTGAGCATCATCTCTTTCCTGCCCTGCAGCGTGTGGTCAGCCAGGCTGTAGACAAGCTCAGCCATGCCCGCCGCCACGATGGCTTTCCCCTCTTCCCTGTTGTCTCAGAGCCCACCCCAGTGCTACCTGGGGACTCTGATCTTCTGCAGCAGAAGGACTCCATACCTACCAGCAGGGATGGGGAGGAGCCTTGTGATTCTCCCACCACAGCCTCCAGCCCTAAGACATCACACAGGAAAAGCAAGGGCAGACAGGACTCCCCCTCCCAGATGGCTACCAGATTCAGGCTCAAGGTGACACCTGCACAAGTGTCTAATGTCCCTAGCCCCTCATTCCACTCCATGCAAGAGTCCCCTGGTTCTGACCCTAAATTACAGAAATCAACTTTGGTCCCAAGACCCAATCAGATACCTCACCTTCATCATGGCTTGCACCTCATCCTCCCTGACCCTGGTATCAGAGTGGAGGTGGACTCCTGCCAGGGCCATCTCAGGGGCCCTATCCAGCATCATCTTGCCTCTCGCAGCCCTCTTCCCTCCCATCTCCCTTTTCCTATGTTCTCCCCATTCCTTTCTTTGAGAAAAAGCTTCTCCCCTTCCTCTCCTACACTGTGTCCAGAGGTGGCCGCAAGAGTAGGGCTGGAGGTCTTAGAGGGACATTTGCAGGGAAAGGGCTCCTTTTCCCACCACATCTAGTAGCTACTGTCACTGGTTGATGCCCAAGGATAAGACCTCCTGCCCTTTATTGCAGAAATATCCTGGGGTATATACAAGATGCTGTTGATCAAGAAACCTAGTCTACACTGTCAAAGATTAATAAAGGCTATTTTTACCCTTCGATTTTATTTTCTGAGACAGGGTGTCATGTAGTTCAGGATAATCTCTCAAATTCATGATTTTTTTGCCTTTACTTCCCAAATGCTGGGATTACAAGCATGGATCACCATGCCTGCAACTTGTGGGTATTTTTAAAAATTATTGTTTGGACTATCCAAAACAGGGTTTCTCTGTGTAGCACTGGCTGTCCTGAAACTTGCTCTGTAGACCAGACTGGTCTATGCATTCAGAGACTTCCTGCCTCTGCCTATCAAGTGCTGGGATTAAAGGTGGCTTTGTGAACCTGAGGCTCTCCTACATGTCTTTTATAGACAGGAACCTTTGCCAAGAGCACCGTTCTGTATTCTAGGATCAAGCTAGGTCAAGCTACCCTGATCCAGCTATGACTCTCTAGTCTTTCTGCTCAGTAAAGGGGACATTGGTCAGAAAATGTGTATGAAGACATAGGTGGCCTGACCCTTGGAGGTCCTGGACATCAGGGCTCAGATGTAATTCCTTCTGCACACAAGCTTGCAGGAGTACAGGCTGACCAGGCTGGGAGGCTTTGCTCTAGACCTGACAGGTGAGGCATGTGGAATGAATGTTGTGGCGGAGCAGCTGTGTCAGGTCTGTGTGATGTGTGTGGCTTCCCTGTCTGTAACGGGGAGGATTGGTGCAGCTGCCAAGGAGGGTATAACTGAGCTTTCACGGGGCAGCAGGAGGGATGGCAACAACAAGAGCTAAATGTCTCCTTTTCCCTCCTTGCCTGTTGCACAGAGCCCCAGCACCAAGTTTCTGAGGAAGAAGCCTCTGCCATCCATTTCGTCTGTGTCTAGCTTGTCCTACATCTCTAACCCCTGGTTTGAGGAACTCACTAACTTTTTGGTTGAGCAGGCAGTCTCCTTGCTTATCTGCAAGTACAAGTTTGAGAAGAGCCTCAAAAAGCAGCTTGGCTTCATCTCCTTTCCTGTCACTGAGCTTCTCATGGACATCTTTCTGGGCTTCAAGAAGGTGAAGGGCACCCACATCCGTCTGTCCTCAGACATCAACTGGACCTGCCTTTTGCGCAAGTTGGAGGAAGCTGAGTTGGCACGGCAGGCCATACGCCGTGCCTCCAGGCCAGGAGCCTCCCAACCTAGTGCCTCCCGTGTTGGCACCTTGCGGCATAGCACAGAACGCCACTCTGTGCAACAGGAGCGGAGTGCAGAGTCCCGCTTCTCCCAGCGCCCTGAGTTGCCGATCCGACAGCTGCTCAGCCCTCGGGACCCTGGTACAGGCCAGGAACAGATGCCCAGAAGCCCTTCAGAACCCAAGCTGTCTGTACTCTCCAATGCTGGTATGGACTCCATATCCTTCAAGTCCAAGGAAATAATAAATATTGAGGGCATGGAAAGTGAGGAGGAGCAGGAGGAGGAGGAGGAGGAGGAAGAGGAGGAGGAGGAGGAGGGACAGCAGGAGGAGGAGGAGGAGGAGGAGGAGGACAGAGGAAGTGTGGAAGATGAAATCAAGGATCCTTCTGAGGGTGAGCTCACCCCCACTAGTCTGCCTGAGCCCGAATTGGAGGACTTAATCAATGAGTCCACTGTAATGAGCCCCAATGAATCCCCATGAGACCCCTGTAAGCCACACAGAGTACTCCAGTCCTTGCCTCCTTCTGCCCTATCCCAGTAGCTGGCCCCCCCACCAGCCTCTGTCCTGAGTAAGGGTCAGGCAACCAAGTGCTCAGCAAGAGCTCTGCTAATGTTATCAGAAGACCCAGAATCAAATGGGAATAAATTACATGTTGATGGACACAGCTGTCTGGTCCTGCCTGGTGTGTTATCTTTCCTTGCACCTGGAAGCCTACCCTTGAACAGCACCTTCAGGGTGAGCCAGCCCTGATGTTACACAAACTTTGCTTTGTGATACAAAACAGGGCACTAATGACACATGAAAAGAAAAAATTTTACCAAGGTCTAACATGGTGAGCCAATGATTTTATTGGGTTTACAGGAGAATGGATGAGTGGTTACTTACAGGAGTGTGTGACCCCCAAACAGCTCCACCACCAAAAAGTCTTACCCCAGTTTGCACACTGATGTCACCACAGGTGCATAGATGGACCCCCTTCCCCCATGTAGGCTGGAACTCTTCCACACTGTAGACTCTAATAGAATGGTTCTCAACCTTCTTAATACTACAGCCCTACACCACATGCTGTGACCACCCCATCATAAAATTATTTGTAATGCTATTTCATAACTAACTTTGCTACTGTTATGAATCATAATGTAAATATCTGATATTCAGATGGTCTTAGGCAACCCCTGTGAAAGGGTCATTCAACCCCCCAAAAGGGTCATGACCCATGGGTTAAGAACTGCTGTTCTAGCATTTTCAACTGGGAAAGAAGTATAGGAAGGAGTGGCTGTTTTACCAGATGAAAGTCCCCTCCACTTCTGAGAGCCTTATACGCTGCCACACCTCCTCTGAGGAAGACAATAATGACCGTCATGCTTAGAGGACAGTGTTCTACAACACCTGGTGACAGCCAGCTTCCGGAGCTGCATTGTTACTTCCTGCCTCTTTTGTATACCCTACTTATGCAACTTTCTGGCTTTTCAAGCCCTTTCAGGATTCCTAGGTGCCTCATTGTAGGTAGTGTGTGTGTGTGTGTGTGTGTGTGAGAGAGAGAGAGAGAGAGAGAGAGAGAGAGAGAGAGAGAGAGAGGTTCATTCCATAAGTTCTGTGACTGTAGAGATCCCTGACTAATACAGACTGTTTATGATTAATTGGTGTGTGTAAATATTAGCAACTGTGGCATCCTCCTAGATGTTTACTATCTGAGGTTGCTTACCTACAAAAACCTCCTACCCAGACTGTCCAATCCTTCCTGCTGTGTGGTACATAATAAACATGCTTAGGTTCCCAGCTGTGACAGATAGAGAACCCCACTTGACTCCAGCTTCATTGTATGTGTGTCTGTATGTCTGTCCTTTCTTCATTCCTTTGGTACCCTTGTAAGAATTCAGGCATTATGCTGGCCTGCCCCTGTCACCTGGCAGAATGCACTCAGACAGAACTTTGGTCAGCCTAGGGTTCCATGAGTACTAGTCTGCAGGTAGGTATAAAGGACTCTTTAAGAGTCCTTTAAAAGACCCTACTTCTGGTCTCTTTTGCTTTCTCCCCCCCCCCTCTCTCTGTAAGACAGGGTTTCTCTGTGTAATAGCTCTAGCCATGCTGGAACTTGCTTTATAGACCAGGCTGACCTCAAACTCAGAGATCCTGCCTCTGCCTCCTGAGTACTGTGATGAAAGACATGCAACATCACCAGCAGCTACCTCTGGATTCTCTTGTTCTGGTTTCTACCCATCAAGGACAGAAGCTACTTCTACGCTGTTTGAAAGTTTCTTGTCCTAGTCCCATCTCTTCAGTTCCTGGTGCCTCTATGTCTCTTCCCTTCTCCCTCACTCCCCTTTCTAAATAAACTCCTCATTCAAGCTCTGTCTGCCTGTCCTGTTATTCCCTCCACCTCGGTCACCCTCACCTGCTATGGAACCTGCTATGGTACCTTACCTCGGGACCCCCACTCGGGACCACCACCCCCTCCTCCAGTTTCATTCCTATAACTGTAACAAAAGAACAACAACCCTGACCTGCACTTTTCTGGTAGTCGCAATGTCTGCTTTGGCGGCAGCAGCGTGGGGGGGGGGTCTTCCTTCAGTTGGGGTAGCTTCCTTCTTGCTTGAGCTTCAAACCTCATCTTGAAGCTATAGAATAATTCAGCCACACTCTCCAGACACTTGCAAGGCTCTTTTTCTTTCTAATTTGCTTTGTGCTCTCTAATTCCTGAGACTGAGTTTTCAGCATATGGTAGCTGTTGGTTGGCCATGTTGTGGGTTGGAGGCTTCAGGATCAACATAACTGTTAAGCTACAGTTCTTGGTTGGTAGGAAAGGGATATTAATCAGGGTTCTCTGGAGTAACAGGACTTGCAAAATGAATCTCCTTATATAAATGTACAGAAATGGGGTTTATTAGAATGATTTACAGGTCGTGGTCCAGCTAATCCAACAATGGCTGTCTATGAATGGCTGTCTATGAATGGAAAGTCCAAGAATCCAGTAGTTGTTCAGTCCACAAGGCTGGATGTCCCAGCTGATCATTGGTATACACTGGAATCCTGAAGAAACAGGCTCTAATGTCAGTGAGGGAATTGTCTTACTTAGAAAGGTGAGAGCAAACAGGCAAAGAGCAAATCTTCTCTCTTCCATGTCTTTATATAGGTTTCCAGCAGAAAGCATGGCCAAGATTAGATCTGAACTAAAAATGTGGAATAAAGATGTCTTCCTGCCTCAAAGATCCAAATTAGAAGTGGATCTTCCCATTTCAAATTAAGCAGAAATTCCTCACAGGGGTGTTCTCTATTCTGAGGTTTTAGTTAATTCCAGATGTAGTCAAGTTAACAACCAAGAAGAGCCATCACAAAAAGTGTTCCTTGAAGTGTCTGCAGGCTCCTACTAACTGGCAGCTTTCCTGCCAGAGCTACCCTAGAAATGCAGCTCAGTTGGAGTGCTAGCTTAGCTCACACACAGCCCTGGGCTTCATTTCCAGTTCACACCAACGAGATATAGCGGCAGTATTGGCAGGTGGAGTATGAGGATTGGAAGTTTAAGGTTGACTGGCGATGGTGGTACACACCTTTAATCCCAGCAGAGGCAGGCAGATCTCTGTGAGTTTGAGTCAAGACCAGCCTGGTCTACAACAGCTAGTTCCAGCATAGGCTCCAAAGCCACAAAGAAACTGTCTCAAAAAAAAAAAAAAAAAAAGTTTAAGGTCATTCTTGGCTATGTAGCAAGGTCAAGGCTGGCCTGGGATACATGAGACCCTTGCCACAAAATTATCAAGCACACACACACACACACACACACACACACACACACACACACACACACACACACCTAGTGGAACTTTGTTACCTCTTGCTGAGGAATAGAGCCTTAGAGGCTTCCCTGATTCATAGAGATCAGGCTCTTTTGGCCACACTTGACCACTTATGGACCCCAAAAGAGACCCCTCCACAAAGCCCAGGGATATGGAGAGACCCAGCAACTATAAAACTCACCCTGGAGCCAGGTAAGAGGAACATGCCTTACATTCAAGGAGAGGTTGGCTATCTGTCATTCTTCGAGACCAACATCCTAAGTTTGGTGGATCAGGGACCCATTAATAGCAGAGGTCATCAGAGCCCTGTGGTACCTTATTGCCATGTCCCATTGGCCTGATCCTATTTTAGGCTAGGACTGTAGTTAGAACAAACGAAGAAATTCTGGTTATTTGCTTTGATTACTTAAAACATATGCAGATGGAGAGTTGCCTTTGACTTTGACTATCCTTCGGGGTGGGGGATGGATTCCTGTCAGAAGACAGCTGCCAAGAGAGAGGCTCTTGGTTTTCAAAGACAATGGCTTCCAGTTACTAACACTGTCAACTCCCACTGCTAAGTCCAAAAAGAAAGCATTGCTCTACCATAGCCTCATAGATAACACATCTCTGGGGATACTGGGAGAAGCCCCTTTGGGAATCACTAATACATTATGTTATAAACATGGTGCCTTTAGCCTATGTTCTGCTCATCTTTTGGAAGATGTAAGTGGCTTCAAAAGTAGTGGTCATTTATCATGCCAATGAGGTTGACAGGCTAAAGTTCATGTTCCTATTTTCCACTATTCATGTCTGAAGCTGGAACAATCTAAATGAGTTCACTTTCTACAGGGTCTCTCCTACATGAAGCCTCTCTGGATTCTAACCTGAATTTTACCTTCCTTCCTTCGTTCCTTCCTTGGTTCCTTCCTTCCTTCCTCTTCTCTCCCTCCCTCCCTTCCTTCTTTCCTTTCTCTTTCTTTCTTTATTTTTCTTCTTTCTTTCCTTATTTAATGTATATGGGGGTTTTGGTCTGCATTGTATAGCTACCTACCAGAAGAGAACAATAGATTCCATGGAACTACAGTTATAGACAGTCGTGAGCTGCCATGTGGGTGCTGGGAATTGAACCCAAGTCCTCTGGAAAAACAAGTAGTGCTCTTAACTGCTAAGCCATCTTTCTAGCCCTGAATTGTGATTTTCTTAATCCTCAGAGAGGCCACTGGCTTCCTAGGAGTAGTGAGAATTGCTGTTTTTAAAGCTGCAGTTAGGAAGTTCCCAAATGCCTCACTCCTCTGCTGTTCTGTTAGTTAGAGTGTCACAATATCTGCACAGAATCAAGGGGGGGAGGAAATGGACACTTTGACCTTTTCTAACAGGGATGAGAGGAATCCATACTTTTATGTATGTTGGCAGATATTCAGAGAAACCCCAAAATGAGAGATGTTCATGAACACATTTAGAGATCAACTGTGAACCCTTCAGCAGTTGGCTGGACCATAAGTTACCTGCTGATTTAAGATGAACTGCTAAACTGTCTTGAGAATCTGGACCTAGAAACAAACTGTGATTGGAAGGTTGAGGGCATGGGAGATGCCATGATCACAGCTGTGCAACTCCTCACAGGGTGAGCTGGGGACTGTGGTCTGCCAGGGAGGCATGAGACAGAAACAGTTACAAGGCTGGTGGTGGTGGCCTATGCCTTTTATCTCAGCACTTGGGAAGCAGAGGCAGGCAGATCTCTGAATTTGAGGCCAGCCTGTTCTACAATGTAAGTTCCAGGACAGGCCCCAAAGCTACACAGAGAAAACCTATCTGGAAAAACAAAAAGAGAGAGAAGAAGAACGAGTTACAAAATGTCACAAGGCCTCCAGTTTGGCTTCTGAGTCTAAGCTCTCTACCTAAAAGAAAAAGTATCCAAAAATATTCTCATTGGATATGCTATAGTCACGTTTGAACATATTGCAGGAAGTTGAGGCAAAGAAAGTTTAAAAGGAGAAATGGAAATTACAAAATGATTCTATAACAATAATTTGTGGCTACAAGGCTTAACAGCAAATATGGTATCGGTCTCAGATTAAATAGGGGAGTGTGATGACTAATCATGTTTACCAACTTAATCTGGAAAGAGAGAACCTCAGTTGAGGAACTGCTTCCATCTCATCGGTCTGTGAGGATTTCTGTGGGGGGATTTCCTTGATTCCTAATTAATGTAGAAGGGACCAACCAACTGTGGACAGTACCAGTCCCTGACCAAGTAGTCCTGGGTTGAATAAGGAAGCTAACTGAGCAGGTGGTGATGGTGCATGCTTTTAATCCCAGCGCTTGGGAGGACGAGGCAAACAGATTTCTGGGAGTTTGAGGCCAGTCTGGTTTACATAGGGAGTTCCAGTCCAGAGCATCCAGGGCCACACAATGATATCCTGTTTTGAAAAAAAAAAAAGAATAATAAAACCCCCCACAAAACAATAACAACAACAACAAAACCCAAGAAAGCCAAGGCCAGTCCTAGGGGCCTACATCTTTAATCCTTGCACTCAGGAAACAAAGGTAGACAGATCTGTGGGTGCAAGGCCAACCTGGTCTATAGAGCAATACAGAGCAAGTTCTAGGACAGTGAGGGCTACAAAGAGAAACCCTGTTTTAAAAAAAATGAACAAATAAGTAAACAGAAAGCTGAGCACAAGGAGAAGAAAGCAAGTGGTGAGGTGTTCCTCGGTGGTCTCTTGAGGCAGCAGCTGTTGGCAGATGTTCTCACAGAGTCTTTTTTATGCAAGGCTGCAGTGTTTTGTAGATTATTCTCATCAGACATGCATGAATAAGATTCCTTCTTCTCAGCCTCCTATATTTACTTGTTAATTTTGTTTAGGGGTTTGACAAAAATGACTCCATTTTGACACAGCCTGCTTAGAAACCCACTTCTTCTATCTGTCATGGAGTCTATGTCTTTGCCATCTTTGACCTTAAGTGCAATGGAGAAAACCATTTCTCTTGTTTTGAGTCAGGGACTCAAAGATAGCCTTAGACTCTTGATCCACTTCCTTGTGGCCCAGTTGCAATCATCTACCACTCTGGCTGGTTCACTGTGTTTCTGGGGATTGAATTCAAGACTTCATACATGCTAGCCAGTTCACTCTACCAACTGCATATACTCTAGCCACACAGCTTTCAGCTGGTGACTTATGTCTGCTTTCTTCATTATCCTATGTACAGAATGCTGTGAAGGACCGGCACGGCTGTAGGTGATGGTAGATTAGAAGAGGAATGGGATAGTTTGTATTAGAACAGTGATGGGACACTTGGAAGAGATGTCATAGAATTCACTAGGACATCCTTTCTTGTGGATATAGAAGAGGAGTCAGCTACATGGTTAGTTTGATGCCCTGCACTTAGGAGGTGGAAGCAGGAGGACCACTAGTTCAAGGTTACCTTTGGCTATGAATGGAAATTGAGGCCAGCTTGGGCTACATTTGATCTATTGAACCAACAAGTAGCAGGAATCAAAATTCTAAGCTTCAGGTTTTCATTTTATTTATTTGTTTATTTATTTATTTATTTATTTATTTGTTTGTTTGTTTGTGTGTGTGCATGCACCTTTATTCATTGAACCATCTTTCCAACCCTCCAAGTTTGTCTTGAGCAATTGATATTGGTGTTAACTCCCCCTCCCCCAAAACAGGGGTTCTCTGTGTAGCCCTGGAACTGTCCTGGAACTCACTCTGTAAACCAAATTGGCCTCAAACTCAGAGATCTGCCTGCCTCTGCCTACTGAGGCTGGGATTAAAGGTGTGGGCCACCACCACTTGGCATTTAGTGCTGCCTTTTATTGAGCCTTGGAAACTTGAAGAAGCAGTAGTGTGAGGGAAGAGACAATAATACTGCCTTAGACATGCTAAAATTCAGATCTCTACTAACATTTCCAATAAGACATTTTCAGTGCATTTTGGATGCTGGACCTAGATCATTTAAGGACATGATCTTCCAAGTGCAGAATAAGGTGCCTTATCCCATATGTAATTCAAAATAAAATAAACATTAAATGTGAAATGATGGGAGATGTTATTCTGTATATATGTTTTTCATACTGGTTAATAAAGCTCTGTGGACAATGAGATAGCAAGATAGGCGGGGCTAGGAGACAAGGAGGAAAGAGGAAGTGGGAAGGAGGAGTCGAGATGTAGCCCAGGGAAGAAGCAGGACGCCTGCCGAGGCTTCCCAATAAGACGACCACGTGGAAATACTTAGATAAGTAGAAATGGGTTAATAATTAAGACAGAGCTAGCCCATAAACAATAATGGTAACTGGCCAACAGGATCGCATCAAATACAGATTCTCAGAGTGTTATTTGGGGCTGGCGCGGCTGTGGGCCCAGACTGGTGGGCTGGCGGGCTGGCAGAAACATAACACGCTACAGTGAAAACTCCACATTGAGTTGTAGATGTAGCTAGCTCTTCAATAGGTCTTTTGTTTACCATAGGTTAAGTCTTGAGTTCAATCCACAAAATTGCACACAAAATCTGAATTACCATGTTGCTGTCATTAATGGTTTCTCTAATTTTCTGAGGGCAAAATTCTGAATAATTCAGTTCAACATGAATTTTTTTCAATCTTCGAAAAATGATCTCACATGTAGCCCTGGGTGGCTTGAAACTTTCTATATAGGGCATATTGGTCTGAAACTCCGGAACAAGAATTGATTTTCTTGTCTGCCTCCCAAGTGTGTTAACTACTTCTGGCCTAAACCTTTTTTCTTTTTTTGAGTAAGAGTCTCACACAGTCCAGGTTGGCCACCAACTCTCTAGGAGGATGACCTCAAACTTCCTCTTTAACTTCTGGCCTTCACCACTTGAGTGTTGATATGCTAGGGATCAAACCCAGGGTTTTGTGGTAGCTAGACAAGCATTTTACTGAGTCACATCTCCAGCCCTAAATAGAAACTTTAATGAGTATCTAGCTAGTGCTCCAGGTACATACTTCATCAGCCACTTGGTAATGTAGCCTGGAGGCAGTTCCTCTGTGGATCCCCAACATCAAAAAAAAAAAAAATTACATACATACATACATACATACATACATACATACATACATACATACATACATACCCTTGATATTCTGCCACCAAATCACTCAAACAGCTGCATGGTCAAGTGAATTCAGAAACCCTGGGATCCAGGAGCTGACATGACCCCAGTGACAGTTTAACTCCTTTCAATAACTGGGGTCTGTCCACTTTGTGACCACAAGACTGTGCACCTTTATGCCCAAGACTCAAGTCCAGAGACCCAGCGTCAAAGGGGTTCCTAAACCTACACCCGAAGGACTTCAGACAGGACCACTGGCCGCAAACCTCGCGGCGCTCCACTCGGAGGCCTTTCGGAACTGGTCGCCGCCGCCACTGCTCTCTGGACGTTCATTGGAGGGGACTCAGAAGCGTGGACCAGTTAAAACCCTCCCGGTGTCTCCATCCCCCTCCCAGCTACCTCTTTGAAAGCTGGGGGTGGGACCACTGCACAACGATCCAATTGTAGTGCAGCAAGGGCGCGCGCGCGCAGACGATTGGCTACTATGAGAGGGCGCTGTCAGAGGTGGATTGGCCGAAGTTGAGAACGGAAGCGCATAAGTCCGGAGCTGCTGGAACCCGTCCGGCCGTCGCGATGTGGGGCGCGAGCCGCGGCGAGGTAGCGGGGGCGCTACTGGGGCTGCTGCTGGTGCTGTCGGTGCCGAGCGGTGGCGCGTCCAAGACCAGCGCCGGGCTCGTGACCTGCGGGTCAGTGCTGAAGCTGCTGAACACCCACCACAAAGTGCGGCTGCACTCACACGACATCAAATACGGATCCGGTGCGCAGGGGTAGTGACTAGGACCGGCACCGGGGGCGGAGGCTTAAAGGCCAGGTGGTCCTAGTGGGATCTATGGGCTGCCAGGGAGCTGGGTAATCGCGAGCCTATACGCGCTTGCAGGGTCGTGAGAGGCAAGGCGCGGGGATTTGAGGATGTGGAGGGTTCATCGTGACTTGGGGGCGGAGTTGAGTTCTTGGGATCCTGAATTAGTGGAGGCTGTGGGAGGAACATTTAGTGTTCAAGACGAGAATCCCAAAGATCTGCAATTGACAGAAACCACGGGGTGGGCTGTCCCTCTCCAGGCAGCGGCCAACAGTCGGTAACCGGCGTGGAGGCGTCCGACGATGCCAATAGTTACTGGCGGATTCGTGGCGGCTCCGAGGGCGGGTGCCCGCGCGGGCTCCCAGTGCGTTGTGGGCAGGCAGTGCGACTCACGCATGTGCTCACCGGCAAGAACCTGCACACGCACCACTTCCCGTCGCCGCTATCCAACAACCAGGCAAGCCCGGTTCTGAGCCCCCCAAAGCTGAGCAGGCAGGAACTCAAGTGACATCGGGAGTGTGAGGGAGGGATGTAGGGGAGGGGCTCGAGAGGGGCTCAACTGCTGTGAAATGGGAATTTTCTGATCAGAATTGTATGAAGCTCCCGCTCTGCATCCTGTTCTCAGAAATTTCTACCCCAGACTTAGGACTGAGGAGTCAGCGAGTGCAATTGATTAAATCCTATTTGGACACAGAGGGGGACTCACACAGCGAATGAGTAGTAGGACACTGAAGGAAGGAGCACCTCGGGCTGGGTCTGAAAGAGAAGTCGCAGCTTCCCCCTAGTCCTTTCCCTCTGTGGAATAGCTTCTGCTAAAGCACAGGGTCCCTGCATCTGGTCGGGGTTGGGGGTGGGCATGAGAAGGAACTGACAGTGCTTTGGGAGAGTTTCTGGGGGAAAATGTTGTCAATAGGAAACATGGCCACTAGACTGGAAAGAGCTTGGAGGATTTGCACAAGGTTAGTACAAGAAGCCTATGGAGAGAAGTTCTTAGCTCCAGGGTCCAGTAGGCTCTACAAAGACATTGATACAAGCTCTATCTGCTGGTCAGTGATGGAGCACACCTTTAGTCCCGGCACTCAAGAGATAGAGGTAGGTGGAGCTCTGAGTTCTAGCACAGTCTAGTCTACAGAGTGAGTTCCAAAATGGCTAGGGCTGCAGAGAGAAACCTGTCTTACAAAACAAAACAAACAACAACAACAACAACAAAAGAGGCTCTATGCATCTGAAGAAACCTTCAATGGGATGGGAATCTTTTTTTGGTTTGTTTGTATTTTGAGACCAGCTCTCTCTACATAGCCCTGGCTGTCATGGAACTCACTATATAGACCAGGCAGGTCTCAAAGAGATCTGCCTGCCTCTGCCTCCTGAGTGGTGTACTTAAAGGCATGTACCACCATACCTGGCTAGGGTGGAACTCTTGATGTCCACTTTCACAGTTGTGGATGCTGAAGGTCAGGGAAAGGCCCAGAGGTCCAGGATACTAGGTGCAACTATTCCTGCTAGACATGCAGCTCAGGGTGCTCTGCTCTGTGTGACTGTCCTTCATACTTTACCCTCTCAGGAGGTGAGTGCCTTCGGGGAAGATGGTGAGGGTGACGACTTGGACCTGTGGACAGTACGATGCTCTGGGCAACACTGGGAGCGTGAGGCCAGTGTCCGCTTCCAGCATGTGGGCACCTCTGTGTTCCTGTCGGTCACTGGTGAGCAGTATGGTAACCCCATTCGTGGGCAGCATGAGGTGCACGGCATGGCTAGCGCCAATGCTCACAACACATGGAAGGCCATGGAAGGTATCTTCATCAAGCCTGGAGCAGATCTCTCTACAGGTCATGATGAACTCTGAGAGCTGGATGGAGGAAGGAAGGGAAGGGATTCTGCAGGGCCTCTCTTGTGTGAGACATTGTTTGTAGCGTTCTCAAGTGCCTTTATGATTAAAAAATGTTGTTTTGTGTTTATATTTGCTGTAACCCCAGGGAAGATCTGGAGGGATCAGCCATGTCTGTTCATATTACCATCTCTCACCTGTCTCTAGGTACCTGTTCATACTTTTTTTTTTCTTTTTTTGAGACAGTCTCATTATGTAGCCCTGGATGACCTATAATTCACAGAGATCCACCTGCCTGTGCCTCCTGAGTGCTGTGATTAAAGGTGTGTGCCACCACAACTGGACCCAAACTTTTATAAAATCATTTTTTACTAGTGAGTGCATGTGCTGTGTGAATGTTGGCACCTGTACATCAGTGCATGTGTGGAGGTTAGAGACCAATTCTGTCTAGTTGATTTTTATCTTCTACCTTTATGTTGGTTCCAGAGATCAAACTCAGGTTCCCAGGATTGTGTAGCACACACTCTAGCTGCTGAGCTAGCTAGATGGCCCAAACCTTTTTTGATGCCTGTCCATGCATTATAAATCTGCTTTGAACAGTCATCTCACCTGTCTACCTCATAGCAATGGACCTCAGTTCCCAGGACTCAAACTTAGGTAACTTTTCTCTTGTGTAGCCTTGGCCTCAGGGCCCCTGCCAACTGGGATGGGGCTCAAGCTCTACAGTCCCCTCATTCCTTGCCCTCAGGACCCCATTCTCCTGCTGGTTGTGGCAGTCTTGAAATTTATCTCTGGCTGGGTTGTGGTGGTGCATGCCTCTAATACCAGCACTCAGGGGGCAGAGGCAGGCAGATCTCTATGAGTTTGAAGGCAGCCTGGTGTACAGAGTGAGTTCCAGGACAGCCAGGGCTATGCATGAGCACAGGCCCACACACAAAGATTTACGTTTGACCAATGGCCAGTTGAGGGTTCTGCCTTTCTACTGGAAAGTAATACCTCAGGCTCCCACACTCTTGCTGTAAAGGACACTCTCCTTTCCCCAGGGTTCTAAAGAGAAGAAAGAACTAAGACTGGAAAGATGGTTCAGTGGTTAAGAGCACAGTCTGCCCTTTCAAAGGACTTGCACCTTATGTCAGGAGGCTCACAACCTGTAACTCCAGTTCCAAGGGGATTGATGCCTCACACCTCTCACCTCTATGCACCTCACTTGCACACATGTTGCACAAACTCGTACAGACACGTACTTTTTAAAAAAGAGAGTAAGAAGAATACCTCAAAAGACATCTCAGAGGAAGACAACTCAAAAAAGGAAAAATGTATAGAAATCTGAGGTGGCACAATCCCGGCAGTCAGGGCACTACAACTGAGAGGCACAAATAGAGGGCTGGGGAGGTAGTTGGTTATGAACAGGTGCTTGCTGAGCATGGTGAACAGTTGGTACTTGGTGTGCACCAGGCTATGAGTAGAATGGTTGCTAGCATGTACAAGGCATGAGGCCCATTCCCAGCACCAGAATTAAATAAAAATAAAGCGCACAATATAGCACACAGTCTAAATGAGTAAATAAAAGCACAAGCAGAAGAAATGCAAGCTAACAGCTCACTAGTGGTGTGTGTGTGGCCTCCAGAGGTAGTGGAAGAAATGACAGATTGCCCAGGCTTGGCCACATAGGTCATAAGGACTTGAGGGAACTGCTGGGGACAGGAAATGTTCATTTCTGAGAGCCAGAAAAAGTCCCAAGAGGTTGGGGTGACAGTTGTCTGGAAGGGACTTGGAATAGGATAGGAAGAGCAGGAAGCACATGGATTTGAGAAATGAGTAGACTTTTAAAGTGTGTGGGTGAAACAAAAGCTGTAGTCAATTGAATCCAGAGGGGAGATGGTTTTGTCTTAGACCATTACTCTCCTGCCCCTATGTGACCCTTGTCTTCCCACTGACAAACTTTTGAGACAAGGTCTCTTCATGTGGCTCTGGCTGGTCTGAAACTCAATAGACCCAGCTTGGCTTAGAATTCATAGATATCCATCTGCCTCTGCCTCCTGGGTGCTGGAATTAAAGGTGTGTGCCACCATGCAGCAAAACTTTTAAATGTCCTCAGAGGTCAGAAGAGGGTGTTGGACCTCTTGGAGCTAGGGCTACAGATGGCTATGAGCCATCTGTTATGGGTGCTAGGAATCTCATTCAGGTTCAATTTTAACAGTACTAAATTTCAGCAGCTAAGTCATCTCTCCAGACCCAAAACTCTTGAGCAATCTGCACTCCTCTCCATCTCCTGAGATCTGAGAGGATTTAGATGGAAGGAGATTGGGAGAGGATTCCAGTAAATGCTGGGCAGAGCTGTGGGGCTGAGCAAGGGGAGAGAAAAGTGTATTGTGGGGCTCTAGTCTACCCTACTACGGGGTCTCATTAGGGAATATCACTAAAGTTATATCACCTGAGAGAAAAGGAAGCCAGGATATGCACCTGCCAAAGCATCTTCTCTCTTTGCCTGAGTGTTGCTGGCTGGCTGCGAGCAATTACTCAGTAGCACTTGTGTATTTGATAAGGGCTCCACCAGCCAGAAGATCCGACAGAATCACATCACAGGTGGGCTGTTTTTTTGTTTGTTTGTTTGTTTGATTGATTGATTTTTGTTTCTTTTTTTTTTTTTTCTGAGAAAAGCCAAGATTGGGGTGGGGCACTCTAGCATTGATATACCCTGTACATGAAAGGGGGAACTTCCTACCCACCTTGCAGACAGTGAGACATTGGAATGCTGACTAGGAGAAGAACTCAAATGTATAGCAGGTAGGAATCCTGGGTAACCCAATATGCTTTTGGAGCAGAAACATTCCATACAGCAAGGTGTTGGTGGTGCATACCTTTAGTCCCAGCACTCCAGAGGCAGAGGCAGGTGGATGTCTGTGAGTTCGAGGCCAGCCTGGTCTACAGATTGAGTTCCAGGACAGGCTCCAAAGCCACAGAGAAACCCTATCTTGGAAGAAAAAAAAAAAAAACAAAAAAGGAAACATTTCATACAAAATTCAGAACATGACCAAGCCTAGCAAAAGTAGCAGCCACAAAACATTTAATTTTAAAATCTATTTTCACTTTTATGTGTGTGGGTGTTTTGCCTGCAGAAACCAGAAGGTGTCAGAACCCCTGGAACTGGAGTTAGATGGTAGTGAGAGGGCTTGTAGGTGCTGGGAATGGAACCTGGGTCCTCTGGGATAGCAGCCAGCCAGCCCTCTTAACCACTGAGCTATCTCTCCAGCATGCCTCACCCCTAGAAAGTAGTTCATGTAGCCTGGGCTGGTGTTGGTTTTGAACTTCTGATTCTCTTTTCTCCACTCCCCAAATGCTGGGATTTCTGGATATTTTGTTTTGCACCATAGTGTGGAGAGGCATAGTATGGTTGTCCAGGAGGATCACCATAAGCACAAAGCTAGCCCAGTCACTCAGTGAGTCCCCAGCTAGCCAGTGGTACAGGATGGACCTTGTCTCCAAAACCAACAGCAATTTTTTTTTTTTTTTTTTTTTTTTTCTAAAGAAGGGATTATAGCTCAGCACTTAGGAGCATTGGCTGCTCTTCCAGAGGACCTGGGTTCCATTTCCAGCATCCATATGGTGGCTCACAACTGTTTATAATTCCAGTTTCGGAGGACTAAACGCCTTCTTCTGGCCTCCTGGGACCCAGACATGCATGTAGTGAGTACACACACAGACATGCAGGCAAAACACCCACTCACATAAATTTAAAATAAAGTGGACAATATACATTCCTGAAGATTGAAACCCAGCTGTTTTGAAAACATTTTCTCTCAGCCATGGAACTGGGATAAAACAGGAGAAAGCACAGATGCCAATTGCAAAATGTTTTCCTCACTTCCCCAGAACACACCTGAGTAGAGCCCTTCCGCTTCTGTGTGCTAGGCAATGTGTATCTTTGTCACTTATCAGCCCAGAAAGGTCACAAAGTGGCTTCCAGTCTCAGCAACATCAGGGCATTTCCTTCCCTTACATATGCCAGAGCCTCCCCAGCCCAGCTGGAGGTTTCCTGATGGCGATGCTCTTAAAAGTTTGACAGAAAGAGGGAAAGCCACAGTCTTTGAGTGACTATTCTATTTGTTAGGAGCCTGAGGGCTCATTCAACCGGGACTTAGCCAGTGGCGCAGACACTTCCCTGGAAATTGGTGAGCTGTGTGGCAGCATGGACGCGCCCTCTCGAAGATCGCTATAATACAGAGAAGCAAGCTGGGAAAAGGCGGGCAGAGCTCCTTTTCGTAAGTTATGAATGAGAAAGTGTGTGTAGGACTCATTGTTAAAACGGCGGAGCCAAAACTCGGGCGCCTGGCCAATCGGAGCCCGGAGGCTATTTTGAAATCTTTCCAGCAGCAGCCAATAGGTGTGCAGTAGGCGAAGCTTGGTGTTGGCGCAAACCAATGAGGCTGGCGCTCTGCCTCGCTTGAGGCCTGGGGCTTGGCCCTTGGGACTGTCAGAGGTTAAAGATGGAGCCCACTGGTGAGAGGACGCCACGAGGTCCCGGGTTGCCTGGGTAGGTCGGGACCGGCAACAATCAGGATCTCTTCCCACCAATCTTCACTTTGTCCCCACTGTGGGAACAAGGGGTGTCTGTCTATGTAAGTATCTGGTCTGAGGGGTGTGTGTGTGTGTGTGTGTGTGTGTGTGTGTGTGTGTGTGTGTGTGTGTGTGTGTGCTTGGGGGGAAGGCGGGGGGGGGGGGTAATTGTGCAGTGAGGCCAGGAGCCCTTCCAGGGCAGGGAACTCCAGATGGCATGGAAGAAAGCTCTCGCTCTGTTCCACCCGGCAGAAGAATCTGTAAGGAGAGAATGCAGAGCTCATACTGGGGGAACAGACCAAGGACCAGGTCTGTAATTCCAAGGGCCTCACCTGCTAGACGGAGCTCCAGGCTGAAATAGAGTGCAAGGTGCCCCCCCACCCCCACCCGGCTGAGCACAGGCCTCTCCTTTGTGTGTGAGTTCCCTCAGATACTTGCCCTTAGGCTCTCTCAGGGGAGTGTCTTTCACCAGAATTGGAATTATGTTGGGGAAAGTCTGGGTGCCCTGAACTTCATAAGGCCCCAAGGACTGCATCCCGGCTGGAATCGCCTCTATGCTCCAAGTCTTGGACAGAGGTACCACCCACCTATGGTGATTGAACTTCCAGCCTTGTACACAATGAGGGTGATGGATTGCCTGCTGGCTGCAGGTGCTCTGACTAGGTTGCACTACTGTGCTCTGAGAAGCAGTGCAATGATATTGTCAAAGCATCTGGGACCAGCCTTGTAGACCACCTCTTCACCTACAACTCCTTTCCTCTCTTTCCAGGCCTGGCCCCTGAGGCCTGCAGCACACAACCCCCCAATCCCCTCCCAAGCCCCCCAATCCCTTCCCCCCCCCATTGCTCATTTACTCTGTTCTCCATGGAAACTTGAGATTCTAGCCAGGCCTGTGTCTCTGGGGTCAGAGGGCACCCTTGGCTCAGGCAGAGGCCCCACCCAGCTGGGCATTCATTCTATGTCTAAGATTCCCTCCTCTCCCCAAGAGAGACCAACAGGCTTGCTGGACACTCTTTCCCTGTTGCACTACTGGGGGCTACTGGGGCAGTGCAATGATGAAAGGGCATCTGTCGGGCCCTGCCACCATCCACACTCACTTCCAGATGAGAAGCCTGATGTACCTGCCCACTTATCACAGGGTAAGTGCTTGGATTCATTATTTATGCGTGCAGAGCTGGATGAGACGACCCATCTAAAAGGATCATGTGGATACTGGGAACCATTCCAAGGCTGGAACCAGTACACAGATGAGACCCCAGATTTGGAAAAGGCTCTACTTTCTTGGTCCTCCTGTTAAAACTGGGGTGTCAATATTAAGTGTGGTGGCTCATACCTGTAGGCTGAGGCAGGAGAGTGCCTCAGATTTGAGGCTGGCCTGATCTATGGTATAATGCTATCTCAAGAACCCCAAAACAAAATTAGGGACTCCAGGAACTTGAGAGAAACAGACGTTCACCTCTTTGTATGGAAAAGGTTTATGTACCTCGCTCAGCCTTGAGTACACCAGGAAGAACAGGACTCGGCCTTCCTGAATGCCTGAAGGTAACCAAGGTGAAGAGAGGATGTTCTGGATGGTGTTTGGGCGGAGGCAAGAAAAGGCAAGACTTTGGGTCTTGGGGTTCAGCAGGAGTATACTGCCTGGGATGGATGATGGACTTGCAATAGGAACCCTGCAGAGAAGATCTGCCAGCCATGCCTGCTTTCTCTTTTACAGGAGGGTATGTCCTGAACAGGAGGGACATTGAGGTGTCTGGCATGTCTGCTTCCCAGGCTGGGCCAGAGATGAACTTTTAAGGAAGCCTTTCCTGTGGTATTCTTGCAGGGTTACCTTTACCAACAAGAGCCAGTTTGGAGGCCCATGTTCAAACCCAGCATTGGGAAGGCATGGATAGGTAGATCTTTGTGAATTTGAGGATAAGGCTCTATATAGCAAATTTTAGGATAGCCAGAGTTACATGGTGAGACACTGTTTCAATGCTCCCACCCCCTAAAAAAAGACCCAGTGAGAGTTGGTCAGGCCTGTCTCCTTGAAAGGAGGCCCAGGCTTCCTCATCGATCTTTGAAAGTAGCCTTCACCCCTTGGCTTGAGAAAATCAGCCACAACCCTACTCTAGCTGTTCATGTCCTGGCACCCATAGGGAACCGCTCTGATACATATAGGGGGTTCAGACCCGATGGAGAGCTTTGATAGTGAAGAAGCAGCTGGCATCCACCCTCCTTGGTGGCTAGGGTAGATGCAGGCCAGTAGCTCTTGGTGCAGCAGATCCTTCTGAGATGCCCAGGAATCTTTACTTTGTACATATCTTGGGAGTGGGTCTGGAGCTCAAGGAAGGGCTGGGCTTCCTTGGCTGTCAAGAGGCAGGTGAAGACAACCTTCAGAAATGTAGCAGAGGGGAAAGAAGGAAAGCATAGGAGGACATCAAGACAAAGAGCCAAGAAGGGGTCATAGGTCCAGGCGTACCGTCATACACCTTTAATCCCATCATTCCAGAAGCAGAAATAAGCAGAGGCCGAAGCTAAGGATTCTAAGCCTGGGGATAAAGCAGGCAAGCTACGCTCTTCTGGCTTCCTGCCTTCCCTCAATTGTTATTGCAGGTGAAGTTCGTGTACGCTGTTCAGTTGTCAGCCTGGTCTACAGTGGCTTCCAGTTCAACCAGAACTACGTCTTGTCTCAGAAAACAACAAACGACAAACCAAGAGGTGGTCAGGACATGACCTGGAGAGGGTTGTGTAGAATGCAGCCTAGTAGGACAGGAAACTGAGAGGGGGCTAAACCAAACTAAAGCGCTTTGGGCGCAGAAGGAAATCCTTTTGGATATTGCCTTGGTAAACTGGAAGCTATATTCAATTACCAGGTCTGACTGATAAGGCAGGTGAGGAGGAAACGAGAAACTGGGAGAGGGCTGGATGCTTTGGACAGGGGCATGGTTCAGACGATAGAAATCCCCAAGCTACCTGGGTGCCTCCATGGTCAGGAAGATTGGGGAGAGGGAGTACACCAGCGCGCATGCCCAGAGAGGTGGGCATTGTCACGTGTACCGGCGCTGGCCCCGCCCCTTGACTTTCTAGGCTAGGCCGGGAGAGGGGCGGGTAGTCTGGGGAACCGGAGTCTGCACTGCGGCTGTGGGGAAAGAGTGGGTGTGTCCTGCAGTCCCAATGGGCTCCTGTTACCTTTCGGGAGCTCATTCCTAGCCCCAGGAGCCCTGCCCTGACTGCCGCTCCGTCCCCAGGCAGCACCTGCCCGCCACCAGCAGTCCCTCTCGATGGAAGTCCTGGACGAGTACGACAACGAATTCCCCCTGAGTGTGACCTTCTGCCAGCTCATCTCCGAGGACGACTTCGAGAGGCAAGCAGCGACCTACACAGAGCGTGCGCTGCGCCGTCTCTTCCGCACTTTGGATCGGAACCCAGCGCTGGCGGAGAGGGTTGTGCGCAAGGGCAAGCAGACTGAGATCGAGCAGCGGGGACTCCTCTCCTGCCTCTGGGTGAGGGTAGCGGGAGGCCACCACTTTCACTTGCTGTTTCTTAAGACTGAGCTTTGACTGAGGGATGGATGGATGGGGAGGTCACCTAGCGGGGTGTGTAAGGGTGTGGGGAACTTCGGCAAGCTGGAAGGGTCTTTCCGAAGCTAAGGACACCCAGCCTAGGGATAGAGCAGACGAGCGACTCTTCTGGCTTCCCGCCTTTTCTCAATCATTATTGCAGGCAAAGTTTGTCTGCACTGTCCAGGGGGAACTGAATCAGTGCAACAGTATGGGTGCCTTGGAGATGCATCAGCGCCTGGAGCAGCTGAAGAGGCGCATCCACCGTGTACACCTGTATTCCCAGGGTGAGGCTCAACTAATGAAGTTGTGAACCCTTGGGGATCTGAGCCCAGGCAGCTGCTCCCCCTCACATTTCAATTCCCAACAATATTGCTGTGTATGTCAAGCTCAGGACATCCTAGGTGCAAGTGAGGTGTGTAGGTTGGACTTAATCTTCTTGGATCTGGTTTAATGAAGAGGAGGAAGGAGGGCCTGGAACAGAAAGGGAGAAAGGAAGGCATACCTTCTAGCAAGATTAGCTAATTTAGAGCTGATTACAGAGGGAGTGGGGATAGGGTGGCAGACCTTTAATTCCAGGCTTAGGATGTGTTTTAATTAAAACAATTTAGCCAGATTTTGGTGGCACACAACTTTAATCCCAGCACTGGGAAGGCAGAGGTAGGCAGATCTCTGTGAATTTGGGGCCAGCCTGGTGTACAGAGGGAGTTCTAGGACAGGCTCCAAAGCTACAGAGAATCCTTGTGTGTGTGTGTGTGGGGGGGAGACCAAAAAACAATTTATTATTTGAGATGGGGTCTCGTTCTGAAGTCAAACTGGCCTCATAATAGCAGAGATCTGGTTGTTTCTGCCTTCAAAGAGTGCTGGGATTAAAGGCACACACCATCACACCTAGCTCTAAAACAAAATACAGTTATTATTGTGTGTATACACAAGTGTGGGTGTAAGGCATGCGCATGGAGGTCAGAGGATAACTTGCAAGAGTCAGTTCTCCCACTATAGGATCTGTATACCAATTCAGGTTGTCAGGCTTACATAGCAAGTGCTCTTACTCATTACACCATCTTGCTGGCCCCTGTGTGTGTGTGTGTGTGTGTGTGTGTGTGTGTGTGTGTGTGTGTGTGTGTTTAGACAGGGTTGCACTATTGGCCAGCCTGAAACTAACTCACTGTGTAGACCAGGCTGGACTCAAATTCACAGAGATCAGCCTGCCTGAGATTAAAGGCATGCACCAGCACACCCTGGCTCTCTTTCATTCTCCACCTTTATATTTTGACCCGAGGTCTGTAACTCATTGATTTGGGTAGCCTGGCTGGGCAGTGAGCATCAGCTATCTATCTGTATCTATCCCCAGAGTGCTGGGATTACAGATGTGTGCTAGTCTGCCCTGCATTTTCTGTAGGATGGGGATCTGAACTCAGATCTTTTTTTTTCCCATCTTTTTTTGAGACAGGGTTTCTCTGTGTATTGCTGGCTGTCCTAGAACTTACTGTGTAGACTCAGAGATCCACCTGCCTCTGTCTCCCAAGTGCTAGGATTAAAGGTGTGTACCACCACCGCCTGGCTTTGAGTCCAGAGCTTTATGCTTGTGATGTAGGTACTTTACTGAGTCAGTCCTTAGCCCTACCACACTTTTATTATTTTTCTATTAATATTTATTTAAAATTTTTTTTTTTGGTGTTTCAAGATAGTGTTTTTCTGTAATAGCCCTGGCTATCCTGGAACTCACTCTGGTTGGCTTCAAATTCACAGAGATCTGCTGCCTGTCTCAGTTGACTGAGTGGTGGGATTAAAGGAGTGTGCCACCCCTGCCTGGCTAAAAAAAATTTTAAGCATTTTATTTAATGTATTGTGTGTGCATGCGTTCGTGCCTCTCTCTCTCTCTCTCTCTCTCTCTCTCTCTCTCTCTCTCTCTCTCTCTCTCTGTCTCTCTCTCTCTCTTGTGTGTGTGTGTGTGTGTGTGTGTGTGTGTGTGTGTGTGTGTGTGTGGTGTGTATGCATGTATTCCATGTACTTTTACAGATACTTATGGAAGCCAGAAGAGAGCATTGGATTCCCTACACCTGGAGTAACAGGTTGTTGTAACTGACCTGGCATGGGTGCTGGGATCTGAACACAGGTCTTCTGCAGGAGCAATAAGTGCTCTTAACCACTGAGTCACCTCTCCAGTTCTTCTATTACATTTAGTGTGTGTGTGTGTGTGTGTGTGTGTGTGTGTGTGTGTGTGTGTGTGTGTAGGCGCTTGCATGTGGATACAAGTGCATGCACACACTAGTGGCAAGCATCTTTTCTTGCTGAGCCATCTTGTCAACCCTTATTGTTTGACAGGGCCTTATATCCCTGGCTGACCTTTAACTTGATAAATAGCTCAGATTAGCTTTGAACTCTTGATCCCCCTGCCTCTATCTACTGAATTCTGTGGTTTTGGGCATACATCACCACATTCAGATAATGAACCCTTCTGATGGGCTACATGAGGTAACTTTAACACTCAATGTACTCTTCAAACTCATTCAAGGCAGTCCATAAGACCTGAAAATGGAGTAGGACCTGGCTCAGGGTCCTGCAAGGGTATCACTTTACACTTTACTTGAGTCTGCCTTTGCAAGACCTCACTATGAGTATTCTTTTAAAAGCAGTACCCTTTTCCACTCCCATGTCTCTGAGGCTGGATGTAGTGGGGGCTCACTGTCTAGGGCCTGGATATCCTTGCTGGTGTTGGCAGACTCAGTCTTTCACAGTTCCTGCCTAGGAGGTCACAGGGTAGCCTACAAGGCCTGGTTCACCCCATTACTCCCTTCAAAATTATACCCTTAAAGTTAGACATCTTGGCATGGATTCTACCTGCTCTTGTGCTGTTAAGGCGTCTGGCTCCTGCCTGTAAGAGGCAAAAGTAGGGCTGATATGTGGCTCTGTTGGTAGAATGCTTGCCTAGAACACACAAAGTCCAAACAACACATAAACTGTTTGTGTACATATAATCCCAGTAACTTGGAGGTTGGAGTCAGGAAGACCACAAGTTAAAGGTGATTCTCACCTGCTGATACAGGCTAGCCTAGGATATGTAACACCCCATTGAAGGAGGGAAAGAGGGGGACAGAAGAGGGGAGAGGCAGAGGGAGAGAGAGAGATTGATTTTTGATCCTTTTTCCAAAGTGTTTGGTGGCTGGTGAGATAATGCCTGCTGGCCACTGTCAGTGGTGGCCCTAGCTATTGTCCCAGGTATTATATAAAGCCTGGAAAGGCTTTCCTTTGCTGGAGAGGTCTCATGATACCCTGTGTTACTGAGTTTGGGAGCCACTGCCCAAGCTGTCAGAACTCACTGCATCGTTTGCTACAGGTGCCAAGAAGAGGAGGAGGAAGCCAAAACCAAAGAAAACAGATACTGTCCTCCTTCGAGACCGGTCAACCTCCCCGTGCCTGCCACCAGCCCCATTACCACCACCGCTGCCACCCCCACCGCTGCCTGTCAACACCATGGCCTCTGTAGTGGCTGCATCACCCTCTGTGTACACTATGCCCAGGGTCTTTGGCCCCTTTCCTCCAATGTCTGGGAAGCCGGTCAGTGGGAATATGCTCTTCGCTAGTGCTAGAAGGGTTGCTTCTCTCTTCCTGTCCTGCCCAGCATCCTCAGATCCCTACAGAAGGGCTTTGCATATGAACTAGCAGCAGGTCAAACAGATAAGAGGGGGCTGCCCTTGCTGAGGGCCACAGTAGAGGTGAATGACACAAAGATCCACCTCCTGTCCTCCATGAGCCAGCAACCCAAGAATAGGAGGGATACTATAGACTTTCCAAACACCTCCCATTCTTACCTCTCAGGTGTTATTTCTCCTCTACCCCCATCTGCTACTTTGGGCTCCTTTTATCCTGTGCTGTTCTCTTCAGATTCCCCTCCTCCAGCCCCATCCCCTTCCCCATAACCCTTGTCTTGGAGGTAGGTCTTCCTCAGTTCCTGGCCACCATTTTCTCTGCATTCCTGAAATCAATTATTTATTTTTTGAAATCAATTATTGATTCCTGTAAAGGACTGCTTTTCTGTCTTTTCCACTCTGTCCTGACATTTTCTTTGTTTCCTATAGATGGAGAAACTGGATGTTTCAAGGTCTGAAGTGAAATTAAGCTGGAATGGTCTTTCATCAACTTCAAAGAGGTGGAAGGGATTTTACTCAGCTTGAAGGAAGCAAAAAGCATTTGGGGGACATCTTGAATGCCAGCCCTGATGGTTATTTTGTCTCAGCCTCTTAATTTTGACAGTTTGGGTGGTGATTGTGCTTATTTCCAAGCGTTTGGACTGTGATGGGATCCTTGGACCTGTGTTACACATAAGCGTGCTGATGCTGTGGATGGGCCCAGTGCCAACATCCTATTTCTTCTCTATCTTACAGCCACATGGTCGATCTGACCCCCTTGGTCCTCAACCCCGGAGGCTTCCATTTCTCGTATTTGACAGGAAACAGTGCACACAAGCTCCGTTGTCCTGGCTTCCCCTGGTGAGTGTCTGTAGCTTTCCAACCTTGACCCTTGCATCCTGTTCCAGTGCTGGGGTCCTGCCTCTCACAGGCACTGTGATAGGTTGCTCAAGGGCAGAAGGCCACCATATTCCTTCCACTCCGAGAACTTCACATGTAATCAGTGTTCGCAATGGTGGGAAACATCAATGATTGGCCACATCCAGGCCCAGATGAAAGGAAGCAGCTAAGGGGTAGCCTTGCAAAGAAGGGTTCACTAAATGTGGATTGTTAAAAATTACTTTATAGAGCTAGAGATGCAGCTTGCAATCACAGCACTTGGGAGGTGGAGGCAAAAGGATCAGAAATTCAAGGTCATCTCTGTTTATATAGTGAATGTAAGGCCAGCCTCAGCTACATGAGTCCCTGTCTCAAGGGGGTGGGGGGATTCTGTGTTCTCCCTAATCATCCTTTCCTAAACTCCTGACAACCACTGATGTGTGTGTGTGCACGCGCATGGGCGCGTGCGTGCGTGCGTGCGTGCGGGCGGGCGTGCGTGCATGTGTGTGGTGTCTCTGCATACATGAAGGCACCGTTTGTGTTGATTTTGGTCTGTACACATGTGTATGGAGGCCGGAAATGAATGTTGGAGGTCTTCATCCATCACCCTCCACCTTTTATTATTATTACTGATGCAGGAGTTCCTCACTGGATCTGGAACTTCATAGTTTGAAGCTCCAGGCATTCTTGTGTCACTATCCCCCAGCTCTAGTTCTATAGGAGGACACTACTGTGCCTGGTTTTTTGTGTGAGTGTCAAAGATATGAAGTCACGTACTTGTCCATACACACAGAAGCCAGAAAAGGATGTAGAGTGTCCTCTATCAGTCCCTGTGAGTCCCAAAAGTCTTGGCTTCCCTTCCCTGCAACCTTAGGGCTTGGGGCTCTACTGAGTCCCTGGTTTTAGTTTTGTAACACTGATGAACTGTCTACCAAAGTAAAGGGACCACTTTCTTTACATAGCCAAAATAAATGAATTCCTTTTTTTCACATATTTATTTTGTGTGTGTGGGGGTACATGTGTGTGGAGGTCAGAAGTCAACTTGCAAGGAGGCAGGCCTCTTCTTTCACCTGGGGATTGAACTTAGGTCATCAGGCTTGACCTTGATCTCTTGAACCAGCGAGTGTCCCCTACTGCCCTCTCCTTTTTTTTTTTTTTTTTTTTTTTTTTTAAGACAGAGTTTCTCTGTGTAGCCTTTGTTGTCCTGGAACTCACTCTGTAGACCAGGCTGGCCTTGAACTCAGAGATCCACCTGCCTCTGCCTCCCAAATGCTGGAATTAAAGGTTTGTGCCACCACCATCCAGTGTCCCTCCTTTAAAAAAAAAAAGTTGTCCAGGCTGTTCTGGAATTCTCCTGGATTCAAGTGATCTTTCAGCTTTAATACTCTTGAGTATTTGGATTGTCCAGATGATTTACGTAAGGGAATCATAGATTCTCAGAGTTTACCCAGAGTGACTTACAACCAAGTATTACAAGTAGTTTTCCCTCCAGCCAGGTCAGCCCCAAATAACACAAGGAGACGCTGTATTTGATAAAAAGCTGTTGGCCAGTTGCTAGCATTTCTTATTGGCTAGCTCTGTCTTTAATATCAACCCATTTCTATCAGTCTAAGTGTTTCCTTGTGGTCTTACCTTGCTGCAGAGAGGGTCCGGACTTCTTCCCTCAAGTCCCTACTCTCCTACTACATGTCCCAGAATCCTCCTGGTCTCCTAGTCCCTCATATCTTGCTTTCCTATTGGCCAACAGGGCTTTACGCATAATCAATAAGAGAAACACAGTTACAGAATGACATCTCCCATCAACCAAGCAGACCTTTATATATTAGGCTTCTTTATAGCTGAGAGATTGATCCTCTGAGATTGCTACAGTGAGTGTTATGGACCCATCAAAAGCCCAAAACTGAGAATTGTACTGATTGTACTGTCAAGGTTTCAGAAAGTGCCTCTCTTTCTCTTTTTATTTTTTTTTTAAATGATTTATTTTTATTTCATGTATATGGTTTGCCAGTATGAGGGTGTTGGATCCCTTGGAACTGGAGTTACAGTTGTGAGCTTCCATTTGGGTGCTGGGAATTGAACCCAGGTCCTCTGGAAGAGCAGCCAGTGTTCCCAACCACTGAGCTCTCTCTCTAGCCCATTGAGATAATGTATTTATTTATTTGTTTATTTTTGAGACAGGGTTTCTCTGTGTAGCTTTAGCTAGCCTTCAACTCAGAGATCTGCTTGCTTCTGCCTCCTAAGTGCTAGGATTAAAGGTGTGTGCCACCATCGTCCATTAATTACCCTGTTATTTTTGGGAATGAAATCCATGGCTTTGCTTATGAGCCTGTGTTCTTACCATTGAGCTACTCTTCAGTCCTTGTCTCATTTTCAACTCTTTGCTTAAAAATAGCTTACCTAGCACATGACTCACACAGTTAGTGACCAATTCAGTGCTGGTATATTAGCTACTTTTCTATTGCTGTGATAAAACACCATGACAAGGCAACTTATGAGAGGAAGGGTTTATTGGGGGCTTAAACAAGGACAGGATTCCATCACCATCATGACAGCAGGTAGGCAAGCATGGTGTGGGGACAGCAGTTGAGAGCTCAGATCCTCATTTACAAACAGGAAGCAGAGAGTACACTGAGGATGATGGAAGACTTTGGAAACCCCAAACCCACCCTGTGGCACATTATTTAGTCTTTCCCAAACAGTTCTAACAACTCAGATCAGGTATTTGAACACATGAGCCTCTGGGCCTACTCATGCCACCACAGTTGTTGGCTCAGTGGGTAACAGATGATCCTGAGTTTGAACCCTGAGAAAGATCATGGTGGAACCAGAGACTGACTCCAGCAAGCTGCCCTCTGAGCATGCCATGGCACACACACACTAAATTTTAAAGAGGCTTTTCAAATGGTCAGTGTTAACATACTGTCATCAGCTTCCCTGCGATACAGCCTCAAACAAAACTGGGCTGTCTCCAACCCCATTTTAGGAGTATTTACCTTTATACCATGAAGGTTGGGAGAGCACCAGAATCTGTCTTGTACGTAGCCAGGCAGACTTTGAGGGGTTTGTGGTGTGGGACGTGTAGTCCATATGAGATTTGCTAACATGTCAGCAGGCTCAGTGCTCCTTCTGTGTGTGCTTATTCCGTGACAGGAATAAGCATGCTTTCCTTAGAGGAGTAGAAAACCATGAGTGTTAAAGGCAGAGTCTGAAGGCAGGGTTTCTCTGTAGCTTTGCAGATGGTACTGGGACTCAATCAGTAGGCCAGGCTGGCCTTGAACTCACAGAGATCTGCCTGCCTCTGCCTCCCTAGTGCTGGGATTAAAGGCATGCATCACCATACTGGCAATTCAGTGGGTTTTTATATATTCATAGTTGTGTAATTTTAGAAAATTTTTATCTTCTTAGAAGATGATAAAGATGATGGTAACATATGTGTTACCAGTTCACAGAAGGCGATTCGAGAGGAGAAAGAAAGAGAAAGGATGGGGGAGGGGAGAGAAGTAGGTAATGGCAATTTTAAAAATCATTTCTTCACTAAGGGAGAAAATATTTACAGGTCATTGGTACAGGATTTGTTTACAAATGGCCAGAAAAAAAAATTGGTCATCATCCTCCGTCATTAAGAAAATGTAGCTCAAAACTACAATGAAGTTATATATTCCATCAACTCAGGAGATGCAATTAAGCAGAAATGACATGTTAAGGGTTGGGATAGTTGCAAAGCTAGTTGTGATAGTCAGTAGTCAGTCATAGCTTATGTGTTGTGTAAACTGGTCTTACTTGAATTCATCATCATCCTGCCTCAACCTCCTTAATAGTGGAATTACAGGTGTGCACCACTGGACTTTGCTGTGATGGCTGATGTGTCAGCTTACCTCGACTGAGAGATTCCTAGACAGGAGAGCATGCATCTGGATTTGTTTGTCTGTGATGGTGTTTCTCCAGGTGACTGGGTCCTGAGGGTTCTGACCTAATCAGTGACTTAGTCCAGTGCTGGAGCCAAACTGTGAGTGACTGTCAGCAAGTGGAGGCACTGTGGAAAATGGGGTTTACTCCGAGGCAGTGGGTCACGGGCACATGTGTCTGATGCCTAGCTCTTCCCACTGACCTGTGTTACTCTTTGCTTCCTGGCTGAAGTGAACAGCTTTCTTCTCCCATTTCCTTGTGCTGTGATATTTCTGCTTTGCCCTAATCTGGGTCTAAAATCTGGGTCTAAAAACCACGGAATTAGAAGATCATAGACTAAAGCCTCTAAAATTATGAGTCAAAATAAGCTTCCTGATTTTTTACTTTGAGATAGAGTCTCATTATGTATCCCTGGCTGGTTTGGAACTAATAGAGATCTGCCTGCCTCTGCCTCCCAAGTACTAAGATTAAAGGCAAAATTTTCCCTTCTCTGTTTTTCTTTTTTTTTTTTTTTCTTCACAGTGACAAAAAGCCTAACATGGGTGGTAGTGTAAAACAATACAATCATTTGTGAAAATCAGCTTGGCAGTTCCACAGATATTAAGCATAGGATTCTAACATAGCTCGGTAATTCCACTTGTGTGTATATCTTCAGAAGGCCCAAGAATAGGGACTGAATGTGAATGTTCTTATGCCATCATACAAACATGGAAACCATCAACCTGAATACAAGATGAATAAACAAAATGTTATGTGTATATGCCATAGAGTATTATTGAGAATACTATACAATACATAGATAAACTCAGATTACATGAATCAAAATATAAGGCACAAGGAAAAATACTAAGCTGGCAGTGGTGGTGTGCACGCCTTTAACCCTAGCACTCAGGAGGCAAAGGCAGGTGGATCTCTGTGAGTTCAAGACCAGCTTGGTCTATGCCTGGTCTACAGAGTGAGTTCCAGGACAACCAGAGCTACAACAGAGAAACCGTGTCTAAAAAAAAGAAAAGAAAATGCTATATGACTATATGTATTTGGGCTGAGTTGAGTCAGACAAAGTTGACTAGTGGTTTGGGGGTGGCCTAGAGAGGGAGATAAGGAGTTACTGCTTATGAGTACAGAGTTTTTGTTTTGAGTGACATTCTAGAAAGAGTTTCAGTGTCCCCATTTGTAATACCTGGAAAGTGTGTGTTGAAAATGGTTCAAAAGTGTGGTGGTGGTGTGTGCTCAGTGGTAGAGCATGTGCAAGGCATGCATAAATCCCCAGCATTTTAAAAGAAATGGTTAAAATGGTAGATTTGGGGGACTTAGAAGATGGTTCAGTCCCTAGCACCCATGAAAAGGCGAGGCATAGTGGCACACACTTGTAATCTCAGTGCTGGGTGTGGAGGAAGATCCATGGAGCTGGCTGGAGGTGTCTAGTTGAACCAAAAAAGCTCCAGGTTCAGTGAGAGACCTCATCTCAACAAGACAGAGTAACTGAAGAAAACCGCAGACATTGACCACACACACACACACACACACACACACACACACACACACACACACACACACGTTCATGTGCACCAAAAGGTAAATTTTGTAGTTTAGTTATAGTAAAAAAGAAACAATGGGCTAGGGAGATGGCTGTGTGGGTGAGCCCAGTTATCTGAGTCTGTATTCCCTGAGTTCATGAAAAGGGAAGTTGCCATAATAATGTGTGTGCATGGCCTGAATCCCAGAATAATTCTGCAGGGAGACAGGTAGGGGCCAGCTAAGTCTGGTTTACAAAGCAGTGAAGAGACCTCATCTTAAGCCAGGTAGAAGGGTAAGGTCCAACATCTGGAGGTTCTTCTCTGACACACACACACACACTCAACTGCAGCATACACATGCCTGCACTGAACCCAAATATGCATCCCCAAAAACCCAAACTCCTGGAGCTGGGAGTGATGGTATACACTTATGGTTTTCTGGGGGCAATGGAGGGAACATTGCTTGAGCCTGGCTGTTTAAGGCCAGCCTGGGCTACACAGGTAATATTTAAAAAAAGGAAGAAAATTGGAAAAGCATGATAGCTCACACCGGTAACTTGGGAGGCTGAGGCAAGTAGATTGCTGTGAGTTCAAAGCTAGACTGAGCTACTGAGGGAGACTTTGTTCCAAAAATAAGTAGGTGTGGTGCCAGACACCTTTAATCCCAGCCCTGGGCAGATCTCTGTGTTTGAGGCCAATCTGGCCTACATAGTTCCAGGACAGCCAGGACTACATAGAGAACTTGTCTACAAAAACTGAAAAACAACAAAAAGAAGTAAATAAAATTTGCAGCCTTCCATAGTTGTCAACAGCTCCCTTCTTTCCATCCTTATATGTAAAATACATATTCTGCCCTCCAAACATGGCCTTTTGTGTCTGTCTGATTTCACTTAGGATAATGTTCTCAAAGTTCATGCATCCTGCAGGCATCCTTCACTTCGTTTTTTATGGTTCAATAATATTCCTTTGTATTGTTTTGTTTTTCTGTATGTGTATTGTGTGTGTGTGTGTGCGTGCGTGCGCGCTCATGTGCGTGCACAGAGGGTACAGGTAGAAGTCAGGTTTTTTTTTTCCTCCATCACGATTCAAATTTTCCTCAACTTTTAAATGGTTTTTATCTCATGAATGTAAGTGTTTTGCCTATATGTATGTCTGTGCAGTATGTGTGTGCCCAGTGTCCCAGAAGTCAGAAGAGCATGTTGGAGCCTTAGAATTACTCATAGATGGTTTTGAGCCACCAGGCAGGGGCTGGAAACTGAACCCAGGTCCTCTGTGAGAGCACTAAGCCATTTCTCTGGCCCTTTCATCTTATTTTTTTTTTTTTTTTTTTTTTTTTTTTGACACAAGGTCTCTCACAGAACCTGGGTAATGTACATGCATGAGGCTGTGCCAGATTTTAGATGGATTCTGGAAATGTGAACTCATGCTCCCATGCTTGCACAGCAAGTATTTTACTGACTGAACAGCCTCCTCAGTTCCTGCTTTTGTGTTATCTGTGCATCAGTTCTAAGTTATCTGAATCAACACTTTTGGCTACTAGGAATAATCAAATTATGAACAATTTGGGAAAAGTTTTATCGAGGTTATAGTTACTTTTCTTGAGTAGACATCTAGATCATGTGGTAAATGTAATGCATATATAGTGTACATTATGTGTATTATATCCCTATGTATATACCCATATATGTACATTTTTTTACAGTGTTGGTGATGGAACCCAGGACCTCACAAATGCTCGGCAAGTACTCTACCACTGACCTACCTTCAGGATCCATGTTTACTAGTCTGAGAAACTGCTACTATAAAGTAGCCTCATAGAGTCTCACTAGTAATATATTGAGGGTTCATTTTTTTCCATAAACTAGGAACACTTATTATTATTAAAACATTTATTGTCTGTGTGTGTGTGTGTGTGTGTGTGTGTGTGTGTGTGCACCACAGTGTCCCTGTGCATGCATGTGATCTTATAAGGAGTTGGCTCTCTACTTGTCATAGGTGGGCTCAGGGAATCAAACACAGGTCATCAGGCTTAATGGTAAGTATCTTTATTCACTTGCTGGACCTGGCAATCAATACTTATTATCTAAGACAGGATTTCTCTGTGTAGCTCTGGCTGTGCTGGAACTCACTGAGTAGATTAGGCTGGCCTTGAATTCACGATTCACCTGCTTCTGCCTCCCAAGTGCCAGCTCTTTCCTTCTCTCTCTCTCTCTCTCTCTCTCTCTCTCTCTCTCTCTCTCTGTGTGTGTGTGTGTGTGTGTGTGTGTGTGTGTGTAGTCCTGGCTGATCGGAAATTTGCTAGATAGACCAGGTTGACCTTGAGTTGTTGTCATTACTTCTAACCCTGCCTCCAAGTTCTGGGACTGTCAGTATGCACCGCCATGCTTGGCATGGCTTTATTAATCTTTTTTTTTTGTTTGCTTTTTTGAGATAGGGTCTCACTCTTTTGCTCTGGTAGCCTGGACCTCACTATGTAAATCATGCTGGCCTTAAATTCACAGACATCTACCCACCTCTGCCTCTCCTCTGAGTGCTTGGTCTAAAGGGGTGTGTCACCATAGTTTTTGCACTAGGGACCAGGGCTAGGGCCTACTAGGCAAAAGCTCATTCTCCCTCTTAGGCATATTTATAGCTATATTTAGTAAATAAAAATGTGGGCATGAGATGGCTCAGCAAGGAAAGTTGTTTGCCACCAGGGCTGAAGACCTGAGTTTGATTCACACGGTGGAAGGAGACAACTGATTCCTTCAAGCAGCTCTCCGACCTGTGAGAGTACACTGTAGTACCCGTATGCTTCCCCACAATGAACACAAGCAGTAAAATTTAAAACAGTTTTGAGATAGTGCTCACAATTTGTTGCCCAGGTAATCTTGAAAAATCTAGGCTTAAGTAGTTCCCTGCCACCACCCCCCCCCCAGCCTGCTAAGTAGCTGGGGCTTTATTCTACTGCCTCAGGAGCAGCTTCTCTTGTATAGCAGCCCTAGGGTTTCGGACAGGTCTCATTGTGGTTCTGATTTACATTTTCTTGATGACCAATGATGTCGAATGACTGCTGAACTTACTGCTGATTTATATGTATTTGGGGAATGTGTATTTGGTTTCTTTGTCTATTTCTAATTTTTTATTTGTTTATTCATATTTTATGTATATTGGTATGTGTTAGGGTGTCAGATTGTTTGGTGTCAGACAGTTGTGAGCTGTCATGTGGGTGCTGTGTATTGAAACTGGGTGCTCTGGAAGACAAATCAGTGCTTTTAACCACTGAGCCATATCTTCAGCTCCCTCTGTCTCTTTTTTCTTTCTTTTTTTTTTTTTTTAAATATGTATATATATTTAATTTAAATTAGAAACAAGCTTTTTTTTACATATGAATCCCAGTTCCTGCACCTTCCTGTCCTCCCCTGTTCCCCCCATCAACCCTCCTCCCTCCCTTTCTGCTCCCCAGGGACAGTGAGGCTTTCCATTTGGAGCCTTCAAAGTCTGTCATATCAACTGGAGCAGGGCCCAGGCCCTCTCTGAGGTGTCTAGGCTGAGAGAGTATCCCTCTATGTGGAACAGGCTCCCAAAGTCCATTCGAATACTAGGGATACATACTGATCCACTACCAGAGGCCCCATAGACTTCCCAGTCCTCCCAACTAACACCACATTCAGGGGATCTGGGTCAGTCCTATGCTGGTTTCCCAGCTATCAGACTGGAGTCCATGAGCTCCCCCTTGTTCAGGTCAGTTGTTTCTGTGGATTTCTCCAGTCTGGTCTTGACCCCTTTGCTCATCACTCCTCCCTGTCTGCAACTGGATTCCAAGAGTTCTGTTCAGTGTTTAGCTGTGGGTGTCTGCTTCTGCTTTCATCAGCTACTAGATGAAGGCTCTAGGATGACATATAAGGTAGTCATCAATCTCATTATTGGGGAAGGGTATTTAAGGTAACCTCTCCACTATTGCTGAGATTGTTAGTTGGGGTCTTCCTTGTAGATCTCTGGACATTTCCCTAGTGTTAGATTTCTCTTAAAACCTACAATGGCTCTCTCTATTATGGTATCTCTTTTCTTGCTCTCTTCTATTCTTTCCCTGACTCAATCTTTCTGCTCTGTTATACACACCTCTCCCCTCCTCTTCCTCCTAACTCCCTCTCCCTTTCCCCCATGTCCCCAATTTGCTTGGGCGATCTTGTCCCTTTCCCTTCTCCAGGGGACCATGTTTGTCTCTCTTAGGGTCTTCCTTGTTTTCTAGCTTTTCTGGATTGTAGGCTGGTAATCTTTGCTCTATGTCTAAAAGCCATATATGAGTGAGTACAATACCGTGTTTGTCTTTTTGTTACTTGGGTTACCTCATTCAGGATGGTTTCTTCTAGTTTCATCCAATTGCCTGTGAATTTCTTTCTTTTTTTCTTCCTTTCTTCCTTTTTATTTTGGTTTTTCGAGACAGGGTTTCTCTGTATTGCTTTAGAGTCTGTCCTGGAACTAGCTCTATAGACCAGGCTGGCCTCGAACTCACAGAGATCCACCTGCCTCTGCCTCCCTAGTGCTGAGATTAAAGGCATTTGATACCACTGTCTTGCCTAGATTTTTTTTTTATTTTTAATTTTTTGAAACAGGCTTTCTCTGTGTAGCCTTGACTGTCTTAGAACTAGCTCTGTAGACCAGACTGGCCTTGAACTCACAGAGATCTACCTGCCTCTGCCTGCTGGGATTAAAGGCATGTGCCACTACCACCCGGCCCAAACCTAGATTTTTTAAAATTATATATATGTGTGTGTCTGTGGTTTAGTGCTTGTGTGTGCAGGTGCCTAAAGAGAATAGAGAAAGCTGGGCAGTGGTGGCTCATGCCTTTAATCCCAGCACTCAGGAAGCAAAAGCAGGCTGGGCTACAGAGCAAGTTACAGGACAGGCTCCAAAGAATACAGAGAAGCCCTGTCTCAAAAACAAATGAAACAACAACAACAAAAAAACCCCCAACGCACAAACAAACAAACAAGGCCAGAGACATGAGATTCCTCTTGAGCTGGGCTGAACTGTCACCTGACTGAGGTCCTAGGGACAGAACTCAGGTCCACTGTAGAACAGTCAGAACATGCTCTTAATTAGTAATTTTTTCAGCCCTGCTTGGTTATTCTATCAGTCTTTTATATGGTGGAGACACACTTCTTATCAAATGTTATTTGCAAATATCTTCTCCCATTCTTTTTACTTTCAATTTCTTCTATTTTTTAAAAATTTGTTTTGTTTTTTGAGATGGGTTTCTCTGTGTAGCCTTAGCTATCCTGGAGTTTAGTCTGTAGACCAGGCTGGCCTCAAACTCACAAAGATCCACCTGCCTCTGCCTACTGAGTGCTGGGTTTAAAGACTGTCTTTTCAAAATAGGTCATGAACTACCAAAAGGTCTCGGATTCAGTAAATTGGTGTTTGAGCTTGGTTGATATCTTGGAAACTGTCTCCAAAGCAAAGGTCCTTTTGAATACAGGGCTTGTGTGTCCTAGGTAAGTGACTTACTACAGAGCCACATCCTTGGTCCTCTCTTGGCTTCTGAGTCAGGATCTTACTAAGTTCATCAATCTGACCTTGAACTTGTGAGAGTACTTATGAGTCTAATAACTTTTTGTTAGGATAATGGAGAAAAGACACTTCTGTAAAACTTTATTGTAATGACAGTTAAAAAGAGGAAATGTGGTTGAGCATAGTGGTACACACCTTTAAGCTAGCTTTGGGGCATCAGTGGCAGGCAGATCTCTGTAAATTCAAATCCAGCCTGGTCTACATAGTGAGTTTCAAGTCAGCCAGGGCAACACAGTGAGACCCTGTCTTAAAACCAAACCAACACAGAAATCAAAATCCAACCCAAAAACTAAAAAGCTACTACTACTAAAAAACGAAACCCCAAAAAACACAAAGAGGAAATATGAAATCAGGCATGATAATACCTGTCTTTAATTCCAGCACTCATGAGGCTGAGGCAGAATATTGCTATGAGTTTGTCATTAGCCTGCTCGAGAAAAAAAGTTCTAGGAATCCAGGCCAAACAAGGCTATGAGGGCTATTATAGCATGATGCTGCCTCGAAAAAAATAAAAGTGGGGCAGTGGTGGTGCACACTGTTAATCCCAGCACTCGGGAGGCAGAGACAGGCGGATCTCTGTGAGTTCCAGGCCAACCTGTTCTACAGAGTGAGTTCCAGGATAGCCAGAGATACATAGAGAAACCCTGTCTTGAAAAAAATAAATAAAAATAAAAAATATAAAGGAAAAATATTCATTTATATTGTAGAATATTATATTATATTCAAAGTATGCGAAAATCGTTGTTATATGGAGTTTCTGGGAAGATGTATGAGCAAATGTCTATTCCTCTTAGATAATGTGCTGATGACAGATCAAAGAAATATTGTACACACATTTAGCTTGGTGAGCTAGAGTTTATTGTGGTTAGGGGTGAGGGCAACTTGGTCAGTTACTGAAAATGTGGCACTTGAATGACTTCCCCAACTCTGAGGGTCTCTTCTTAGTAATGTTTTACTGCTTATATACTGCTCCTTTTTTGTAAGTTTTTGGAATTTTCTTGAGTTTTAGGAGTTTCTCTCCAGGAGGAAATGTTTCAACCCAGAGAAATTGCTACAAGCATGCATTCACAAAATGATACCCAAGTGTAAGTTTTAGCAAGCTACACTTTGATCTGCTACACTGATCAAAGGGGGTGCAGGCAGGTGGCTGGTATATTCCTGTAACTCTCACCTCTGGGAGGCTGAGGCAGGAGGATTGTTGCACGTTCAAAGCCAGTCTGGACCACATAGTTTGAGGGCACCCAGTCCCAAAAAAGCAAAACAAAACAGCCGTCATGACATTTTCACTCCTTTAACCATCAGCAGGGTAGTCCACTGGTGGTTTGTGCTGTGTTCCTGTAGGTGTCATTCATAAGCTTAAGATTTGTTTCAGTTTTTCTACAGTACTGACAGTTCTATAACACACAACACTGAACAGACTCCTTGGGAGAGGTTTCTAGAAGAAGATTTTGGGAGACACCCTGTAGCCTGACTTTATTGCATGGACGTCTGACAGCCCTGTGTGCTGGTGTCCTATTTCATGGCATGTGTTGGCCATCTTCCGTGCAGGACAGCAGCCTGTAGTGAACCCTCCAACACTGATGCTACTTCATCTCCTGTCGCGAAAGCTTCCATCTTCACCCCGCCTGTTCTACTCAAGTTCCAGCCTGTGCCCAGACCTAAAGATGATTCCGAGAATGACCCCGGAAATGCAGAGTCCATCCCTGCTGAGAAGAGCGAGTAGTCTCTTCCCTACAGACCATGCCCCAGGAATGAATAAAATTCCCACAGAGGTGCATTGTAAGCGAAGTTTCTCTGTGTTCGGCAACTGCTCCCAAATAACCATCCAGAGACTGAGTTATTATAAATCCTCAGCAGATAGCTCAGGCTGGTTACTAGCCAACTCTTACATTTTAAAACCCATATTTGTTATCTACCCTCGGCCATATGGCTGCACCTTCTTTCAACATTTGTCTCTTATGACTCCTGAGACTCTGCCCTTCTTCCTCCAAGTGTTACGAGCAGGTTGTTCCCTGCTGGCCTGGGCCCACCGCCATGCCTGCCCCCAATAAAACGCAGAGACTCTGTATTTGATATAATTCTGTTGGCCAGTTACTAGTTTCTTATTGGCTAGCTTTGTCTTAAATATTAACCCATTTCTATTAATCTAAATACTTCTACATGGTCTCATCTTACTGGAGAGAGACGGCTGGCGTTCTGCTCTCTCCAGTCTCTCCATGCTGACTCCTCCTTACTACTTCCTCTTTCCTCCTTGTCTCCTAGTTCCACCTATCTTGCTTTTCTATTGGCCAACAGTGCTTTATTAATTAACCAGTATGAAAAACATTTACAGAATAACATCTCCCATCATCTCCTCTTTTCTGTCTAAAATAAAAAGAAGGGTTTTAATCTTAACATAGCAAAATATACCATACAACAGTTATCAAGTAAGAGTCCGTCACAGTTAACAATATTTTGTTCATTAACACTTAGTAAGATTTAAGAAAATATTCCATCATCCTATCTTTGTGAGTCTGAAGTCCTATATGTAACTTATCTTTAATCCTAACTAAGGAAAACTATAACCAAAACTATCTGTCTTCAACTCCTTCAAAGACCACAGAAAGATAATATATAAACTCTAGAAATGATAGAGACAACTTACTGCCTGGTCAGTCACCCAAAGTTCTTCTGTAATGTTCCAACTTCAGCCCATAGGCCATGGTGTGTCTGGCAGACTCCTCAGCAAAGCAGAAAACTTTAAACTGTCCACCTGTATTGGCAGTTTGTCAGTCATTTTTCTCTGTGTCCTGTAGACTGTCTGGTAGCCTCTTCCATGAAGCAGGAATCCTATAGCAATGTCCATCTTGTATCAGCAGTCACTTTCCTGTGGGTCCTGCATGTCCAGCTTATATAGCATAAAGTCAAACAGTCTAGACAAGAGCAGTATCTTATCCAAATGGCTAGTCTTACCATATTAGAAGCAAACTCCATAACACATTTCTTCAATGTCCATCTTTCTTTCTGATGCAGGTGGTGTTACCAGGAGCAGTTATGTCTCACTGTCAAGAAAATCCCTAAACCGTTTTAAATGCCATATTCTGTAGGTCTTTGAAAGGTTTGAAGAATGCCTATTCATCTTAAATACATCTCTGTATATCTAGAAATCCTAACTAACTTAACTATAAGTTTTCACTATCATAGGTAATTATCAATACTCTGTATTAAACTAAACATTACATTATAAATGAGCTATATAAACACAATACCTAAATAAGAGGAGAAATATACATATCACAAAATTGACCTTAAATTTGTATCAATAAGTGAAAATCCATTCCAAAACAAAGTATTCATATTTATACCAAAATCCCCTTTTTAATTTTAAAAAGATTGCTGTGGTCATTAGCCATTTATAACCAAGCCCACTTAAATGAAAACAAACATAAACAATATTTGGGAATTTGGACGTCGTTCTTTCCCAACTACTTCCTGCTGGTAGGGAACACTGTCATGAGGGATCCTAAGGAGAAGCAGAAATCCTGGCTGTAGTGGTCTGCAAGGCTGTATTTGAAAGACCTGCAGAGCATGGTCCTTCACGCTCCCACTCAGGAAAGGCGACACCCCAAATCACTCACGAGAAGCGGTCTTGATGCAAATAGCATGAGGAATTTTTATTCCAAGTGCACTGGGGTCCACAGTCATACACCACGCAGGGGTAGAGGACTGAGGACCTCTAGTGCAGAATTGAGATGCCTTTTATAGGATTTACATCAAAGCTAACAAGGCCAGTTTCAAAGCTAGGCTGTTATTTTCACTAGGCAAGGTCATGGGACAGTTCAAAACTTAGAATGGTTAGTAAGGTTTCCTAGGTTACAGAGATTTAGCACACCTGCAAGGTTAGGGGGTTTTCCTTCTCAAGAACCAGTGGGCTCAGTAGCCTTGTCCTTGAGTGGCTGGGAGAATGTACTTTCCAGTCAGGGAGTTATCTATATCTTATTGGCAGAAGCTCTTGTTTTCTGTCTTTCCCTTTTTTTCTATAAAGAGTCCCATCTTTAGTTATTAATTTTCTTTGTGGACAGGATGACCCTTAACAGTTCCCAGACTGTTGTTGATAACAACATTCTTCAGAAACTAGGTGATTATGAATAATAATAATAATAATAATAATAATAATAATAATAATAATAATAATACCAGTCATCTTGACCAAGCTATTTCATGTGTTTTTCTTTTTCCTGAGCTTTGCATGCAGCTAGGGTGGTTTTTAAATACATGCTGATGGACCTTTCCTAAATTTCTAACTTTTAGTGGTCATTAGCTGTATTTTCATCCTTTCATATTGTCCCATTGACGTTGCTTCCGGGGGCCTTGCTTGATTAAACCACATTAGTCTGTAAGGAATCCACAGCTTTTCATTTTCTGTGGAAACAAAATTAGAAATCCTTTTCCCCAGTAACTTGTCCTTGAACTTATTGGAGTCAAAGCATTTTTAAAATATATAAATTAAATTAATCTAGCAGCATTTCTTTTAACGGTTGTTATTTCCTCAGCAGTCAATTTAAAGATAACAGAACAGCGTACAATATCCAAAGTTTCTCTGTGCTTTCCATCTTTATGTGGCTTTTTTATTAGTCTATTTCTTCTACTATTATTTTTATATATTTGTAGACAGGATTTCTTTGTGTAACTTTTATTTATCTGCCTTGGAATTTACTCTGCATACCAGGTTTACTTTAAAATCACAGAGATCTGCTTGTCTCTTCTGAGTGCTGGGATTAAAGGCGTGTGCCACCACACCCAGCCACACTCTGTCTTTTTAAAACCATTTTACTGTTTTTCTTTTTCTCTCCCAAGCCAACATATATTTTAAAACACACTGTAAACCTTCATTGCCAGCTCTCGTACACACCAATAAATTATTAGCAGAGCTCTTTAAAAGCAATGCGGTTTTGTGCTTATGCTGAGTCAGGAAACCTTAAAGGAGCCATGCAAATCTCTGTCTCCAGCAAAACAGAGTCCAACTGAGAAAAATGCTGTTAGCAAGAAGCCTTGCTTGTCTTTGTTCTTTTGTTTCTAACCCCCCCCCCTTTTAAGCTTTTGTTAAGTTTTATGTGAATGTTCTGAGTTCCACTTCTGACACCTTTTGTTACGTGCAGGTTTTCCCCTGCCGGCCCAGGGCCCACTGCCACGCCTGCCCCCAATAACACGCAGAGACTCTGTATTTGATATAATGCTGTTGGCCAGTTACTTGTTTCTTTTTGGCTAGCTCTTTCTTAATTATTAACCCATTTCTATTAATATAAGTATTTCCACGTGGTCTCATCTTACCAGCAAGAGGGACTGGTGTACTACCTCTCTGGTCTCTCCATGTTGACTCCTTCTTACTACTTCCTCTACTACTTCCTCTTTCCTCCTTGTCTCCTAGTCCCACCTATCTTGCTTTCCTATTGGCCAACAGTGCTTTATTCATTAACCAGTATGAGAAACATATTTATAGAATAACATCTCCCATCACTCCCAGTGTCCAGTTTGGCTGTCTAATCTCCTGCCTAGCTACTGGCCAGTCAGCTCTTTTATCAAACCAATTAGAAGGTGATTTGGCAAAGACACATGCCACAGTGTATAAAAAGATTATTCCCAAATAGTGTATCCTGGTGCTGTACTCCCCAGGGCTTGTACCTCCTCTCTGTACTTGTATCTGAAACAAATAGGATACAGCCAACTTGAATTCCCAGCCTAAAGCTGCCTAGAATATGTATAGTATGTGTTCAGCCATCAGTGGTGCACGCCTTTAGTCCCAGTGCTAGGGAGGCAGAGGCAGGCAGATCTCTGTGAGTTCAAGGCTAGTCTCTACTATGTAGAGAAACCCAGTTTGGTCACCTCTTCATCCCACCCCACCCTGCCCCCATCCTGCCAACTATGGATTGAAAGTGTGTAGATCAGTGTTATGCAATGAGCCCTTGCTTTCCTCCCAACAAGCAATTCCATTATGTGCACTTTGAGAGAATGGGGTGGGGATACTGATCTTCCCTTCAGTGACAGACTCCATTGGATTGGGTGGTTCTTTCCTTGCCAAGTGAATTGCATTTTCCTTGCATGTGTTCTCTAAACACAAACCTTTTTTGCTGAGTGTTTTTGTCTGGAAGAGATTTAGCAGGCCTGTCAGTTTCAAAAGTATGATTCCCATTGTCACCTTGTATGCACCTTAGAGCCTGTTCCCCATGCCAGATATTGATCATTACTGGACATTAGTAACATACATATTGAGTCATGGTGGCTGCCCATGCCTTGCTTGGGACTCTAGATATATTTAAAAAAAAAAACAAAAACAAAAAACCTCAGAACATAGACAAAATTACTGCATAATTACAAGTTGTGATAAATGTGATAAACTATGGGAGAGAGATGAGTGGGGTGGCCAAGGAAGCATACTTTGTTCTTCTCTCCTTTTGAGACAATGTCTCACTGTCTATTCCTGATTAGCTGAAGCTCATTATGTAGATGAGGCAGGACTTGAACTGACAGAGATCCTCCAGCCTCTGCTTCCCAAGTGCTGGTATTAAAAATATGCACCACCATGCTGGGCTAAAGATCTTTTGAGGTGAGATCGAAGACCAGAAGCCATGACATGAGAAGCAAAGGTAACTTGCTTTGGGCAATGGGTGGATGGTGGTCCTTGTTAATCCCTCCAAATGACAGTAAAGTCCATTACCCACATTTTTTGGTTAAATAAGCAAACTTTATATCCTGCCAGGTATGGTTACTTCCTAAAGCAGGGTTTGAGAGAATATCCCCAAGCACAGGGAAAATGGTTTATTTATAGCCCCAATGGTTGTTTGGTTACATAGGAATTTGGCTGGCTGAACATCTTATTGGGATGGTGAATGAAAACAAAAATAAGGGAACTTTACCGATCCTAGGTATGATGAAAGGGGAGGACAAGGTTTATTATAGGTAAAAGGGGGAGCATAGCCAGAGGCAGGGACATTTGAGAGAGTCCAGAGTGGGCATGACCAGGAGAAGGGGAAGGGGGAGAGGGGACCAGGTGCAGCTGCCAGGAGGTTCAAAGAGAGCTGATGAAAAGGCCAGGTAACCAAAATGTGGATTATACAGGGAAGGGCAGCCCAGCCCTTGGGCTGGAGAAGTTTAGGGTAGGGGGCAGGGTATGCTAGCTGGAAGGCCTCTGTAACAGGTAGGGACTGGAGGGTGCAGAGAGAACCAGGTGGCCAGCATTCACTCTGATATGTTAAATAGGCACTGCAGCAGTGTGTCTGTCCCAAGTTTGAGACCTAACAGTTGGAGGTCAATCCTCCAACTGTGGAGTATGTCTTAGCATCAAAGTGGGGATTTGCAACAGAGGGCAGGGACATTGAGAATTCTTTGATCGGACATGTAGACAAGAACATGTATAGTTTCTTTGGAGTCATGATATAAGTGGTGTTTAAAACCACCAGCTTAGGGGGCTGGAGAGATGGTTCAGCAGTTAAAAGCACTTGCTGCCCTCCCAAAGGGCCCAGGTTCAATTCCCATCACCCATAGGGGATCTGACACCCTCACATAAACATACATGTACATAAACACCAGTGTACAAGCTTAGGCTGGAGAGATGGCTTCATGGCTTCACAGACTTGCAGCAGAAGCCTGGCAAGGAGAATCAACACCTAAATCTTGTCCTATGAATTCCACACGTGTCATGGCACATAACTGACCACACACACGCTTTAAAAGGAAATTCAGGCGTTTGTACTTAGCATACACATCTCTAGTACTCTGCACCCTCAGGCAAAAACAAGCCAGAACAAGAACCTGGCCCCAGGGAATGATCTAGCAGAGGATATATAAGGGACCGGGGAGGGCACCGGACATGAGGGTTTCATCACATGCCACCTGATGGGCCTGGAAGACATGGGGGCTGGAGAGCAAACAAAGGTGTGTGTAGACAGTGGGGTGGCCACACCTTTGCAGGCACTGGTCCAGGAGCTAGGACAAAAAGCTTTAGATACGAGGAAGGCCAGGTCTGAGCGGATCTGGCTGGTATAGCATGGGCTGGGCAAGTAACAAGGCAGTACATCAAGAAGTCGCAACGCAGTTTGGCGGGAGACTGTAAAAGTGGATTCTACTCAGAGCCAGCAAGCCTTAGCCTCGCACGGCGGCTGCGCCCAGCATGCACTCTGGCCACCCGGAAACCACAATTCCCAGAATGCCGCATCCAAACTTCCGGTACCGGGTGAGCCGAACTCCGGAAGTAGTCTAGAAGTCGGAGAAGCAAGAGTCTGATCGTCTGCTGGGGCCGCCTTGGGTTCGTCGCCACCATGGGGAAGCGACAACACCAGAAGGACAAGATGTAAGTTGAACAGCACCTCTCTTCTCAGCTCATCACCATCCTGAAGGTCATCTTCTCCCGAAAGCCTCGGTTCTTGCAGGCCGGATATCATCCCTTAGCGTGGCCTCCGCGGCCAGGGCGTTTTGCTGGCCGGACTAATGAATTCACATCTGGGATTTACCCAACTGCCCTTCTTTCTATCCCTGCGTTGGTTGTCTGTCTTGCACAGCCAGGCCCACTTGGTCCCGGCTCTCCCCTGCCAGCCTGCATGCAAGCGACAGTTTAAGACTAGCAGGCTGTGTTCCATGTTCCTCTCATTTGCATGCTGTTTTATGTTGCGTCTTGAAACTAGTGTAATCAGATGTTCTCCTCCCTAAACTGCTTGCGAGGATGCCTTTGACTTCTGTATTGCCAAATCTAGTGCTCAGCTCTCAGTCTTTGGGCTTCTTCCCTTTCCGAAGCCGACCCTTAGTGGGATCTTAAAAGCGCATTTGCTTTTATCAGCGGCAATGACCTCTCTTTTCTCATTCCTTTTCACTTGGCTTCCTTCCTTTGTCCCAGACTTCATGGGTATCTCTTCTGTTCTCAGTGTGTGATCTGGTCTAGTAGTCCGATCTCTTGCACTAAGCTAGCTGTTTACTCAATAGTTTCCTCACAATTAGTATGTCTGAAAGAGAACTCTTGATAATTTTCACACCTCAACTATCCCAGTGGTCACATATAAGTCCCTGATTTACTATACATAGACTGAAGACAATTTTCAGCCTTATTCACCAGCACACAGCAACCAGAGCTATGTTAGGTCAAGTGTGGATCCTGTTCAACACCATTCAACGACTTCCCATCATCTAAGGCAAATGAGAGAGTACTTGTGATCTTTAAGACTCCTTTATGATCAGCCCTTGCTTCTGTCTCCATCTGCTGCCACACAACACATTCAGCTTCTCCTGCCCCAGTTTCAGTAAGTGCTACCCTGTAAAGGGCTTCCCCAGATCTTTGTGAGCCTAGCTCTTTCTCATTGCCAGATCACCCCGTTCATCTCCTGGGCAAGGCCGTTGATGTTTATCTTTCTGTCTGTTGTGCTTATCATTCTGTCTAAGGCTGCAGGTGTTGGATGTGTACTTGTCAAGTGAGTGGCAGTTCTATCATATTACATCTACGGCTTCTGTTCCTTCTGTGAGGGCAACTGTTAATATCCTCTGTCTTTCTTAGGTATATCACCTGTGCTGAATACACTCACTTCTACGGTGGCAGGAAGCCAGGTAAGGGTGTTGGTGGTACTGAGGAATGTATATAGTGGTCTAGAACCCTGACATTGCAGTGTATATTACTGGACTGAGTACAGAGTACACAAAAGAGGATGTACACTCAACTCCTGTACTAGTGGAGTTTAAAAAAAAATGTAATGTAAAATGGCTTTTTCTTTAGGAAGTGCTATAAACTTTTTCTTTATAGTAGGAAAAAAAAAAAATAATGGTAATACCCAGTTTCCAAGGCTATAGAAAAAAAGGATGTAGTTGTATTTTTTTTCATTTATTTATTTTATGTGCATTGGTGTTTTGCTTTCATGTATGTCTCTGTGAGAGTGCCAGATCTCCTGGGACTGGAGTTAATTGTAAACTGCTGTGTGAATTCTGGGAATTGAATCTGGGTTCTCTGGAGAATCACCAGTGCTCTTAACCACTGAGCCAAATGTCCTGTGTGTGTGTGTGTGTATATAGACAGTCTTATTATATAGCTCAGGCTGGCCTTGAACTCAAGATTTTTCTGCTTCTGTCTCACCAGTGCTGGTATTATAGTCATGAGCCTCTGTTCCCAGTCATAGTCACAGTTGAAATGTTAGTAAAAGATATGTGCTTTAAAAACAGCTCAGTCAGCAGGGTGTGGTGGCTCATGCCTTTAATCCCAGCACTCAGGAAGCAGAGGCAGGCGGATCTGTGAGTTTAAGGCCAGTCTGGTCTACAGAGTGAGTTCTGGGACAGCCAGTTCTGCACAGAGAAATTCTGCCTTAAAAAACATACATACTATTTCATTTTATTATGTTTTATTTATAATAAAATAAAAAAGAAAAAAGTTTGTGATGGGATTGGAGACATGGCTTATTGGTTAAGAGCACTTACTACTCTTCCAAAGGACCCAGGTTCAATTTCCAGTACCTACATGGCAGCTCACAACTTTCTGTAACCCCAGTTCCCGGGGATTCAACCGACACCCTCACAAGACATGTGTGCTAATAAAACATTGACACATTTAAAATAAAATGAATCATTTTAAAAATTCTATGCATTAAAAAAATTATTGGAATTGTTCAACCCGTTTGAAGATGCCTGCTTTTGTGCATGCTAGGCAAACACTTTATGACTGAGGTATGTCTTCAGCCCAGTAAAGTATGCTTTTTTCTTCTATCTTTAAAATTCAAAATGCATATACTAAGTAAATGCTCCACCAGTGAGCTACACCTACAGTCACTCTTAAGTATTTTTTTTGGAAAAAATGTAATTTTGTGTAAAATGTAAAATGTTGTGTATATAAGTGCAGGTGTGGGTATGCCTTGGTATACATGTGGAAGACATAGGCCAGCTTTATGGACTTAGCTGTCTTGGAACCTTTTTGTGGGTTCCAGGAATTGAACTCAGGTGGTCAGACTTACATGGCAAGAGCCTTTACCCACTGAACCAGCTTGCTGCTCCTCTGACTTTTTTTTTTTTATTTTGTTTTGCTTTGTAGATCAGGCTAGCCTATACTGTGTAGCCCAGGTAACGCTTGAACTTGAGAGTCTCCTATGTCAGTCTTAAGTACTGGGATTACTTATAGGCATGGAATTCTGCTCATGGTTCATGTTTTCTTTTTTAAAGATTCACTTATTTATGTGTATGAGTGTTAAATTTGCATGTATATGTGTACCGTGTTTTTATCTGGTGTCCCTAGAGGCCAGAAGAGTCCCTGGAGGCAAGGACTCCAGTCCTTGGTACTGGAGTGATGGACAGTTGTGACCTGCCATGTGGGTGCTAGGAACCGAACTTGGGTCCTCTGGCTTAAGCACTGAGCCATCTCTCTAGCCCCTTGATTTAAAAGATGGTATCAAAAGATTCTGTGAAGCCAGGCGTAGTAGTGTATGTCTTTAGTCCAGGACAGCCAGAGATATTCAGAGAAACCCTGTCTCAAAAAAGCAAACAGCAAAAAGGTTCTGCAGTTGTGTGTGTGTATGAATGTGGGTGTGTGTGTGTGTGTATGAATGTGGGTGTTTGTATGAAGTTGGGTGCATGAATGTTTGTTTATGAAGGTGATGTGTATATATGAATGTGAGGGTTAGTACATCAGTGTGCTTTTTTGTATATGAATGTGGGTGGTTTTTTGTTTGTTTTGTTTTTGTTTTTGTTTCTTTGAGACAGGGTTTCCATGTGGCGTTGGCTGCCCTGGTACTCACTATGTAGATCAAGCTGGCCTTGAACTCATAAAAATCCACTTGCCTCTACTTCCAATTGCTGGAATTAACAGCATGTGCCACTGCTCAGCCCATCTCTTGTTGAGACAGGATCTGTCACTGAACCTGGAGCTTACTGATTGGCTAGATTGGCTTGTTAGTAAGTTCTTTTTGTTTCTACCTCCAGTGAAGTATACTCTTAGCCACTAAGCCATCTCTGTAGCCCTTTTTTTTTTTTTTTTTTTTTTTTAATTATTTTTAGGTAATAATAGGTGTCTGCCTGTCCTCAAAGGCCAGAGGAGTATGGTTCTCTGGTGATTACAGGCAGTTTTGAGCCACTTGATGTGGGTGTTAGTAACTGAACTTGGGTCTTCTGCTGGAGTGATAATATGTTCTTAACTGCTAAGCCATCTATCTTTCTAGGCCCCCACCAAAAAAGTTTTTCTGTTTTGTTTTTTTGGTGTTTTTTTTTTTTCCTTTTGAGACAGGGTTTCTCTGTGTAATCCTAGTTGTCGTGGAACTCACTTTGTAAACCAGACTGCCCTCAAACTCAGAGAGATCTACCTGCCTCTGCTTCCGGAGTGCTGGGACTAAAGGTGTGCGCCACCACTGCCCAGCTACCAAAATATTCTTTCTCTAGGGCCTGGAGTTGTAGCTCAGTGATACATCTGGCACATAGCATACATAAGGTCTTGGGTTTCATCTCCAGCAATACATAATACATTCTTTTCTCTTGCAACAAAAAAATTAATCCATGGTAATGTAGTTTTAGTGGTAGGTACACTAGATGAAATATTTTCTAAATAAATTTTCTGTTTTTTATTTAAACAGATATCACACAGACAAGTTTTCGTCGCTTACCTTTTGACCACTGTAGGTAAGACCTTCAATAGACTTCTGTTTTCTTTTGATTATCATCGATTATTCTCCATGTGTGTGTGCATGTCTGTGTGTTTTTTTTAAGTTAACTCTGTGACTTGGGGTGGCTTTGAACTCCTAATTTATCTGCTTCTACCTCCCAAGTATTAGAATTATAGGCTACTGTAATTGCATCAGGAGTATTTGTGCACAGACTTTTGCATAGACAGTTGGTCATCCTTGATCTGAAAAATCCAAAAATCTCCAAATCTAAAACTTGTTGAAGCCTGATATGACACTCAGAAAGTTAGAATTTGGAGCATTTAAAATTTTCAGTTTGGGGATGCTCAACATGTACCATCTGTCCCTTTGACGTGCATTCAGGGTTTTACTGTGTCTTTCAAGATAACTTGAGCTGGGAGAGAGTAGGCCCAGCCATGAAGACAGTGTATGGTTATTTTGTCAGGGTTTACCAGTTTTGCTTTTAAGCTTCATTCTTCTGAGTTTGAGTAGACCCTGTTGCTAAGCTTATTTTATGTCTGAGTTGTGGCCTAGATGGTCTCACTCTAGGCTATGCCTGTAATGCTCTATTCTTGTCCAGATTGTAAATCATCATGGCATCAGCAATAGTGATGATTCTGGTAGGCCCCTTCCTTCCCTGGGGCCTCAGGTACTGGTGGAAAGGGGAGGGTAGCCATATGCAAAGCCATCAAGTATTGCTTTGGGGCATATTGGTATCTGGACAGAATGTCTGCTGTGGAAGCATGTCTAGGAACCAGCCCTCTCCACATACTGTTTTCTTAGGGTAAGGTGGGGAGGGAGGAGTACTACAAGGAAGGGAAGTCTAGTACAGCTGGTGTCCTTTCCTCTAAGTGCTAGTTCTGAAGGTCAGTTGACCCAGTTGGAGCTTGACAGCCAGGTGTCAGAGAGCAGTGAAAAAGGGAGGGAGGCTGCAGCACAGGAAGCAAAAGGGACAGATCACAGTGCAGAAGGGCCTGGATATAGTTGTTTTATTTCAGAAGCAGGCCTCCCTGCATCTGCCCCATCAGGAAGCCCCGTGCTATGGTGATGGGAGCTCTGTAGCACCTGTTCAGGGAGGGTGAACAAGTAAGGTGTCCCTGGGCAGAAACCCTTCCTCTGTCACTCCTGGCTCAACCTTTTTGGAATGAATGTTACCTGGGTTACATAGGTTTTTGAGTCCACTCATCACTTTTAGCTGCTGTGGGTTGTGAATGGAGAACATATATAAGGATGTACTGGGAGCAAGCTCTCCACCAGAGTCTGTGGAACTGGCCCTGGTGCGGCTTCCGCTCCAGCCACTTACTGGCTACTTAGAGTCAAAGGAGTTTTTGTTGTTTTTTGTTTTTTTGAGACAAGGTTTTCCTGTGTATCCCCAGCTGTCCTATAACTGCTTTGTAGACCAGACTGGCCTCAAAACTCACAGAGATCCTCCTGCCTCTGCCACCCACATTCTGGAATTGCTGGAATTAAAGGTGTGTACTACCACCGCTCTGCCTTTATTTATTTGTTTGTTTGTTTATTGCAGCAGCATGGGTTTTACCAGGCAGACACCTCCTGTGGGAAATGGTTATGGGAGTTGAGGCTGCTGTAGACCTTTCCACCTAGTGCTTCAGAAATTCTCAAGGACTCAGGTTTTACTCAGTCATGTTCCCAGCACACATCAGAGTGGTGCAGGAACTACACCACAGTAGCCTTATCAAAGCTTGGGATGGCGGAGGATGGCTCTCGGGGATGAAAGCTTGGTCTGCCCACTGTGTGAGGGGAACTTGCTTTCTCAAGGCCATCACTGGGGACCTCTTTTGACTTGAATCTGACAACAGAACCTTACATAGCTTGAAGTGGGCTTGAAAGAAGCCTGGCTGCTTCTGCACCGAGTACTGAGGCCCGTCTTGGGATGATGCCAGTGGCAGGGCACACTGGGAACTGTTGGGAAGGGTTAGGACCTATAGCATGCTTAGGTGCCCAGAAGCTGACCACACATCTCTGTCCATTTCAGTCTTTCTCTGCAGCCCTTTGTCTACCCGGTCTGCACTCCGGAAGGTGTCGTCTTTGACTTGCTGTGAGTTTACTCTTGAATTTTTAAATTTCTTTTTACTTGTGGTGTGTGTGTATGTGGTACTTCTGTATGTGTGACTGTGTTCAGGTGCATGTGTATATGTAGGCCAAAGGCTGACCTCAGGGGTCTTTTTCTGTTCTCCATCTTACGTTTTTTGAGACAGGACCTTGTCACTGAACTTGGGACTTGTTGTTTCAGCTAGACTGGCTGACCAGCAACCCCCCACAGTTTGTCTATCTCAGTGTTTTAAACCCTACTAAAGTTACAGATGTATGCTGTCTTGTTGGCCTTTTACATGGGTTTTTGGGATCCAAATTTCAGGTTTTTGTGATTGCATAGAAAGTACTTTATCACCAGGCGTTGGTGGCACACACCTTTAGTCCCAGCACTGGGGAGGCAGAGGCAGGCAGATTTCTGTGAGTTCGAGGCCAACTTGGTATACAGAGCTAGTTCTAGGACAGTCTCCAAAGCAATACAAAGAAACCCTGTATTTTGGTCTTGAAAAACCAAAAAAAAAAAAAAAAAAAAAAAAAAAAGAAAGAAAGTACTTTATCCAGTGAGCTGTCTCCCAGCACTGCCTTTAATTTTGATTTAACAAATACTGTACGATTGTTGACACCTATTAGAGAAAGGGATGTTGAGTTTGTGGCTCCAAGCAGGGAACCAAAATCTTGTCCCTAGAATCTTCATGAAGTCCAGGTGAACCTCTTTGTGTAGACAGTTTCTGTCCCGCCTGGTTCCACAGCTGTTCCTAGTCCCAAATAAACACACATAGGTTTATATTAATTATAAACTTTGGCCAATGGCTCAGGCTTGTTATTGGCTAGCTCTCTTAATTATTAAGCCATTTCTATTAATCTGTGTATCTCCACATTTTCATTAGCTTAGTGATGATACCCAGGTCTCTTGTTCTTGGCAGCTACATGGCATCTCCTTGACTCTGCCCATAACCTTTCTCTATCCCTATTTGGATTTCCCTCCTGGCTAAATCCTGCCTGTCCATTGGCCAAAACAGCTTTATTCATTAACCAACAAGAGAAACATATATTTGCAGCATACAGAAGGACATTCCCCTGTCAGTCTTTGGGAATTGGGAAGGACGGCCATGTGTTCAGGGACATGGCAGAATGTGCTGTGTGACCTCCAGTAGGCAGTATTGGCTGGCAGTGCTGTTGCTCAGGATGGAGATGAGTCCTTCTAGCCCCGTGTTTTAGTGCCCAGCTCCTTACCTGTCCTTGATGTGGAGCAGTGATGCACTGGATATTCTCTGCTTGAAGAAAGCAGGGCTGTGATGAAGATGCATTGTTCCCAGCATTATATTCTGAAGCATTAGATCCTGTTTATGTTCCAACATATGTTATTATTGTATTATACTTCAAGCTTATTTTATGTTCTAAAACACTTTCTAAAATTTAGAAAAATGTGAAGTATTTCAGTAGAACACTTACCATAAAGAGCCAGTGTTCAGGATTATCACTATGCATGTTTATGCCTTCTGGGCTCTGTACACAGATTTGTCTTTGGAGAATGGGGAGTCTCACTGTTTTGCCCTGGCTGGCATTGAATTCTGGGCTCAAGTGATTTCCTGCCTTCATCTCATAAGTAGCTAGGGGTGGCTCACTACCATGTGTGGCTGCAAGTATTCTTATTTTGAGACAGGGTTTCTTTGTGTAGCTTTGGATGCTGTCCTGGAACTCAAGCCATAAACAAAGGATACTCACAGAGATCTACCTGCCTCTGCCTCCTGAGTGCGTGGCTCACCACCCCCTGGTGCAAGTATAATTTTTGGTGCTGACCTACTATTTTGTTGCATAGACATGCTAACATTGCCCAGTTAAAGTTCTTGTTTATATGCAAGTGTAGTCAAACTCCTGCGAATGCTGAGTGGAACTCAATGGGAAAGAACAGTCTGTGTGTATTAGGCATGTGTTCAGACTCCAGCACCAGGAAATCCCCAGTCACTAAATGCAGATGAAAGAAGGTGCTCCTCCCCTCTGCAGTGAGGTGCAGCTTGCCTTACACGCTCACCTGGGAGCAGCCCTAAGGCCTCAGGGGTCTCATTGGCAGCTCGTACTGGTGACATTTTTATTTTACATGTGTGGTTGTTTTGCCTGTGTGTCTGTCTGTGTACCACATTTGTGCAGTGCTTGTAGAGCTGGTAGAGCACACTGGATTCTCTGGAACTGGAGTTACAGAGAGTTGTTATTGCCATGTCATGTGGGTGCTAGTAGTATGGGTGCTCTTAATTGTGGAGTTGTCTCTCTTGCCTCCTAGTGATACTTTTTGTTCTTTCTTGTCAGGAACATTGTTCCATGGCTTAAGAAGTATGGGACCAATCCCAGCAATGGAGAGGTAGGTAGCCATGCAGGAACTTATTGCCATAGAGCTGTGCCCTGCTTTTGCTTTGTCTTTGTATGTCTTCAGTGGAGAACTGCTCACAGGGCATAGAATGACAGTCCTCCACTTTCCAGAAGTGTTGCCTGCGTGTCCACATATGTGCATGTACAGCTGGCCCTCTGTATCTGCAGATTCTGTGTTGTTGGATTCAGTCAGCCATGCTCAAAAAGAAGTATTTGTGGAAAAATTGTATTGAATATCTATATGCTTTCTCTTGTCATTGTTTCCTAAACAGTATCAGATAATAATTATTTGTGTAGCATTTATATGGTAATAGGTAGCAAGCAGTCTAGAGGTAGTTTAAAACTGGTGAGAGGGCACACATAGATTCTATTCAAATGCTACATTTTGAGACTGGAATGTTTGTGGAGTCTTGGTACTAATGTTTCATGAGTGTACACCATTGTGTGTGTGTCTTTGTTTGCTTGAGACAGGATCTAGTCCGTAGTACAGACTCTTGTCACTCACAGCAGCCCTGCCTTAGCCTACATGCTTGGCTGTCTGTGTTTTCTCTTGAGTTTGATTAGAATGGTGACTCGTCTGTATCTTGCTTTGTGTGCTTTTCAAGGTGCTGGTGAGTCTCACAGCCTTTCTGTGAGTACAGAAAGCACAGCCTTTTCTGTGAGACTCTGTCTGTCCCTTGGAAAGAATGGCTTTTTACACTTATTTACATGTTAGTGTATGTGTACATATGTAGGATATCTGTGAGTGCACATGGCATGGCACAGGGTCAGGGCAGCTTGTGGGTGTCAGTTCTCTCCTGCCACCATGTGAGTTCTAGGGATATAACTCAGGATGTCAGGCTTGGTGGCAAGTGACTTTTGGTCTTTTGTCTGTCTTTGTCAGTTGCAGCAGAAGTGCAGGAACGGCCCTATGCACATTCTTCTAGGACTGCAGAGTCAAAAGAAAGGTGTATTGTCAGTTTCCATAGCTACTAGCCAACTGCCTTCAAAATTGTTACACATTTGAAGTTTTTAGATGCACTGTGCAGAAGAAGATGCTTCTTCCATGTTCTTGACATTTCTGGGTATCATCAGAGTTTTTTGTTTTATTTTTTGAGACAGGGTTTCTCTTTGTGGCCCTGACTGTCCTGGAACGCACTCTGTAGATCAGGCTGTCCTGGAACTCAGAGATTTGCCTGCCTCTGTCTTCTGAACTCTGGGATTGAAAGCATGTGCCATCATCACCTGGCAGTTTTTTTTTTTTTTTAAAATTGGCAAAAAGAAAGTTGTGTATACCTTTAATTCCAGCACTTCAGAAGCAGAGGTAGGTAGATCTCTGTGAGTTTGAGGCCAGCCTGGTCTGCAGTGAGTTCTAGTACAGCAAGGGCTACACAGAGAAACTCTGTCTTGAAAAAACAAAAACAAGTCAGATAAGCCACTTCTTGTATGACTGCACAGGTCCAATATTGTGACTTCTGTGCCATTCAAGAACAATATTTCCGATTAAGAATATAGCTCATTCTCTAGCCTCATTTGTTCATACATTTTAATCAGCCTCTGATCTGTTAGTCCCTTTATATCTCAGAGCTCTGTGCCCACCCCTCTGTGGGCCTAGTTCTTTGTCCATTCAGTTGTCCCTATGAAGAAGGCATCATCTTTGTATGTGCTGGGCCCAGCATGGGGATGGGGCAGACAGGTCAGGTGTGTCACTGAAGAGGGGGATGTCGGGAAGAGGAAGGGTGGGAGGGCTGAGGAACCTAAGGATGCTGAACTTGCTCCCCTGTTGCAGCCCTGCCCTTCACTGTTTTGTTAGCGTTCTCAGCCTCTGTTCTGGTGGACATCGTTATTCAGTTGCACCAGGTGCTTTTTGTTATTTTTGCATTCTGTGTCACAGGTGCTCTTTGGGATATCAAATTTTGTTAGTTGATCTGCCCTCTATAGCTGCCAAACTACATATAGTAATTATTTTGGTCATGATTATAAGCTGGGCCATTTCCTTTGTTCTATTATAGCTCTCCTAGTCTGTGGGCATTTCATTCCTTTCTGCTGTATCTAGAGACAGGGTTTCTCTGTATTGCTTGGAGTCTGTCCTGGACCTAGCTCGGTAGACCAGCTAGCCTTGAACTCACAGAGATTCTCCTGCCTCTGCCTCCCAAGTGCTGGGATTAGAGGTGTGCGCCACCAACGCCCAGCTATACCTAGGTCTTTAACTGTGCTGAATACATACTCTACCACTGAGCTGTATCACCAGTTTTTTCACTTTCAGTGTTTGGTTTCCTTTTAAAAATATTTGTACCACAGCTTAAGCAGAATACCTGGGTACTCTCACTAGCTTTATTTGTTACATTTGTTTATTTTGTGTATGTGTGTGCATGCATATGTGCGTGTATGTGTGTGGGCCTACTGCTTGTGTGCGAAGGTCAGGGGACAACTTGTGGGAGTTAGTTCTCTCCTTCCTCTGTAAGTCCTGCTGGGCATGGAACATATCCTCAGGCTCAATGACAGGCACCTTTACCAGCTGAGAAATTTCTCTGGCTTTCCTATTAGTTTGTTTCTGTTTTTATTTTATTTATTGTTGTTATTATCATCATCATCATCATTATTATTAGAGAGAGGATATATCATGGGTGTTGGCGTAGTGCACATGTTGCCAGAGGACAACTTTGAAGAGTTTGTTCTTCCTCTACTGTGGGTTTCAGGGATTGAGTTCAGGTTTTCCAGCTTGTATAAAGTGGTAAGCCATCTCAGTGGTCCTGCACTCACTCATTAAGTGGTGTGCTTACCATAAAGATGTTCAGATAAAGCCTGGATATGGAGCTCAGTGGTGGAGCATACACTTAGCATATATGAGGTCCTGAGTTTGATACCTGGTACCAAAAAGAAAAGTTCAGACATTGTGGAAATACACATCAGTCTTTATTCCACAGTCTCATCATTTAGTCCAGTGACTACCCCTTATGTTTGTTGGATTTGATGTTTTAAATCAGGGGATCTGCTTACAGCCTGGGTTTACAGATGACATGAGTGCATCTATGTAGGCTTGCCATTCTGCAGCTGCCCTGAGAAAGTTCCTCTAGTGTAAGCTGAAGAGAGTCAGTTGGGCAGATCTTTCTGTTCTGTCCCTGGTGCTCCTGATTTAGTAGCCTTCATGTTCTTTCACCCTTATTCATTATTGTTAATTGTCTGTCTTCCAGAAACTTGATGGGAAATCCCTGATCAAGCTCAACTTTGCAAAGAACAGTGAAGGTGAGAGACCCTTTTGTAGCCAGCTCTAGGACTGGTCCATAGAACTGCTAAGCTCCTGCTCTCACCAACTTCTTGTCTAATCAGGCATTCCTTTCTCCTCTCTTGTGCTTGGAAGCTGAACATGGGGCCTCACACACGCTAAACAAGTGATCTGCCTGAGTCAAATCTTCAGCCTCACTCATTCCTTCCTGACACATGCTTTTGATTTCCCAGTTGTTTTATGACTTCTCAAAGGTTCAGGGAGCTGAAGTAAGGTTGGGGGCTCCCACAAAGGCTGTTGGGCTGTTGTGAGCTGCTGCATGGGCCATAGCTGGCTGAGGCTGTGATCTGTTTGTGGCTGTAGGTGGAAATTGCTCAGGCAAAGGCTCAGGGTGGCCAGCCCAACTGTGGTTGTAGATGTTTGGGAGGCATTTCCATTCTGCTCTTGAGTAGACTGTCAATCATCACTGCTTCTTCAGACCTCTGCCCCACTGGGGCCTCCTGCTCTAAGTCCCTTTGTGCCCAGTTGTTGCCTAGTTAGATAATGCAGCTACAGTTGTAGCTGCCCTGCCCGTGTCCAGGGGTCTGAGTTTGTTGCAGGTTCTTGGTGGTTTTTGACTAAGGGGTCTCCTTGCACTCTGATACAAATACAGTTGAGGTTGTTGTCAGCGCTCATTGGGTGTGTGTTTTCCATGGAAGTGTTGCAAGCAAAGAAAGAATGGGCCATCTTTCTTCATTGTCTGACTTACAGCAGCTCTGGATTCATAGATCATATGTGTCTGTTACAGAGCAGATCTTCCTGGAGTGTCTGCCTGGAAATGTGCAGAGAACAAGCAGGTGGGGTGAGGTGGTGTGTGTGCGTCCTTGAGTGAGAAAATCTTTTGTTGGTGGGGGAGGAATCTATGCAGGATATAAGTAGGGCATGTGATGTCCTTTGTTTTAGACAGAAGTAGAGGAAGGAAGGGGCCAGCAGGCAGGGTCTGAGAGGGAACTTGGTGAGAGCGAGCTGTATGGGAAGAACATTCTAGGCAGAGGGGTCAGGCACATCAAAGGCAGAGGGTGTTCATGCATGGCAGGAGTCCATTACTGTTGAAACCATGTGATAGCTTAGGACATGAGGGGTAGATAGGAGACAGATCTGTCCTGCGGTACACTAGGGAGTCAGTCCAGACCAGAGTTCTCAAGATTGGGCCTCATGTTTTTGGTGGTGCCGGGAGGTAGGGCTTTACATGCTATGCAAGTCCTCTACTAGTGAACTAGCCTTGTCACCACCCCCTCCCCCTATTTTTTATGTAAACTCTAGATTGGCTGCAAACTCACTTTGTAGCTGAGACTGGCTTGAATTCCTGATCCTTCTCATACTCCCAAGTACTGAAATTTTAGGCTCATACTACCTTGGCCAAGTCTATTTTGGTTTGATTTGAAATTTCAGACCCATGAAAACAGAGCATTAGTGAGACACTCCTACCTGTGGCACTCAGAGCACCAGTCCCTTACAGCTTACTGGTTTTATCTGAGCTTGCACTTGGCAATCTCAGGGTGGTGCTCAGGGGGTAAAGGCACTTGCTGTCAAGGCTGACAACTTGAGTTTCATTACAGGACTTACGGAAGGAGGAAAGTGACTTCTAGAAGTTCTTTGGCTTCCACACTTCCATTGTGGCATGTGCACATCCCTGTCCCCAGTCCCAGAACACAAAGTTAATAAATAAAAATGTAATACAGAGCTGGGTGGTGGTTGTAAGGTCCCAGCACTCAGGAGGCAGAGGCAGAGGCAGAGGCAGGCAGGTCTCTTGACTTCAAGGCCAGCCTGGTCTAGAGAGTGAGTTCCAGGATAGCCAGGGCTACACAGAGAAACCCTGTCTCAGAAAAACCAAAAAAAAAAAAAATCCCACAAATGTAGTACACTAATTAAAAGGGTGGTGGTGGTGCATGCCTTTAGTCCCAGCACTTGGGAGGCAGAGGCAGGAGGATCTCTGTGAGTTCGAGAGCAGCCTGGTCTACAGTGTGAGTTCCAGGACAGGCTCCAAAGCTACAGAGAAACCCTGTTTTCAAAAACCAAAATGTTACTATGATACTTAAAACAGAACAGGAATTCCCTGGCATCAAATATACAAAGTGGTTAAATCTCCATAGGTTTTGTTGTTTTTATTGTTTTTAGGTGTGTTTGTTAAGTGTGGGATTTCTTTTTTATTTTGAAATACATTTTTAGTGACATGTCTATTTGTCCTCCCCTGCCCCCTATTTATCTGTTGGGATTTACTAGACCAGGGCCCTACTGGATGAGAGATCCTCTATTGGAGCAGGAAGATGGGCAGGCTGGCTAGCTGGCAGCTGTCATAGAGCTAGAGATGAGGAAGCCCAGGAGAAAGGGAGTGGCGGATAATGTGGGTCTGAGGTAGAAAGCAGTGGGAATGGGTCTCTAGAAAGATAAGCCACTCCCTGACTGGCATGGCTTTAAGAGAAGGTGGGTCACCTGAGCCAGTGGGGAGGCTAACACTGTTCTGAGTAAGGGGAAATGAGGGTTGGGTCTTGTAAAATGAATAGGAGTTTGTTAACAGTGTGGGAATGGAGCTTGAATGGCTGACATCCCTGTGGTTCCTGGGTCTCGGTAGCTGGCCTAAGGTTCTGCCTCTTTCCCTCCTTTAACCCTTTACTGATTCTTTCTCCCTGCCCCCCATCCTGACAGGGTTTCTCTGTGTGGCCCTGGCTGTCCTGGAACTCTCTGTAGGCCAGGCTGGTCTCAGACTCAGAGATCAGCCTGCCTCTGCCTCCCAGCGCTGGGACTAAAGGTGTGCACCACCACCACCAGCCCTTTTCTCCCACCCCTTGCTGAACTGGGGATGAATGCACATGCTAGGCAATGCACTGCCACTGAGCCTCCCTTTTAAATTTCACTTTGAGATTAGTAATTTATTTTTATTTTATCTGCATTGGTGTTTGCTGCATGTGTGTGTGTCAGCTCTTGGAGTTACGGACAAGATCCCTCACTGCAGCTGAAACCCTCAGATGTTTTAAATTGTCCAGCTGGCCTTGTACTTTGTTCTTCTGCCTCAGCCTCTGAAGAAGCTGGGTTATAAATATGTACTTTCGTGATTGCTTAGTCACAGCTTTTGAGGGTCACTAGCCCTGTGTGTGCTTTCTTTCTAGGGCAGTACCACTGTCCAGTGCTGTACTCCGTGTTCACTGACAACACCCATATTGTGGCCATCAGGACAACTGGCAATGTCTACACCTATGAGGTAGTCCCCCATTGTAGTGAGTGGGACTGTCTAATGTGGGGCCCTCATGTGTGCTTTGGGGATGCCTGTCCTCATGGGCTTTATAGCACTCAGCACAAGCTGTTATTTCTGGTAGGTAGCCAGCCATCCTACTTTATGAGGGTTAAAATGAAGATCGGGTGACCTCAGCTGGGCAGTGGTGGTGCACTCGGGAGGCACAGGCAGGCAACTCTTTTGTGAGTTCTGGTCTACAGAGGGAGTTCTAGGACAGCCAGTGCTATTATACAGAGGGGAAAAAAAAGAACCCAGGTGACTCTGGTGGCCTTTGGACCTGAAACCTAGGCAGTCAGTTGGGGCTGTCTAAGCAAGGATTCCTTGTATCCCAGGGAGTCTTTCCTGTCTTCAGCACTGGCTAGGCTCTGGTAAGAACCTGGGGAGTATAGGGAGAAAAGGGGTGGCCAGGCTCTTAGGGAGGAGGTGGTGTAAGGTTGATAGGAGGTACAGGAGCTATCTTCCTTCTTTGGTCAGACCAGGACAAGGAGCAGTCTATGGTGCATAAGAGCCCTTGTTAGACCTGTTGCCTGAAGCAGCTAGGTTGGTTTAGCTAGTCTGCCAGGAAAGCGACAGCATCCAAGATTGTGCACCCCAGAGTGGCTTTGTGTGCTGATTTACCCCTTACTTCTATGCCATGCCTGGAAGGGATCATGACACCTCTGTCCTGCTGTAGGCAGTGGAGCAGCTAAACATCAAGGCCAAGAACTTGAGGGACCTATTGACCGATGAGCCCTTCTCTAGGCAAGACATCATCACCCTGCAGGTAGGTGCTTCACTGTGAGTGCCTCCCTTTGACCCTCAGCTCTGCCCTGTCTTCCAGCTTCTCCTCATGAGGCTTGGTGGTGTTCTGTACCACAGCACCTGTGGCCACTGCTGCCCACCCTTCTGTAGCACCACACCTCTCCCCCACACCACCGTGGACCTTGGCTGCCTTCTGGCTCTCATGGCTCTGTATCACAGGGACTACATCTGCCCCACAACCATCACAGGCATCAGGACATACACAGGCTGCTCGGTAGATTTTACCCCACTGCTCCAAGAGTAGCCTCGGGCACAGGTGTCCCCATCTGTGGTGGGTGAACAGTGAAATCTGACTACATGGAGCTTAGTCCAGGACAGATTTAAAGGACTCTGTGGCTTGTCCCTTTCTGATTGAAGCTTGGCCTCTGGCTGCCCAGTCTACATCTTGTGCTGTCAGCCAGTCGTGCTCCTTGTTTTTGAGCCCTGGAGGTAGGGAACACTGCTTGATGAGCTGCTGGGCAGTCTGTCCTCTGGACTCACACCACCTTTGCTGTCATCCTGTCAGGGTACAGCCTCTTTCCCTGCTTTACTCTGGTCCTTACACAGCCCAGCTGCAGGCTCTTCCCCTGCAGGCACCTGTCAAGCCTTGCCATCGGCAGCAGGTGCTTGCCACAGGCCTGGTTGTCTTCCTGAGTCTTCTCTTCTTGTCACAGGACCCCACCAATCTGGACAAATTCAATGTTTCCAATTTCTTCCATGTGAAGAACAACATGAAAATCATAGATCCAGGTATGGACAGCCGAGGCTGCTGTGAGTAGTGGGGGTGTGCTTCCCTCTCGGGCAAGGTCTTCCTTCTGGGGGTGCAGACACTGTGGCTCCAGAGTAGCTTTTCATTAACTGGTACGCAGATCTCTTTATTTTGGGAAGCCCTGGCTGGCCTCAAATTTGCAGTGCCCCTCCTGCTGCCTTCAAAGTGCTAGGGTTACAGGCATGCACCATCATGTCTGTCAGGTTTCAGGTGGTCAGAGAAGCAGCTGACTGTAGTCTTGGGAACACCGGGACACCTCTCTTTCCCTTCCTCAGCTCTGGTGGCCCTGTGATTTTTGGATTCCTGTTGGTTGCTGCTCTTTCCAGGACACAGTGATAGAGGGGCTGCAAGTGAGACTCTGGGTGTCATCAGTTAGACTGGGCCCTTGGTCCTCTCACTTCCGGTGTTTGGCCCATGCCATTGATCACACTATAATGTACTATGGAGTGGCTGAAGTTTCTGGACTTACTCTTCCATACCAAGGAGCCAGCCATACTCATGGCCAGAGGTTAATTGGCCCACCTCAGCAGGAAGCAGTATTCTGAACTTTATAATGTACACTGTGGACCAGTCAGGATTTAGGAATGTAGAACAACTCGGGAATAACTGAGCTCAGAAGACCAAGGGGCCAGGCCAGGTAGATGCTCACTACCCAGTAAGTGACCTGGCAAGCAACTTGTAGCATAAATGAAGCATTTCATATATGAAATACCCCAAATTCTTCCTTCCTTTGAAATAAGTACTTTTAGCCAGGCAGTGGCAGGGCATGCCTTTAATCTCAGCACTTGGGAGGCAGGGATAGGTGAGTCTCTTGAGTCAAGGCCAGCCTGGTCTACAGAGTGAGTTCCAGGATAGCCAGGGCTACACAGAGAAACACTGTCTTGAAATCACACACACACACACACACACACACACACACACACACACACACACACACACACACACACACACACACACACACACTCCACAAAGAAAGAAGCTCTTTTAAAATCACAAAAGCAAAACATCATTGTGAAAAGGCTGCAGTGTACAGGTAGGTACACAGAACAGAGACATTTAAATTTGAACCATCCTGAGACTCCCATTGACTGTATGAGGAAGACCCCTCTAGGCTGGGACCAGGCCCCATGTGCATCCCACCTTGCTCCACCCACTAGTGCTCCTGCCAGATGCCCCAGGACAGTAAGCTCTGGCTGTGCTATGGCCAGAGAAGCCTGTCTTGGTTACGCCACCCGTGGCTTCTGCCCATGTTGCCAGTCCATCTCTATTCCTGTTGTGCTTATCTTGAGCCTCTGGGGCTTTGGCTGCCTACTGTCTTGGCTGCTCAGTGTCCATACCCTGTTTTGTAGATGAGGAAAAGGCCAAACAGGACCCATCTTATTACTTGAAAAATACGAATGCTGAGACCAGAGAGACACTACAGGAGCTCTACAAAGAGTTCAAAGGAGATGAGATTTTAGCAGCCACCATGAAGGCACCTGAGAAGAGGAAGGTGGACCAATTGAACGCTGTGAGTGGGTTGCTGTGTCTCTGCCTCTGATCAGTGGAAAGATGCTGGGGAAGTTGCTGACAGGGACAGTCCTGGAAGTGTGGTGAATGGGTATCCTCTCAGTCCTGTGGGACCCTCCTGGGTTCTTAAGGTGTCCTGGCTCCAAACAAATCCAAAGGGAGTAATACACTCTTGGGGTAGAGGAATGTTTGACAAGCTGGGGTCCTGGGGTAGCAGTGGATCAGCAGAAGTAGGGGTACTTTGTGCCATGGGCCCTGACCATGGGCCAAGCTACCTTGTCTCTGGTGTTCAGAGGCAGCTGCTCCATGTCAGGACAGAGGGAAGGGAAGGCTGGGGCTGCTGGGGCTCCTGAGGTCTCATACCTTGCCTTGGCCTTACCTGGAGCTTGAGTGCTGGTCTACCCAAGGTCCTGTCTGCAACTGTAGTGCTGGAATTTCTCCAGCACATTTAGCTTTTAGGTGCTGTCCTTCTCCCATTTAGGCAGAGCCTAGAAAGCCTCAACCATGGGAAAGGCAGAGTTGGGGTCTCCCATATAGGGAGTTACCCAGGAAAATTTGGAAAATTAACTAAAGTTCATTGTCCATAATTTCCCTGTTTGAACATGGGCATTGAACCTCTCGGTATTACTATCATGTTGAACTGTCCTCATTTATTTTTCCTTCCTTCTATATGATGGAAAAAATACATTTATTTCCTCCCCCATTAAAGGGATCACGTTTACTGAAAAAAAAAAATATTACTGGGTGTTAGTAATATGTAATAACTGATTTGTAGTATATATGGATCAGTGGTTAAGAACACTTTTTGTCCTTATTGAGAACCCAGGTTTGGTTCCCAACACCTACATCACAGCTCACAACCCTTCAGGGGACCTGACTCCCTCTGAGGGCACCAGGCATGCATGTGGTGCAGAGATATACATATAAACAGGACACGTGTACACATAATCATTTTGTTTGTGTTTTGTTTTTTAAGACAGGGTTTCTCTGTGTAGCCCTGGCTGTTTTTGGAACTCACTCTGTAGACCAGTCTGGCTTTGAACTCATCATAGATCTGACTGCCTCTGCCTCCAGAGTATTGGGATAAAAGGTGTGCATGACCATGCCCAGCAACATAGTTTGTTTTGTTTGGGTGTGCTGTGCACACTTTTAATTTCAGCACTCAGGAGGCAGAAGCAGATTGGTCTCTGAGTTTAGGATAGCCAGAGCTACATAGAAACTATCTTGAAAAACAATCAAAACAATCAGAAAAGAAACCTTTAGAAATAAACTTCTAAGTGCCTTTGGATTCCTGTCTTGGGAGAAGGTAACCTGTGAAGTTCTTTCTGTCTTGACTTAGTTTGAGGCCTTGGGCTCTGATTCCTTCAATCTAGTCTTCAATTGTTTGTTTGTTTGTTTTTTGAGACAGGGTTTCTCTCTAGCTTTGAAACCTTGGAGCTTCTTGAAACCAGGCTGGCCTCGAACTTACAGAGATCCGCCTATCTCTGCCTCCTGATGCTAGGATTAAAGGCGTGTGCCACCACCACTCAGTACACGTTCTTTTTTTTTTTTTTTTGCAGGCCCACTATTCCACAGGAAAGGTCAGTGCGTCCTTCACCTCTACTGCCATGGTACCTGAGACCACACATGAAGCAGGTAACTGTCTCTGCCTCCTCTGTTTACCTGGACAGACCTCACATTGGGAGCAGTTAGGGCTTCCTGCTTACTTGCCTCAGCGTCTCCATTGTGCCTTCACTTGGAGTCTGATGGTCAGTAATTGTATGGGGGGGGGGGCTTTGTTGAAGGTGGGCTTTGTGCTAAGTCAGGAGGCATTCTGACCATAAGGTCTTGGCCCTTGCCTTGAAGTGCCCTGCTCTTAGTCCCTAGCATCATATTTCCCTTGATATGATTTCCCTTAGCCTATGGCTCCTGCATTCCTCTCAGAGCTCGGGGCTCCTGAGTGGAGGAGGCTCATAGGTGCAGATCTTGTGTGACAGGCCACAGGGCCTGAGTGGAGGCGCTAGCTCAGGTAGAGGGCAAGTACAGAGCTCAGGACTTGTTTGCAGCCGTCATTGATGAAGATGTACTGCGCTACCAGTTTGTGAAGAAGAAGGGCTATGTGAGGCTACACACCAATAAGGGTGACCTTAACCTGGAGCTGCACTGTGACCTGGTGAGTGTGTGGCTATCCCTAGGTGGTTTCTGGGGCATTTGGGTAACCATGTCTTAAATATGGGACTGTAGTTAGTTTACTTCTAAGAAATGCTCCTGACTCTAACTGAGAAGCAAAGTGCCCTGGCTTACTTCCCTGGACTCTAAAGCATGCCTCCTTGGCTGCTGCTTGCTGGGTGTGGATACAAATCCTAGGAACAGGACTGGCTCCCACTCTGCCCTGTCCTGTGTCACATGGCTGTAGGACTGTTGCTTTGCTTTTGGAGGTCAGACTGAAGCAAGGTCTTCAGACAGTAGCTCCTGGTGTGATTAAAGGCCTACTTGTCATTGTGACTGTGCTATTGACCACTGTGCCTCATAGAATATTGGGCTATTTTACAGACACCAAAAACCTGTGAAAACTTCATCAAACTCTGCAAGAAACAGTATTATGATGGCACCATCTTTCACAGGTCCATCAGGAACTTTGTGGTAAGTGGTACAAGTTAGTGCTGGCCATAGATGCATGATGACATAGACAGCATCCGTAACCAAATGGGCTTGTACCTGCCCTGACTCAAGACACCTGGTTCAGGCTATGTGTGGGCAAGGTAGGGTCTTCAGGTATCGTGTGCCAGGGATTCTGTAGCTGGCTCTTGAGTGCTTGCTCAGGAAGACCTGGGGTCATAGAGAGGCCCCTGTCTTCACTGCAGCACATGCCATTGGGAAGCATCAGAGCCAGTGACCTCACAGGGTTTTGTCTTTGCAGATCCAGGGTGGTGACCCCACAGGTACAGGAACAGGTAGGTACTGGTGCCAAGCCTGTTCTGTTGGAGTAATGCATGTGACTGTACTACGGGACTTGGCGGGAAGTTGGGTCTGCTGAAGGGCCCTGGATGTGGAATCTTTCGGACTTGGGGGTTGAGGGAGGCTTGTAACTTGGTGAATGCTCTAGTTTTCCTACAGTGAGGATCATTTCTTTGCCTAAGCCCGCGGTCCTACCATAACAAGACAGAGGAACCAACCTGCTGATTGACAGGGGATTTGGCCATGCCCTCCTGTCTTTAATAATATAAGATGGCCTCATGGCCCCTTCAGGGCCTTTCCCCCAAGCTTTCTACCCATGTGTTTGAATGATACCTTGTAGCTTTAGCCTGGTAGCCCCTGGCCCATAGGGTGAGTGAGCGGTCCCAACTTGAGGAAGGCATTGCAATCTAGGGGTCATCAAGAAGGGTGTCTGGGGCCTGGGTGCTCTCTTATGCTTCTGGACTAGGCTCTGTGGATGACCACTGCCTCTACTATTCTGTTCCAGGTGGAGAGTCCTACTGGGGCAAGCCTTTCAAAGATGAGTTCCGCCCCAACCTCTCACACACAGGCCGTGGGGTGCTCAGCATGGCCAACTCGGGGCCCAACACCAACAAGTCTCAGTTGTAAGTCCAGCTCTAATGGTTGTGCTGGGCCCAAGTCAAATCCAAGCAAGGTGGTGTTCAGCCAGGTGGGGCACAGGCCCCTCCAGGAAAGGAGCCCAAGGCAGCTGGTAGAATAGTGGTCATGAGTAGGTCCCCAAAGGCCTCTTGGGGTATAGCAATAACACCAGGAGTATGTGGGTGCCAGGTGCCATGCAAGGTTGCTGATCCAGTGCTTTAGGAGGTATTCTGAGAACAAGTGGTCAGGGAGAGGTGCTGATGTCTAAGGCTGTGGCTTGGAGCAAGGCCCAATGTGTGTGGTGGTGGGTGGCAAGGCTCTTGGATGTCTGGTCTTGTGTTTTGGAATAGGTATGTATTGCATTCTATTTATTCTTCATCTAAGAATGTGGCTTAATTCTCCTGGATATGGTTTTTTTTTTCTTTCCTTTTGTGCTAGGTCATGAACCTAAGGCTTTGTGCATGCTAAATACATGTTTTACCATTGAGAACTGTCTCTACCTAGGGTATATCTTTACGAGTATAGTTTTGTTATTTTTTTTTTAAAATAATTTGGTTCTCATTATGTAATCCTGGCTCTTGTGGAACCCACTATGTAGACCACGATGGTTTTGAACTCACTGGATTCTGCCTGCCACTGTATCCTGGGTGCTATGTTTAAAAACCTTCACCATCAGGGCTTGAGAGATAGCTCAATAGTTAAGAGCACTGGCTGTTCTTCCCAAAGATCCGGGTTTAATTCCCAGCACCCACATGGCGGCTCACAACTGTCTGTAACTCCAGTTCCAGGGAATCTGACACCCTTACACAGATAAGACACCAATGCACATAACAAAAATAAATAAATCTTTAAAAAACGTTCTGTCCATTTCTACTTGAAGTATATTGTTTGTGAAAGGGGTCTTTACTAACCGTAACTATCATTTAAAAAACAAATGTGCCCCTCCCAGATGACTACAGCTTATTTTATGTGAGGGTACTCGTGCCACAGTGTGCATGTGGGGTCAGATGGCAACCTTGTGGAGTCAGGACTGTCCACCATGGCCGCCAGGCTTACACAGCAGGTGTCTTCACATGCCAAGTCAGCTTGTCAGCTCAGTTTTGTCATTTTCTGTATGTGGGTCTCTGTTTTCTTGGATAATGCTTACCCAAAGGAATTTTAATATTTGTGGGGTTTTTATTGTTTTTTCAAGACAGGATTTCTCTTGTGTAGTCCTGGTTTCTTGTAACTAGCTCTATAGACCAAGTTGGCCTTGAACTCATAAAAGTCTGCCTGCTTCTGCCTCCTGAATAGTGGGATCAAAAGTGTGGGCCACCACCAACTTACATTGATACAAAGTTTCATTATGTAGCCCTGACTGGTTGTACTGGAACTCTGCCTTGGAGCATTGAGATTGCAGGTGTGGGCCATCACAGATACAGTCAAATCATGTTTTTACTTTTTTTTTATGTGCATTGGTGTCTTGCCTGTTTGTATCTCTGTATGAGGGTGTCAGATCTTGTGTCACAGACAGTTGGGAGCTGCCATGTGGGTGCTGACATTGAATCTGGGTCAGTGTTCTTTAATTGCTGAGCCAGCTCTCCATCCCTACAAACAAATCTTTAAAAAAAAAAAAAAATTAAACTTTTTAGACTGGCAGTGGTAGCACACACCTTTTATCCTAGCATTTGGGAGGCAGAGGCAGGTAGATCTCTGAGTTTGAGGCTAGCCTGGTGTACAAAGTGAGTTCCAAGACAGGCTCCAAAGCTACATAGAGAAAAGAAACCCTGTCTTGAAAAACAAAAACAAATTTAATATGTATATATGGGTGTTTTGCTTACATATATGTTTGTATGGTGCATGTAAGTTTGTGCCCCATGCCAGAGGAGGCCAGAGGAGGGCGTTGGTCCCTGGAACTGGAGGTACAGGTGATTGTAAGTGTAAGTGCTGGGAATAGGACTCTGGTTCTGGAAGAGCAGCCATTGCTTTTAATTGCTGAGTCATTTCTCTTCATTTCTATGAAGAGTTTCTTTGTAGATATTTGAGCTTATCAGAGGAGGAGACATCATCCCATGTGCACATCAGTCACATTGTCATGGGTTGTTGGAGGTAGGCACATGTGTGTCCTACTGCTCCCCAGATGAAATGTAGTCTAACGTTTGTCACAGGGCTTGGATTTCAGGATAGGTGGCTGAGTTGCCAGAGGTCTAGTTTTTAATATCTGTCTCTTAGTCATATGACTGAGCTGTTGCTATTGGGTGTGGACAGGAGAGGTGTGCACATAAAATAGTCATCTTGGCGCTGGCTGAGTTTGTACCCTGAAAGACCTGCACTCACTTGTGTCTGCTGAGCCTTTCTCCAGGGCATGTGACAGCTTTTCTTTGTCAGCATTTCCTTACAGTCTCAAAAACTTAAGCAAAATCTAAATATTTCCATTGCATTTTTGTTTTCTTTTTTGCTGTTTCTTACTTCCCTCTTGTTTTTTTCAGGTTCATTCATTCTTTTTCTAGCTTCCTTTATTATGTTAGAAATTCAAGAGAGCAGTCATCCTTGGTTCCATAGTGTAGCCACACCAACAGCAGTAACAGGAGTGCCCTGCCAGTGTGCATGGGTGTGGGCTCCAGGACTTGCCCGGTGGCCTCAGGAGTGCCCTTACTTGCTGGGTGATGCATCTTTATTACAGCTTGCAGATTCAGTCCACTGCGGCTCACTGAGGGGTCTGTGTGGGCTGTCAGGATGAGGCTTGTGTCCTGTTGTCACAGTAGGACTGAGTCCACCTACCACTTTGTGTAGGGACCACACACCTCTTGCCTGCAACCCATCCCATAGACTTCCTACTTTCCATAGTATTTATTTAGAGATGAGGTCTCACTGTGTAGCTCAGGCTGCTCTGGAGCTCAGCCTCCTGTGCTAGGGCTGCAGATGAGAGTCCCCACACCCAGCTGTGCTTTCCTCCTTTTGTTTGATGTCTTCCAGTGCTCTGCTGTCACCCACTTATAGTCTGTAGTGTAGGGCTTCCTCCAGGCAGCACATACATGACCTGTTTACTTCACTAAACACTGCCTTCCTGCAAGTAGTCTGATAGCAAGCCTCTACTGTCTCCTGCTTGGCTCTCATGGGACGTTGGCAGCTGAGCTCTGGGCTTTCTCCAGAGATCTGGATTTACTTGGGAAAGGGCAGGTGGCTTCTATGATGAGCACACTGGGTGGGCCAGCATGCTATTTCCCTGACCTCCATGTGATTTCCGCAGCTTCATCACGTTCCGCTCCTGCGCTTACTTGGACAAGAAGCACACCATCTTCGGACGGTAAGTAAGAGCAGATGCTGTGCATGTTTGCAGTGCAGTGTGGGCCTTCACTGCCTTTTCCTAGATCTGGTATTATCCTCATCCAGTTCCCACTGAGGACTGGGGAGCCAAGGAGAGGAGACAGACCCAAGAGGCTCTAGCTCCTCTTTCCTCTCAGGGCACATTTTTGGGTGTCTGAAGCACATTCCCCTCTCTCCTCAGCCCCTAGTGAGTGTAAGCATAATTTCCCAAAGGACACAGTCTGTGCTGATGAGTCAGTTACAGAGTAATGGGGGAAAGAGAGGTAGGTACAAAGGATTAGTTGGTTCCTGGCCAGCCTGGATTATATAAGACCCTGCTTTAGCAAACTGGGGGAAAACAAAGTATGGAAACAAGGACTTCGATTTTGTCCAAGTAAGATTTTAGTCAGGAGGTGTGGTTTGCTGCAGCCTTCTCTGTTTTGGCTCAACTTGTCCTGCTGGTGCCTAGTGTGGCCTCTGAGGCCCTCCACCATCTGCCAGTCCTCCTGGTATGTCTTGACACTGCCAGGATGCTACTCTGCTCAGGGTACACAGAAACCCAGCTCTGTCCCTCTGCTACAGGGTTGTTGGGGGTTTTGACACACTGACAGCTATGGAGAATGTGGAGAGTGACCCCAAAACTGACCGTCCTAAGGTATGTACCAAGGGAGAACAGACCGCTGCCTACTGGGTGCTGGTTGGAGGAATCTGCCGTTCACAGAGCTTTTCTGCTTCAGGAAGAAGTGTGTATATGTGCAACCACAGTGTTTGTAGACCCCTATGAAGAGGCTGATGCCCAGGTGAGGAAGGTGCCAGGCAAGTCATGTTGGTTGGCAGCAGGTGGACACACTGAGGCTCTGGGTCAGACATTGCCCCTCTCCTAGCTAGGAGTGAGGAGACCCCACCCTGGATCAGACATTTTTGGTCTCCCCCAGATTGCCCAGGAGCGGAAGAAAACACAGCAGCAAATGGATCCAGAGGCTAAGGTCAAGATGAGCCAGCCCCAGCCTGGGAACCAGGGCCCCCAGACATACCGCCAGGGGGTGGGCAAGTACATCAACCCAGCAGCCACGTGAGTATGATGGGTGGCATCTCTCATCTCTCTCTAGAAGCTGGGACCCCTTTTCATAGTGCTCCTAGGGGGTGACCAGGTGGTGGCAAGAATACTGCAGACCAGACTGGAGAGTACAGCTAAGGGGTCTAGACAAGCCCCTGTGCAGGCCAACAATGCTTTAATGGCTGGGACTGTGGGAGCAGCACTGTGTAGAAAGGGCACTTCTGAAGAGAAAGCTGTCTATATGGCACTTCCTCAGAGGACTCGAGTATGGGCATCTGGCTCTTTGGTGCCAACTGGAGTAGCTTTCTTTGTGTCTCAGGAAACGAGCAGCAGAAGAAGAGCCATCAACCAGCACAGCTGTGCCCATGGCCAAGAAGAAGCCCAGCCAGGGCTTTGGAGACTTCAGCTCCTGGTAGCAGCAGGCTGGCTCATGGATCCTGGTAGGGTACAAGGCTGTGGGTTTCAGGGTCTGCCCTTGTCAGTTTGGGCTATGAGCCAATAAACCTCTTGCCTGTGGCTGGGTCCCATTTTGGCCCCTGGGATCCCTGGCCTCTTCATCCCTCGTCTTGGGTTGTGAGGAAGCAGTACCCTTTACATCCACCTAAGCCGTCCCTGCCGCAGTGTGGCTGTGCTCTAGTGCCACCATATTACCAAGAGGCTGCTATGATCCCAGCATTCAGAATACCAAGGCAGGAGGGTTGAGTGTTCAAGGCTAACCTGGGCTATATAGGGAGACCCTGGTTTGGACCTTGAGGCAGTACTTGTGCTCCCAGGCTATTTTGGCAAGATCCCATGGCTAGCTTCTGTTGACACCACTTCCACAGCACTGGGGCAGGCATGCTCAATGGCCCATCTTCTCAGCTGCTTTCTATACCAGCCATACCTTGATGAGCTGATAGCACAAGGTCCTCCATAAAGAGGTGGCCTCCCTGCTGACTCCTTTCTCCAACTCCTTGTTTTGTGTTTTTGAGACAGGGTTTTGTTGTGTATCATTGCTGCCTTGAACTCACAGATCACCTGCCTCTACCTCCCCCCCCAGTACTGGGATTAAAGGCATATGCTGTGCCTGGGGCCCACCAACCCTTTTTGATTCCAGAACAGTTGTCTACCATTGGCTTTTGTATACCCACACATATGCCCATCTGTTCATCATTGCTTTGCCTTCCATCTTGAACCTGTGCTGACTTTCCCCAGCTGCCTCTTCAGAAGTGGGGGCACACTGTCCCCTCTGGAGGCAGTGTCCTGTCACTAATCTCTGGCACCAATCACTTGATGCTTAGCCTGTCTAGGCCTCTCCTGTCCTTGGGTCACCACTCCTTAGAGCATGTCATATTTACATTGTAATGTAGGCTTGATTCCTGTTTTTTTTCTTATCTTGCCCCAAACCTTTTATCTACAAAATCTCAGAAATTCTTGGTTCTGTTCATCTCTGATGTTAAAACCATAGCCCAAGCCTTTTGTATTTCTGGGAGATGGACGCATCCATCCTGACTGCCCTGCCCCCCTCAGCCCCTTCCAGCTGCTGTGACCTGATCTCACCACTGGCTGTTCCTCGCTCACAGGCCAGCTACCCTTCTCCAGCCCAGCTCCACTAAGCCACTTGCCTACGGGTGTCAGTTCAAATTCCATGTTGTCCTTCCACCCTGCCTTCCTCTGCCTTTCAGGACCCCTCCTCTGCTGTAGGGAAGCTGATATCTCACAATTATGACAGGTCATGGGGGTGAGGGCAGACACATTGACACTGCATCTGTAGTCTCAGTCTTGGGAAGTGGAGGAAGGAGGATCATTGCATATCTAGGCCAGTCAAAGCCACATAACTGCCCCCTAAAATAAAAACAAACAAAAGCAAAACAGCCCAGAGCTAGAGAGTCGAGGACTCTGGTCAGACAGAGCAGAGTCTGACTGCATTCTCATACTTTTCTCAGACCACACTGCAAGCCCCTACAGGGTGGTGTCACAAACACCAGGCTTCCAGAAGCCTGGGTCCTCAAAGGCTTTGCAACCCTCACACATCTTTTGTTCCCAGTGGATGCTTCAAGAAAGTGTGGTCATCCCTCTGCGGTGAGCTCTGGAAACCTTGCTGACGACAGCAGCTTTATTTCTGTCCCTCACAGACAGGCCACCAAAGGCGACAGCTTTGCCAGGGACAGGGAGACCAAGGGCGTTTTGTATGCTTGAGCTTGGTGGTCCTGCTATTCAAGTGAATTGAAGTTGCTTCCAGGTCACTGTCCACCAGCCTTACCCAGCAGCCCACACTCGTCCCAAGGGACAGCTACATCTTCTTCCATCCCTGTCTTCCAGGAGAGAGGACAGGCCCCACCTGGGCTCACATTTCCACAGCTTGTACAGAGATTAAATGGCAGCTTTTTAGACAGTAATGACACTTGAATTTTGAAAACTGCCTGATGAGGTCATCAGAAAATAAAGGACTTTTTTAAAGAAAAGAAAATCTCATTGCTCTTTTCAAATACTCGACTGATGCCATCAAGAGTAAGCACTAAGGTATAAAAATATTATGTATATGCTAACAAGACAGCAACAGAATGCACATTTCTAAAGCAGAGCAGTGTTTGTGACCTGGTGTCACCTCCCACTGCTCTGAAGAAAACATCTCTACACAGTCACAGAATTACCCTGTGCAGATAAGAAAGAAGGTGGGTAGTTTCACAGGTACCAGCACATCTGGTGGTGGTTTTGCATCACTTCCCTGAAGCCAGCTCATGGTCAGTTCTTTTGATTTAAAAAGTTTATACATCACAGAAGGCCAACATAAAATCCAAAAAACTCCATAAAGGTTTCATTGATATCCATTTACCCCCAATACGAAATAAGTCAAAGAGTACTAGCAAAAAATTTCCAATCAATGCTATCACAAAAGACAATACAAAGTGCTCAAGTAGAAGGGCAGAAAGCTTGCCCAGGACATAAAAAAGCTGTAGATATAATCTTAGTATATACAGAAACTGGTCAGAAGGACTCTGGGTTCTTCAATTTAAGTGAAGCATCCATGGGGAGATTGGATATGTATATATCTCCACACACTCAGAGTGCCCTCACTTTTCCTCCCATTGGTGACATGGGAGGAAGCCTCAGCTACCAAGTTCCCACTTGCAAGACTATTGAGAACTAGCCAGGGTGCTGACTCTTGGCTAGTGTTCATTCTAGACAAAGGTGGAGTCTGGGCCCTGCTAGATTTCACATGGACTAAGATGCCTGTGCTGGACTTCCATCAGTTACCTTACTGGGTGGAGTAACGTTGCTTTGGGTTAGTCTAGAGGGAACTAGGACATAGCTGGGGAGAAAGCAGCTTCGGCCAGGACGAGGCATAAAGGCTATACATAGACTGCAAACATGTCTTCCATCACCTAGGAATTTTTTTGTATTACCAGGCTTTCAAACTTGGGAAAGTCGTGGCTCCACAATGTAGGCTTTGGAGTGAGCAGGGAGCTGGAACAGCCAAATAAAAAAGTGCCTGTGCTGGCCAGAGGATCTGGGCTTAGAAGGGTTGGGGCTGGGAGTCCAGAGGACTAGAAGCTGCTTTGAACTAAGCACACCTCAGGCAACAGCTGTGGCTTTGCCATGATGCTTTCCCAGCTTAAGGTGCTTAGCCTTCCCAGGCCTTCTTCCCACTCTTCTGCCCTGTGTTCAGTACAAAACATTGAAACAAAATATCTGGGAATGGTTCTGGCCTCTGCTAATTGGCCACTCCCTGTAGATTTGTGGAGGATTATGGATTGTGATTAAAATCTGTGTCAGGTCATGGGGTGATCCCAGGCAGGTAAGGCAGCTCGCTCCCACACTAAGATAACTCATCTTAAGTTCTGAACTTTCCTGTGCTGGCTCCAGCCTCTGTATGCATGACTAATTATATATATTTCAAGTACATCTGGGGATAAAGTGAACCCCAGCCTGCTGCTCTATGACAGGGACCAGCCCCATAGATGAGCTACTGTGCTGTAGCAGCACTGTGGGGACACCTCAGTGGCAGCCTGGGGACAGAATGCTTAGCCACTAGTCAAGGGCTTTCTACACAAGGGAATGGGAATGCCGGCTTAAATAAAGCACACTGAACCTTTCTTTCTTGGCTTTGCTAACATGTTACCAGTGGCTGCTTTCAGTTTTAAAGCCATATGCTTCACATGCAAATCTGTTGACTATTTCTGGAAGATTCTTAAGTGGCCACTATGCCTTGCTTGTGAGAGAGACCATTTTTCTGTGCTTCTAGGGACTTGGATTTGGTGAAGACATAGCCAGACTATGTTCAAGGCGTACAGTTATTAACTAGGCAGGTGAGTCATCAGTTGCTTATTTCCTTCTCTAGAATGTAAGAAGTTAGAAAAAGAATTGCAAACTTCCAGGAACAACAGTGTACATGAAGGGGGCTCAGATGGGGGCACCTTACCCAGTGAACAGCCTAGAGAGAAGGCCTCCAAGTGTTGAACTGGGCTAGCCTGTGAGGTCAAAGTCCAAGAAGTATTGTCCCCAGAAGCCAGGCCTTCATCACACTCAGCTTTCATAACAGTACTGGGACAGGAGTGGACTGCTTCGATCTATTCCCAGCCATTGTCTTTGATCATGTGGGCAAGTTCAATAATAAATTTTCCTTCTTTGTATTTCTGACTGCTCTCAAAGGCATGTTCCTTGAGGGGAAAAGTAGAGAGAAGGTTTCAGGACACATTCTTTTATTTTCCTGCTCTATTATACTCTTGGTAAACAGTGGAGTTTGTAGCATTATCTCCACTCAGACATTCTCTGAGCTGTGCACTGACTCAGGCCCAGGAGAATCCATGGGTCAGTACAGGATGATTTTGAATGGCTTGTCATACTTAGGAACAATGTTAGCTCAAACCTGTTTCTGGGGCTGCAGTTCAGTATGTGCTGTTTGTTATGCCTGTGGCTCTGCATTCCATCTCTGGCACCACCAACACTGTTCACTTGTCAGTGATTGTGTGAGGAGAGTAATGGGAATAGACAGTCTTTCACACAGGTGAGGCTGGGGTGTGTGTGTGTGTGTGTGTGTGTGTGTGTGTGTGTAGAGTAATGGGAATAAACAACTGCTCATAGGCGTGAGAGTGTATGCGTGTGTGCCAGAGGTTGATGTTTTGATTGCCCTCCATTTTAAGTTTTATTAATTATTTTTATTAATTATTATTATTATGGGGGCAGACATGTCATAGCATGTGTGTGGCTGTCAGAGGACAGCAGCTGGGAATCTTTTCTCCTTCAAGCATGGGTTCTGCTGAGAGAACTCAGGTCATCAGGCTTATGCAGATGTTATCTCACCTGCTGAGCCATCCTGCCAGCTCGCCATTTGATTTGATTGGTTGATGTTATTTGTATTGTATGGGTGTATCCCTGTATGTCTCCTTTGCATATATGTCTATGCATCATGCACATGCAGTACCCATGGAGGTTAGAAGGCGGCGCTGGATCCCCTGAAACTTATGAACTGTCTGCTGGGAATTGAACTGGGGTTTTCTGAAAGAGCAGTTAATGTTCTTAACTGCTGAGCCCTGTGTCTCCAATCCTCTTCGCTTTATTTTTTATTTTATTTCATTTTGGTTTTTGAGACAGAGTTTCTCTGTGTAGCTTTGGATCCTGTCCTGGAACTCACTCTGCAGACCAGGCTGGCCTTGAACTCACAGAGATCCACCTGCTTCTGCCTCCCAAGAGCTGGGATGAAAGGCGTGGGCCACCACCACCCAGTAAATTTTTTTATTTTATTTGCACATATTTTATGTATGAGTGCCCTGCATGTACATCAGCCAGTATTTTAGCCCTTGACCCATCTCTCCAGCCCCATTGCTTTATTTTTTGAGACAAGACCTTACATTGAACCTAGGGCTCACTAATTCAGCAACCTGTTTGTCCCCTCACCACTGGGGTTATGGGCATATGCTGTCTGTCACACCTTGCCTTTTACATATGTGACACTGATCTGAACTCGTGCTCTGCTTGTATAGCAAGCACTTGCCCAAATGAACCATCTTCCCAGCCCAAGAGCTGGGAGTATGGAGTATGACCATGAGTGCTCCCTTAGCATTATAGCATGTGGCTTGGTGAGGTGCAATGTCTGAGATGAACCCTGGTGGTTGGAAAAAAGTCCCAGCAGTGCATCAGTGGTCAGCAGCATGCTCACTGCAAGGGAGGACAAAAGAGGGACTTGGAGACACAGGGCCAAGCAGGTGAGGGGCTGGGGCTCCCAGAGCCAATGCTTTGTAGGGTTGTGTCTGATTCTTTGCAGTTCATGAAAAGGAAAGAGCAGGCCATCATGTCCTCTGAGAATCCAGAAGTCAAAAGAAGGCACAGGGCTAGGAATGTTGTTCAGTGGATAAAATGCTGTCCACACAAGCATGAGGGCTACAGTTTGGTTCCCTAAGTGCCATGTAAGAACAGGTCAGATGTGGCAGCTGCCTGTAGTCACAGAGCTTGGGAAGCAGACAGGTCCCTGGGTCCCAATGGTAACTGAAAACTATCAGAATCTGCACTTAGGAAGACACTGCCTTAGCCAATTAAGCAGAGATTGGGGAGACATCAGACAGCAGCTTCTGGCTTCCAGGTGTATACACGGGAACATGCTTACAGAAGTGTTTAAATAACACACATACATGGGAATATGCGTACAGATGTGGGCATGTCTCACACACATGGGAACATGCATACAGAAGTATATACTTCACACATACATCTCCAAAGCAATACAGAGAAACCCTGTCTCAAAAACACACAACAAACAAAAAACCCAAAAAACAAAACAACAACAGTAACAACAAGAAAACCCACACATACATAAGGGAACATGTATAATGTCACACACATGGGAACACAAGGAAGTGTGCATGTTACACCTACCAGGGAACATGCATACAGAACTGTGTACTTCACACATAGGAACATGCATACAGAAGTGTGTACTTTACACACACCCACACACAAACATGCACACAGAAGTGTACAACTATTTCACACATGCGGGATTGCAGGTGGGTGCATGGGTGTGCCGTGGCACTCAAAGGAAAAGTGGCAAGAGCTAGTTCTCTCTTGCCCATGTGGACCGAGGGTCAGACCCAGGCTGTCTCTCAGGCTTGGTGGCAGGTGCTTTTAACCACTGAGTCATGTTATGAAGTTGTGAGGACTTTGAGGCACTACCCGCTGAGCTGTGTCTCCATGGGAGCCTGCATTGTTTGGATGATATTCCCATCCCTCTCCAGGACCCGGTACTCACGTATTTCCACCCGAGTGTAGTCTTGCAGTTCTCACAGTAGATGTCGGCCACTGCATGCAGCCCAGTTAGAAGGACTCTCTCCTCAGCAGGGCCGCAGCCCACATTCACCCTGTCAAGACACAGGGTGACTGTGCTGGAGGTCCCCTTGTTCAGTCCCTTTCCCCTCGCCCCACATCATTAAGAACAGACTTCCACATCATCACAGGCATTTCAGCTCTCCTTCCCCCACTTTAACAAGAGGGAGTTTTTTTTGTTTTTTTTGATTTTTTTTTTTTTCTTTATGGTGTTCAAGATCAAACCTAGAGCCTCACACATGCTGAGCAAACACTCTACTACTGAGCCACACCCAGCCCACCAAGGGAATCTTACAGGGTCAGGCTTGGAGGCTAAACTCTCAGACACAACAACTGTGCTTTCAAAACAGATGCAGGAGGCTAGATTCTTCCCAGCTGATCAAGGCACTGGTGCAGCTCACTTACAACCCCAGCTCTTAACAACTGAGCAGGCCAAGGGACAGAGTCAGGCACACTAGTGACAGCACGTACTCACACAGAGTTGAAGAGGTAGGCTCGCCCCTGACTCCCCTGAAAGGACTGCAAAGAAGAAGAAGGTGTTAGTAGGGGTCAGGCAATGTGCCGGAAGCTCTGCTTTCTGGGATGTTGGAGGAGCAGGCGAGGTCACTTAGGCCACCAGTCACCCCCACAAGTGGAACTCCTGAAGCCCTGTGGATTGTGCACACATCTTCTGGGAAAGGTTACAAAAGCACATGGCAGACACTGCCTCCAAATCTCATATGACAATTCTGCACACTTGATGTGGGGTATCAGAAAGAGGATGGGGTATCATTGTGCAATTATCTGCACTATAAATTCACAGCATACCAGAGCTGCACACTGGAACCACCTGCAGCCCCCGTTATAATGACAGGTAGGAGAAATGCTTCCACTTGGGTTCAAGACTGGCCTGGATAACAGTTAAGAGAAAGTCATAGCTAATCAGCTTTAAACAATAGGCTCTGTATGCTTACATGACTGCACACAGGCATTCTAGGGGTCCTACAGATAAACACCTCTTCGTTTAAACTTTCTGTGTGTGTGTGTGTGTGTGTGTGTGTGTGTGTGTCGCGCACGCACACACATGGGTGTAAGAATGTGCACCATGTGCATGAATGAACCCTTGGAAGTCAGAAGAGGGTACTGGACCCCTTTGAACTGAAGTTGAAGGAAGTTATGAGCCACTGTGTTGGTGCTGGGAACCCAATTCAGGCCTTGTGCAGAGTGGTAAGCACTTTGTAACGCTGAGCTGTCTCTCTGGCCACCTTATTACCTCACTATCTTCAGGTATTAGGGGACAAAGGGAAGTTTTTGTACTTCTCCCAGAGAAGAAGAAGAGGAGGAGGAGGAGAAAGAGGAGGAGGGAGAGGAGGAGTCTGTAATTCCAGCCCTCAGGAGCAGAGGCAGGATGGCCACCACAGGTTTAAGGCCAGCCTGACCCACATTGCGAGTTCCAAGCTAGCCAGGGATACATGGCTAGACCCTGCCTCAGAAAAACTGGAAACAAAGTCACATCCTGTGCTTGGTGTGGTGGCCCGTGCCTGTAGCTCAGCTACTTGGGAGGCCATAGTATGTTGAGCCATAGTATGTTGAGGCCTACCAATTGAAAGCACACACAGCCTTACAGAGGACCTGAGGGGTATTCCTCACAGCCACTTTTGGCTGCTCACAACTCTGCAACTCTAGCTGCAGGGGATCTGACACCTCTGACCTCTGAGAACACCTACACCCAAGGGCTCAATATTCCCTTGAAATGTTAAAAGCCAAGCATGGGGCTGGAGGTGGCTCAGAGGTTAAGAGCACTGGCAGCTCTTGCAGAAGACCTGGCTTTGAATCTCACCACCCATGGTGGCTCAAACTATCTGTAACCCCAGTCTCTGGGGATTCTGTCCCTTTCTGACCTCCGCAGGCACCAGGCAAAACACTCATCCTTGTAATACCTTCAAATATAAGCCAGGTAGTGGTGGTGCAGGCCTTTAATCTCAGAAGGTCTACAGAGCTAGTTCTAGGACAGCCAGGGCTACACAAAGATCCCATTTTGACAATCCCCCCCCCAAAAAACCCCAATAAATCTGGAGTGTGGCTGCTTGCTCCTGTGATCTCTGTGCTGGGGAGGAGACAAGAGGACCCTTGGGGTTTGCTGGACCTGAGAGCTCCAGGTTCAGGAAAAGACCTTGTCTTGGAAACTAAGGCTAGGCACCCAAGCTCTCTGCCACCTCTCTATGTCCCAGTCCACCTAGATTTTGATTTTAAAATACAGATTTCAGGCAGGCATAGTGGTGAATGTCTTTAATTTTGTTTGGGAGACAGAGCCAGCACATGTATCTGAGTTTGAGGCCAGTCTGGTCTACAGAGTGAGTTCCAGGACAGCCAGGGCTGCACAGATAAAAAAAAAAAAAAAAAAAAAAACAAAAACAAAACAAACTAAATCAATAAAATACAGAGTTCATGTTTAAAAGGAGTATCTCCTAAAGTGATTTTGTAGGACTATGAGTATCAATTCTATGTACACTTTTCAGTTTAACTAACACTCATCTCTAGACTTTTTATACACCCCTCAGCCTTAAATTCGTTCTTTGCTTGCAGCTTCTGCAAGCTCTCCACTTTCCACAGGGCTTTCCTCAGGGATAAAGAAGTTTATGAAGGGCAGCCAGAAGATATGACTCTGGAGACAGTTACTCTGTAGCACAAGTCATTTGAGGAGACTGGAGACATGAGCACACCCGCCAGTCAGCTGTTGGGAAGGGCCAGATATGCTGGAGCACAACTTGAATCCCAGCACCCAGGAGACAGAGGCAGGAGGATCTCTGAGTTCTAGGTCAGCCTGGGCTGCATAGTGAGACAATTTTTTTTAAAGAGGGAGGGGCTTCTGTGACCAGAGGGTTCCTTGTTAAGTGACAAATATGGGCCCAGAGAGAGGTGAACTAACTCTCATGGAGGTGACTCTAATTCACAGCGTGCTGGAATCTCTCATGACATGTGGTCCTTGGTTCCCCTAGCCCTAAGCAGAAAGACCACCAGGAGCAGAGCATTTGCCATGGCTGTCACTGCTATCTGGATCCTGAATGTGCTGTTGCTGGCAGGCGAGGGAACCATTAGGAGGTGGAGACCAATGGAAGGAAGTTAGCTCACCTCAGGCAAACCTCAAAGGTTACTGCCACTCTGGTCTCTTCTCTTTGCTTTCCACCCTCCCCTGCCACATGGTCCTACTGTGGAAGTGGGGGCACCTCTGAAACCATAAGACAGATGTGTCTGTTCTTACTGGGCTGATTTTCTCAGGTACCCTTGTTGCAGGAACACAGTTAAAGTCACCCTCACTATCACAAGCTCGGATGAAGTTTCGTACCTCTTGGGAGTCTGTGTACCTTTAAGAATTTTATTTGTGGCATCTTCCAAATTGAAATGCTTATCTGATGTGATGGGTAAGTTTCAAATAACTCACTTTCTAGCACTCTTCTGTTCATGCAATTTTTAAAACAGTTAATGTCAAAATCATTTCTCAAATTTCTTTTGTCCCCCCCGCCCATGATGGATGTGCCTGGCAAACTGCAGAAAGTGGCCATACAAGGTCCCTGACTCTCACTACTGGCTCAAGGGACAGAGCTTGGCAAATAGCAATTGTCACCAAGTTGCCAAAGCCATGTCACGTGTCATTCCCAACTGGTTCTGCCATGACTTCTTTTTTTTTTTTTTTGCTTTTTGAGGCAGGGTCTTACTCTGTAGACAAGGCTGGCCTCAAACTCACAGAGATCCTCTTGCCTCTGCCTCCCAGTGCTAGGACTAGAGGCATGCGAGCCTTGTTTTATCAGTTTCAAATCTAGATCACTTGCCTTGGAGATGAGCTCATCATGATTGGCCAGATGGGCTCTGCAGTGGATACAGCTGTAAGTTCTGTGACAGTGTGGCAGATAAGCCTGGAAGGTTTTGGACTTGGTCATTTTCACCATGTCTGCTGGGCGCTGGTCACTCAGCTCCAGACCAGCACTGGAGGAGCTATGGCTCTGTCGGACTCTCTGACAAAAGAAACACTGGAAAATACACGCAAGAGCCGTTGCTGTTCTGGAGGGCGTGTGGTAGTGTCCACACACTGGGGCAAGAGAAAAGCAGTGCGACCTGCAAACAAATCAGACAGGTTCTGGTTTATACAACAGCAGCAGACACAAGAGGAGGTGTGTCAGGGCTCAGGTAATCTGAACAGGGCCCAGACCTCAAAGCTAAAGATCTAACCCTCCATCCTAAATTGCAGTGCTGGGGGTCAAGGCCATGGGCTTGTGCATAGGAGGCACAAGCGGGTCACTGAGCTACATCCTCCACCCAAAATCTCTTTTGTCTCGACGTTCTGCTTTTTTTCAGGCAGGGTCTCACTCTAGTCCAGACTGGTCTTAATGCTCCTGCCTCCCTCTCTGAAAGCCAATCTTTACATGTATAGCTAATGTTGTAAGCATGTTTCACAGAGACAAGCATATCTGTGCATCTGCACTGTGCCAAGAAACACCTATTTTACTTGGCAGTATGCTCACTGCCACGATTAAAGGGTTTTTTATTCTAATCTTTGTATATGAGTATGTGCGATGTATGTATGTGCGTGTGTGTGTGTGTGTGTGTGTGTGTGTGTGTGTGTGTGTGTGTAGGTACATGTGCTGGGGATCAATATTTGGTGTCATTCTCAACCATTCTCCACCTCATTTGAAAAAACTATCACTATTTGTGTGTGTGTGTGTGTGTGTGTGTGTGTGTGTGTGTGTGTGTAAGTGCGTGTACGTGTACATGAGGCCAGTTCTCTCCTTCCACTGTGGTTCTAAGGATTCAAAGCAGGTTGACAAAACCGTGGCAAGTGATTTTAGTTGCCAAGTCACTTTGGGAATTCATGTTTGGCTTGAGTGGCTGCCCTGGGGAATCCTTTCTTTGCTCTCCCAGTATAAGCATCTGTTGCCATATCCAGCTTTTTATGAGTTCTAGGGATTTGAATGTCATCCCTCACACCAGTGCAAGCATTTTATCCGTCCAGCCACCTCCCCAGCTCCTCTCCTATTCTCATCTTGTGTATGTCCTCATGCTTGCCCAGAGCCGCCTTCCCAGCTTTCTTAACTGCTAATATTACCTCCCACAGTATACGTTCTATTTCCCACACTATTTTAAATATTCATAAAGGTACAGGTTTCAGAATGACTCAGAAAGACTGAGTTGCAGAATTCAGAGGCAGAGAACTCATAGGCAGAAAGAATGGTCTGGCTCAGTATGGTGGCACACACCTTTAGTCCCAGCACTTGGGAGGCAGAGGCAGGCAGATCTCTTGAGTTCAAGGACAGCCTGGACTACCGAGTGAGTTCCAGGCCAGGCAGGACTACTTAGTGAGACCCTGTCTCAAAAAAGAAAAGTGTCTAGGGACCAGATCAGCCCTATAACTAATGGGCGCAAGGCTGTCACAGGCAGGCCTGGGTTAAAGGCTGTGCCAGTCATCATAGGTGGGAGAGACTGTGCGGGAGCTGGAGGTGTAGGGTCCTTGAGGTGTATCCAAGTCAGTGATCCTGCCATACCTCTGTCTGCAAGGCTCTTTCTTTCTGGTCACAGTGAGGGGTTCTGTTTGGTGTGATGGACATGATTTGATATGCTCACCAGTCCTTGTTTATTAGTGCAAATAAAACAGTTATCAGGCTGTGCTTCCTGCAGTGCTGGTGGATGGTACCTGTTTAGGCACAGTGCTGAGGAAGATGGCAGTTAGAGGGGAGTGGCCCAGGTCCACGCTGCTGATTTGAAAGTGGAGAAACCAAGGCACACAGCATAGAAGCCTAGAGCAGGCCAGCTGCTCATCCAGCCACGCCATCATCTACATTAGTCACAGTGCGGAGTGACTCCAGAGCCACCTCTTCTTGCCTGTTTTCAGTTGTGCCTCAACTTGACCTTGCTCCCTCTCTCCTGGTCTGTCACCTTGAGCTTAGTGATGGGAGTGGTCTGAGGTGACAGCAATGTCCTTTGTTTACTATGATGACTGTGACCCACATAGCTTCCATCTAGGACCAGCGTCCCTTGCCTGACCTTCATGAACTAGCAGGTGCCCAACAGACACAAAAGGGTTATTTTCCGTGTAAATAATTAAGAAAATGGAGAAAAAAACCATTTTATAAAATATATTGTTTGGCTCTGGGACTCATAAAGCGCCAGCTAACAAGCCTCTTGAGTGACACGTCCCAGATCCTAAACTGTCATGATATAGCAGGGCAGCAATCATGAATGACAGACCTAACGTCACTAATCCTTAATATATTACTTGCCAGTTCAGAAAAAAACAACTCCCTCACACTAGGGAGATGCTGTCTTGCTTCTTCGCAGCACTGGGGATGGGAGTCTGGGTCTTGCATATGCTAGGCCAGTGAGCCCCACTGAGCATTTTTGGTGTGTGTGTGTGCATGTGCCCATGTGTGTATGGGGGTGTGCATGTGGAGAGCAGAGGTCAACCTTGGATGTCATACATAAGTCACCTAGCTGTCTTTGTCTTGGAGGTCTATTTTTATTTTATGTGTAGGAGTATTTGCCTGCATGTTTGTCTATGCATTACGTGCATGCAGTACCTGTGGCTGCCAGAAGAGGGCGCTGGGTCCTCTGGAACTGAAGTTACAGATGGCTGGGAACCGCCACATTGGTGCTGGGAATCAAGCCCAGGTCCTTTCCCAAGAGCTGTTTACACCAGCCCCCATCATTGTTGTGTTTTATGTGAGTGTCGGCATGCACAGATCATGACACACATGAAGAGGTCAGAGGGCAACTTTTAGAAGTTGGTTTGTCTCCTTCCATCATGTTAATGTGGCTCTCTTGCTTCTACTCTGCATATTCCACACTAGCTGGCTCACAGCGTCTCATCTCACCACAGCAGGACTGCAGTTAACAGGGGTGATACATCTGGCTTTCTGGAGGTTCCAGAGATGGACTCAGATTTTCAGTCTTGCATAGCAAGAGCTCTTACCTACTGAGCCATCTCATCAGCCCTCCTTGTTTGAAACAGGGTCCCTCAGTGGCCTGAAGCTTGCAGTCAGGCTAAGCTGAATGGCTATCAAGCTGCAGGGACCTGCCAGTCTCTGTCTCTGGTGTTGGGATTATAGCATGTGTCACACGTCCTGCATTCATCCTTCCTTGTGCCCTGCCCAGGACCAGGCTGCAGGCTGCATCCTCAGAGAGCTACAACATGAGACCTACTTCTGCCACGTGGGCCTGATTCCTCTCTCAGAGCTCCCCTCCCCAGTGCTGTATGCCCTTGGGTCTAGCACCCTGGAGCCCCCACCATTCTGTTTTCTGTCCACAGCATTAACATCCTTTTTAGTAAATGACTTATTTCCAACAATCCATCTAATGCTCTTCATGCTGTGTTGCTTTGAACCCACATCCAAGACCTTTCACTCCTCATCATTTTTTTTTCTTAAAACCAAAAGTGTTTCTACATAGCTCATGTTGGCCTCAAATCTGCTAGCCTTTATCCAGTCTCCTAAGCACTAGCTGGGATTTCAGGCATGAACTAACTATGCCCAGTCTCAAATGGGTCTTTTAAAAGATGGAAAGGAACTGTTGAGATGGCTCAGTGAGCAAAGATGTTAAAATGAAGTTATTAGGGGACTAACAGAGCACACGTCCATTTAAACATGTGAGCACACACTGGAAGGCAATCAAACCCACAGCTGGTAGACAGGGGCTAGCAAGCTGATGCAAGGCCTTGTAGAAGCTAACCCTGGACTCCTCCACCTTTGTTTCTAGCCTCCACAGTTCATTGTTCCAGCAGACAAATGTAGTGCATTGTGGGGGCAGCAGAACATCTGAAGTTCTCCCAGGCTGCCTTCCATTCCAGTCTTATTCAAAAACATTGGGTAATTGCGCCCTTCCACAGTCCCCCATCTAGACAACACTTAATTTGGTGGTGTTCATCTATTCTGGCAGCTCTAACTTCTGTGGCCCTAAGTAACACCACTGTGCCTTCCAAGTTGTGCTCTGGAGACAGTACCATGACAATGTGGCTGCTTGTGTTCCTTTGGGTGACTGTGCCACGAGTGCTCATGGTAGCCTGTAGGCATGCAGCAGCCCTCAGACTGTGCATAGTGCATAGTGCCACCATGGATGGCTTGTCTTTGGTAGACAACAGATGTGTCACTGGTCAGCCCTGGGAGTGGATGGGTTAGGGATACCTAACAGCTCCTGATAGTGCTCATCCTGTCTGCTGATATGGCCTTTGTGTGCCTTCCCATGTAGCAGGGATAAGATAGCATGTGACTGGGGCTTTCATTTGCTTCCAGCTGATCACTCACAGAAGACTCTTTAAGATATGGGTCCTTTCCTGCGGCACTGCTCTCCAGGGCCTTCCTTTTCATGAGGTGTCATTCAGTTCCATTACAGTTGTATTCATACAATCAAGTTTCTATAATCTCTAAGGCAAGCTGGATGACCTGGCAGCCTGCATGGGGTTCCCTCAGAGACTCATAGACTAGTGGCATCTGCATGGAGTGCTGGGTTCCTGGTGCAGCATGTGCCTATGTCTTCCTAGCATGGGACTCCACATCACTGAGTCTTAAGATGATGGAGACGGGGATTGGCTAGGTTTACAGGAAGCATCACTAGCCTCAGTGGTCTTTGGTTAACAGCTTATTCTTATCTTGTGTCTTCATTTTCTTCAACTTGGCCTTGAAGTGGTTGATTTCTTCTTCCACCCCTTTTTCTATTAGTTGTTGATGCTTTGTTCATGTATATGGCACATGACACACTGTGGGAACCAAAAGAGACCACAGACAACTCTGTAAGGTGGACATGTCATGCCTCCTGGCAGAGAGATGCTCAGGGACAAGTTGTGGCTTGCCCTGCCTGGTTAGCCAAAGTATCTCTGTAACTATGGACAACTACAGTAGCTGCTTCTGTGTCTGTGTGAAAGAAACAACTTACAGGAAACGGTTTATCTCAACTTACAGTTTCCAGGGATTTCAGTTCTTTGTGACAGGGAGGGCATGATGGCAGAGCGACTCCTGTCTCTGGTGGTGGGAGTCTATGGACCAGGAAGCAGAAACAGCATGCCAAAACGAGAGGAGGATGTCACCTTCAAAGGCCTATCCACCTCATCCAGGTACACCCCACAACCTCTCAAAGAGTACCACCAGCTCAAGAGGACCAGGTGAACCTGTGGGGGACTTGCAGATATAAACCAACATCCAAATGAGATTATTGCTTTAAAATGAAGTGCCAGTGGTTCTGGTACAGCGGAGGTCCTGAGCAGGTCTTCTCATGGTCTCCCCTTTTTGTCAGGTACTTTATGAACAGTATAATGCTGAATACTGCATTTTACCCAGGCATGGAATCTGTGAACTCCAGAAAACCCACTTAGATAACAGATGAATGTGTGTGTCATATAAACACACATATGTCTAAATGTGTGTAACTTAGTAATGAGTTTTAAGTTCTGCAAAGGAAAATTCTAATTAGACTAAAATCAAAATCTATCAACATATTGCATACCTGTCGACATACTGGAACCTATCGACATTCTGTAACTTATTGGCATACTGCACACCTATCGACATTCTGCAACTTATCGACATACTGCAACCCATTCACATACTGCATACCTATTGTTGGGGAGATGGCTCAGTTAGCAAAGTTCCCCCTTCACTTGGAAGCATGAGGCCTCGAATTCAGATCACTGGTACCCATGGAAAAGCCCACAGTTCGATGACAGACCTGTTTTAGAACAATGAATAGAAGGCTAGGTGTGGTGTGCACGCCTTTAATCCCAGCACTCAGGAGGCAGAGGCAAGAGGATCTCTTGAGTTTGAGGCTAACCTGGTCTACAGAGCAAGTTTCAGGATTGTCAGGGTTACACAGAGGGACCCTGTCTGGAGAGTAGTATGTGAGTTTGCATAGGGCCTGAGTTTGGTTCCCAGCACCTGTGTCAGGAGGCTCAGAACTGCAACTCCAGCTGCAGGGGACCTGCCTATTCACACACACACAACCATATACATGTACACATAATTAAAAAGATAATTGTTTTTAAAGATTAAAGTAAATGAAGCTGGAGAGATGGCTCAGTTGTTAAGGGCACTGGTTGCTCTTCTAGAGGTCCTGAGTTCAATTCCCAGTAACCACATGGTGGCTCACAGTCATCTGTAGTGGGATCCAATGACTCTCTGACATGCAGGTGTACATGGAGACAGACACTCTTACATTTGAAAAATAAGTGAAAAAGAGATTGTTTAATATATAAAAAGTAAACTTCCACTGGGCAGTGGTGATGCACACCTTTAATACCAGCACTCAGGAGGCAGAGTTCATGTCCAGCCTAGTTTAAAGAGTGAGTTTCAGGACAGGCAGTACTACACAGTGAAACCCTATCTCAAGAAAACCAAAAGCCAAAAACCAAAAACCAACCAAACAAACAAACAAAAAACCAAAAACAAAAGACAAAAAAGTTAATTTTCACTCTAAAACTATGATCAATTACATACATAGCTGCACCAACCTTCCTGCCACGATGGAGAAGTACTGAAAATGCTAGCCAAATAAAATAGTTTTTTTAAATTTTTTTTGGGGGGTTGGGTTTTTTATTTTGTTTTGTTTTTGGGTTGTTGAATCTAGCCTTTAATGGCTGAGCCAACTCTTTAGCTTTTTTTTTTTTTTTTTTTAATAAGAGACAAAGGTCTTTCTATTTAATCCAAGTTGGCTTTCAATACAGTCTCTTGTCTCTGCCTTCCAAGTATCTGGGATTTCTGGTGTACCCTATCCAACTTGGGCCATTTCTTTAAAACAAAAATGTGATGCTAAAATAGTGACACCATCGTCCACAGCTGAACTCACAAGTCTTGGCTGAGCATGTAGTTGTTCCTGCCTTGGAAGCATTTGGTAGAACCTAGACCCATGGGTGTGTCTTTGCAAGCTGGAGGTTGACTGCATGTGTGCTCATGACAGGGGCAGTAATCACAGCATAGTCTTCTTGTGGATTCACAGCTCCCAATTCCACCAGTCGGAAGGTTTCAGGGACTCCCAACAGATGGGTTTTTGCTACAAGTCCCTAAGGTAGAAACATGCATTTAGTTTGGAGAATGTATATGAATTCCAGTCCTGAGAAATTCCCACAGGAAGGACAATATAGCCTTGGGCTGGCCAGATGGATCAATGGGAAGATACTTGCCACTAAGCATGGTGACCTGAGATGGATCACCAGGGTCCTCATGGTAGTAGGAGGAAACTAACTCCCAAAAGTAGCCCTCTGACTTTCACTTGTGGGACACTTCACTTCCCAAGCAACCAAATAATAAATGTAATCTTAAACATTAGAAAAGAGTACAGTAAAACCAAACCAAACCAAACCAGGTAGGCTAGGGTATGTGTGGCTCCCTGTGGTAGAACACTAGTCTAGCACCACAGGCAGACACAGACAAGCATATACTCTCAGATTACATATCTGAGGCCATGCACATGGGGAAGGAGTTCTTATAGAGTCCTTACCTGCATCATTACAGAGATACGCAACTAATGAGTGAAAATGACCTTGCAGACTTAGGAGTTAATATAAATAGAAATAAACACCATTAATACCATGGGTTTAACAGGAATAAGATGAAGATGAAGATTCAGAACTGAAGATGCATCAGAGAAATTAATGATGAGTTTCCAGAATTGAAGAGACACTAGACTTACAAAGTATCTGAACTAAATTCCAAGCAGAAAAAACACAAATAAAATCATGATTAGACATAGAACAAGAAAACTGAAAACACCAAGGAAAACAGAAAAAAGGCCATAAACATGTCCAGAAATGGGGGAGAGGACTAAGTCTCCCCAGCACCAGAAGTGCTTCCCAAAAGTGTGAAAGAAGGTGTCAACAAGACTTTGCAGACAGCCAGGTGAGGCGGTGTACAGCATCAATCCCAGCACTCGGGAGGCAGAGGCAGGTGGATATCTGAGTTTGAGGTCAGCCTGGTTTACAGAGCGAGTTCCAGGACAGCCAGGGCTACACAGAGAAACCCTGTCTCAAAACAAAACAAAAACCCCACAAAACCCAAAAAAGACCAACCACAAAAACCAAACAACAATGAAGATTTTCCATTAGCTGTTATCCCAGAGCTTTATATGCAGGAGTCTTTTCAGGACAGGATCAGATGGCTCAGACCCCAGCATCACCTGGAACAGAACCAATTCACTTTACAAAGAACTAGGCACAGGCTCACATTTTTAGTCCCAGCATTTCGAGGGCTGAAGCAGGAGGATTCTGAGTTCTGGGCCAGCCTGGGCTACCCAGCAAAACCTCTGTCCTCCCTATCACCCTCTAACGAACACAAAAGAATTGGAAAAGATGACACTTTTACACACTAAATGTTTTATTGAAGTAAAATATTACTAAAGGAAGTTCAAGAATATGGCTCTAGATAAGAAAGCAACTCTACATACAGTCTGAACTTTACACTGAAAACTACAGGTAGAAAACAAAATGGCTTATGTTGACAGTCAATGTGTAGAGTCTTAAAGAGATCTGACTGCAACCGAGGACAGCAACAAGTCAGAAGAGAGCTGCAGTGAAGCCCTTGAAGTCCTACAAAGACAGTATTCATTACAGATGTATTCTGAGAAATGCGAGAGCAGAGGAGAATTTCATTGTTGTGCAAATATTACTGTATGTCCTGTGCACTAGGCAGATGGTCTCATGGGAGTTATCATACCAGTGGCTCACTGGTAACCAAAATTTCACTATAAATGAAGTTTTGAATCTGATAAAGTAAGGGTAAATCTGGTAGTATTTGATGAAACTTGTATAAGAATAAAACTGAAGTGTACAATTCCCAAATCGATTAAGAGAAACAGGAATGATAAAAAATTGTTTAGAAGCACTCAAGAAACAATAAAAGGAATAGAGATCACAAATAAAGCAAGATTTAAACCTAAACTATGCATCAATGTTTACATTAATCATAAATGCATTAAAAGTTCAAGGTTTCAGATCACATCAGCAAACAAAATCCACAGACACAGTTCACAAGAGACACATCTCCAACTTAAGGACACAGAGGACTGGAGGCACCAAGCCCAGAGTCTGCATGACGGCACCAGCGTCTGAGTTTTAACTTTCTGGTAACAGTACATTTGTATTATGTGCTTTACAATACAGAAGAAATTGAAACTGAAATTATTTAAGAAGACACAATATACAGGTAATTAAAAAAATGGCAGAGCTGGAGAGGTGGGGCAGGAGTTAAGGGTGTGTACTACGTTTTCAGAGGACCTGGGTTCAATTCCCAGCATCCCAGGCTCAAATGCACCTGTAACTACAGAAGCAAGGGGAACTAAGCTGATGGGAAATGTTACTCTGAAATATGTTTCTCTTATTGGTTAATGACTAAAACCCTGTTGGCCAATAGGAAAGCAAGATAGGCAGGGCTAGGAGTCAAGGAGGATTTTGGGAGATGTAGTAAGTGAGTCAAGATGCAAGGAGTAAGGGGTCTGGACCCTCTCTCCGGTAAGATAAGACTATGTGGAAACACTTAGATTAATAGAAATGGGTTAATATTTAAGACAGAGCTAGCCAATAAGAAACACTAGTAATTGGCCAACAGCTTTATATCTAATACAGTGTCTCTGTGTTATTTGGGGCTGACATGGCTGGGGGACCAGGTTGTCGGGAAAAGTGCTAGTAACAAAATGGCACCTGCAACATGGGTACTAAGAACTTCCACTTAAAACTTCACAAAAGCTTAAGAAAGGATTTTTAAAACAAAATAACAGAGACAAGCAAGTCTTCTTGGTAGCAGCATTTTTCTTGGTTGGGCTCTGTTTTGCTAGAGACAAGCAGAGATTTTCACGGCTCCTTTAAGGGAGGTTTCTTGACTTGGCATAAACGGCAAACCTTGCTAACAACTTAATGGTGTGTACCAGAGCTGGCAGTGGCAATGACTACATCTCCAAGCCAGCTGCATGCTGCTTGATGGCAGTGTAGACCAAGGCAGTGAGCATAGCTCTCAGTGATGGCGGTAAACTTACCACCACCATCTTGGAAAGACAGTGGCTAAAATAGCTGAGGCTTTAATTTTAACAATGTTATTTAGCAGATAAAAGACTCCTGGCCAGAAAAAGATAAAGATTTACATTAAGGACAGATTCGGATAAAGAAAAACCTCTAAAGGTTCACAGTGTGTTTTAAAATATACATGGGTTTGGGTGAGAAAAAGAAACAGGATAACGTGGTTTAAAAAAAAAAAAAAAAAGAGAGTAGCTGGGTGTGGTGGTACATGCCTTGGAAGGCAGAGGCAAGCAGATCTCTGTGATTTCAAGGCCAGCCTGGTGTACAGAGTGAATTCCAGGGCAGCCAAGTTACACAGAGAAACCTTGTCTCAATAAACAAACAAACAAAAGAAGTAAAAGAAATAGAGTAATAAAAAAGCCATGCAAAACTGGGAAATATGAAGAGAGTCTGGATACTGTATGCTATTGTGTTGTCTTTGAATTGCTCAGTTGCTAAGGAAGGAACAACAACCATTAAAATACACTTGATTATCAATGCTGCTGAATTAGTCCAATTTATATATTTTAAAAATGCTTTGACTTCAAAATTTAAGTCTAAGGACAGGTTACTGGGGAAAAGAATTTCTATTTTTGTTTCCACAGAAAATGAAAAGCTGTGGATTCCTTCCAGACTAACATGGTTTGATCAAGCAAGGCCCCCTGAAGCAGGAGATCCAACATTCAAAACAGCTGGGATGAAGCAGCCTTGCAGACTACAGCCAGGATTTCTGCATCTTCTTAGGATCCCCCATGACAGTGCCCCCTACCAGCAAGAATCAGTTCGGAAAGAATGACACCCAAATTCCCAAATATTGTTTATGTTTGTTTTCATTTATATGGATTTGATTATAAATGGTTTTTAAATGGTTATAAATCTCTTTTTAAAGGTAAAAAGGGGATTATGAGTTAGAAATGAATACTTTGTTTTGGAATGGATTTTTGTTGATTGATAGAAACTTAAGGTCAATTTTGTGATAAGTATATTTCTCCTCTTGTTTAGGTATTAGCTTATTTAAAATGTAATGTATAATTTAGTCCAGATTATAGATAGTTACCTATAATAATCAAAACTTAGTTATGCTAGTTAGGATTTCTAGATATACAGAGATATATTTGAGATAGATAAATACTCTTCAAACCTTTCAAAGACCTACAGAATATGGCATTTAAAATGGTTAGGGTTTTTCTTAACAATGAGGCACAACTGCTCCTGGCAACAGCAACTGCATCAGAAGGGATGATAGCCATTGAAGAAACTCGTTATGGAGTTTACTTCCAATATGGCAAGACTAGCCATTTGGGCAAGATACTGCTCTTGTCTGGACTATCTGACTTTATGATGTATAAACTGGACATGCAGGACCCACAGAAAAGTGACTTCTGAAACAAGATGGACATTGCTGTAGGGTTCCAGCTTCATGGAAGTCTGCCAGACAGTCTGTAGGACACAGAGAAAAGTGACTAACTGCCAATACAGGTGGACAGTTTAAAGTTTCCTGATTTGGTGAGGAGTCTATGAGACACACTATGCCCATTCCTCAGAATGGAACATTACAGAAGAACTTCGGGTGACTGACCAGGCAGTGAGTTGTCTCTGTCATTTCTAGAGTTTATATATTATCCTTCTGTGGTCTTTGATGGAGTTGAAGACAGATAGTTATGGTTATAGTTTTCCTTAGTTAGGATTGAAGATAAGTTACATATATGACTTTAGACTCACAAAGATAGGATAAATGGTAAAATATTTTCTTTAAATCTTGCTAAATGTTAGTGGACTAAACATTGTTAACTATAGTTCTTATTTGATAACTGATTATATATTTTACTAGTTTAAAGTTAAAACCCTTCTTATTTTAGACAGAAAAGAGGAGATGTATGTCATTCTGTAAATATGTTTCTCTTATTGGTTAATTAATAAAACCCTGTTGGCCAATAGGAAAGCAAGATAGGCAAGACTAGGAAACAAGGAGGATTCTGGGAGATATAGTAGGAGAGTCAAGATGTATGATGTGAGAGGAGTAAAAGGTCCCAAACCTTCTCTCCAGCAAGATAAGACTATGTGGAAACACTTAGATTAATAGAAATGGGTTAATATTTAAGACAGAGCTATCCAATAAGAAATGCAAGTAACTGGCCAACAGTTTTATATTTAATACAGTGTCTCTGTGTGTTATTTGGGGCTGACACTGGCTGTGGAACCAGGCTGGCAGGAAAACTGATCTTAACACTGAGGCCTCTGGCTTCTCTAAGTACCTGCATTCATATGCAAAGACAGACAGACAGACAGACAGACAAGGTGGCCATGAGATTCACCAAGGAAAATGCAGTTTCTGAAGGGCTGGTGGGTGGCTGGGCATTGCATGGACCCCTCTCTGACTCACAGGTTGAGGATCACAGTCCTCCAAAAGTCAGAGCTTTAACAGGTCAGGAAGTAGTCTCATCTATATAGATTCAAGGTTCTTAGCTTACTGCTTAGCTTGGGTCCAGTATAAATTAAACATTTCAAGCAGAGGGCTAGAGAGATGGTACAGTGATTAGGAACATTTACTGCTCTTGCAAAGGACCTGGGTTCAAGTTTCTAGGTCCACATTAGCCTGTAACTCCAGTTCCAGGGGATCTGATGCCCTCTTCTGGCCTCCTCAGAACTTACACATATGTGCATAGACAAACATGCAGGCACAACACCCATACACATAAAAGAAAATAGGTAGAAGCTAGCTGAGCATGAGCCAGAAAGTGAGAAAGCCAGTAAGCAGCATTCTTCAGTAGGTACTGCTTTGGCTTCCCTCAATGATGGAGTATGACCTGGAAGTGTAAGATGCAACATACCCTTTCCTTCTCAAGCTGCTTTTGGTCATATTGTTTATCACAACAGAAAGCAGACTATGGCAGAAGCCTTCACCATGTGGCTCTACTCTCAAAGTGTCCTTACCTGAAGCAGCTGTGAAGGGTTAATTACCCACAAACCTCAGAGACTCTGACAGGGAGGCTGACTGGACTGATGGCACCTGGTCAGGAGACCCCAGACCAAACCCGCTGGTGTCTACCAATTCCAGACTGCAGCGGACTGCCCTGTACATGGACAATTCCATCCCCAAAGCCCCCCTTTTCCACATCCTGTAAAGCCCCATACCACACATGCACAGTCAGCGCTTCCGTTCTGGTTAAAGGAACAGTTCCGTTTCGGCAGATGCCCTGTCTAACAGTCCTATGTGTCTGTCACAGTGCCCAGAGCAGCTCCTGATGGACTTGGTCTATTTATTACATTCCCCTTTACCCCTTCAAGGCAGCTGCCTCATACAAACTTTAGGCCATCTCACAGTTCTAATCTGTGCCCAGCAACAGACCTGACAGCAGCCATCCCTGACATGGTACGTATGTGTCAACTAAATTGGCTTTCAATCAGAAGCAACACAGTGGGAAACACGGCAAGATCTAAGGAGCAATTAGGAGCCTCTGTGAGGTGACTGGAAAGCAAATGCTGGCCAATCTGCCAGGTGAGTCGTGACCATCCCAGGAAGGACACTGGAGTCCCTCCCTCAGTGGAGGGCATCTGCCTGCACAACAGACACGTTTTTGTTGTTGCTGCTGTTTGTTTGTTTTTTCTTTTTTCCCTTTTCCTTAGCAAACCAGTGTGCTGGGTTTCAGACGTTTCTCACCTAACATAAGCACATGTAACTATTTTGAGTGTCTGTGGATCAGGCTCATCACATCCACCTCGAGGAACAAAAGGAAGCCCAGTGGCTCTTGGTACCTGTCCAGGAGGTCCCATATTCCCCCCCACACCCCCTTGCTCTCTTTGTCAGGGTCTCACAGTGGAGCTGTGGCTTGCCTGCAACTTGCTATGTAGACTTGGCTGACCTAGAACTCACAGGGCTCTGTCTGCCTCCGCTTCCTCTGCTGGGATTAATGGTGTGCACCACCACCTGCCCCATACTTTTAACTACACCCAGCCTTCTCCACAGCATTGCTTCAACAGGCTCGCCAGTATATAATTTGACTTGCTACTCAGAAGACTGAGGCAGAAAGACCAGCATGGGTAACATAGTGAGGCCTCTGAGGGGGTGGACAGAGGAGGGGGGAGAAGTTTCACCTAGAACATTCCTGGGTGTATGTCCCTGTACTAGAGTGGTCCACTGAGGGAGTTTACATTTGCAAAACAACTAGATAAACCAGTCACAACATTCTCTTGTAATAACAACAAATTAGAAAACACCCCAAGTTTTGAGAGTCTGCAAATGCCCTCATGTACAAGAGACACTGCCAAGATGGGGCTTGAAGCTGCCTGCTTTTCTTGTCCCTTTGTGTGTATACGTCACATGTGGTCAGAGGACAATGCTGAGGTGGTCTCTACATCCACTGTGTGGGTCCCAGGGACCAAACTCAGATTGTTAGGGTTGACAGCAGGTGTCTTTGCTGCTCAGTCATCTTGCTGGCCCTGTACAAACTGACTACTCAAATGCACAGTACCGATACTCACAAGTTTGGAAAGATCTGGAAGGATTCAAACAGCCAGTGTCACCGTAGCTGGCCCCTGGGTCCCTGGGTCACCTTAGCTGGCCTCTGGCAGCACTTATTCCTTTCTTCATCTCCACTGTTTCCCTCATTTGAATCACAGGATGAGAAGTGAGCTTTCTCCCGCACTTCAGGCACAGTCATCTAGACAGTGGGCCCAAGACAAAATACCCTGTGCCTCCCACTCTCTCAGGAACCTCAGGGGGTCTGGCCCCTCCACAGCAATGTTTTAGACACCTCTACACCTCTTCCCTCAAGCCCTCATCTTCCACCTCCTTCTGCCCAAGCACAACGGCTACTGATGTGAGTGTAATAAACTTTTCTTTTCCTTTTTTTTTTTTTTTTGGTTTTTCCAGACAGGGTTTCTCTGTGGCTTTGGAAGCTGTCTGGAACTCACTCTGTAGACTAGGCTGGCCTCCAACTCACAGAGATCCACCTGCTTCTGCCTCCCAGGTGCTGGGACTAAAGGCATGCGCCACCAACACCCGGTACAATAAGCTTTTCTTGTCTAAGATGCCACAGCACATCTCTTTTCCCTTTTGCCACCAATAAGAAAGCTCTGCACAGCTCTGTCCAGAGACACAGGCTGGCAGAAATCTAGCTGCCGGGTTTCCTCAAATAGCACACTGGCTATGAAGACAGCTGGAGAGGAGAATCACAGCTGGGAACTTTAAAGGTTTCCTTTTAATTATGTGTGTGCATGGTGGGTGAATCAGGGCTATCAGACACCCTGGAGCCAGAGCAGCCTCATGTGGGCCCTCAACAAGAGAAGTCTACACTCTTAACCACTAGCCATTTCTCCAGCCCGTTGTTCTGTTGTTTTCAGACTCATATAGCCCAGGTTGGCCTAAAACTCCAATGTAACCAAGGATGACCCTGGATTCCTCATCCTCCAGCCACCATTTAATTAATTAATTAATTTATTTATTTATTTTAATTTTTTAGGACAGAGTCTTGCTATGATTGACCAGGGATTTACTAAGTAGACCAGACTGGCCTAGAACTCACAGAGATCCATGCCTCTGCCTCCTGAGTGCTAGAATTAAAGGTGTGTGCCCCCCACAGCCTGGCAGGTGGAAACTTCTGATTTTCATGTTTAGTAGGTATGAAACCAAGGGCCTCACACATGCTCAACACATGTTCTACCACTGAGCCACACCAAAAGCTCTTTTATAACATTGTCATTCTTAAGTTATTCTAAAATAAGTTTATTAACAAAATTGGAGCTGTGGATAGAGTGATAGAGCACCTGTTTAGAATGTGTGAGGCCCTGAGTCATAAAAACAGACTATTAATCAGATTGGTCACTAACATGGTTCAGGTGTGTGTGTGTGTGTGTGTGTGTGTGTGTGCGTGTGCACACGCGCGCTCCCCATATCTGGATTATACATGTCTGTGGTGAGGCAGGAATTCGCTCTAATCCTTATGAAGACATGGTAACCACATAGGGTACTGGCCAGGAACACAAAGTCCTAGAGAGCCTGGTAGCAGCAATCTTCAAACACACCACCACTGTTTTGGATCACAAACACTAGCTGGAGATATGGCTTGGTATTTTAGAGCACTTGCTGCTCTTGTGGATGACCCTAGTAGGATTCCCAGGATCCACATGGTGGCTCACAACCATCTGTAACTTCAGCTCTAGGGGACGTGATACCTTCTTCTGGCTTCTGTAAGCACCAGGTATACACATGAGAAACATGCAGTAAAATATTCACAAATATGTATGTATGTATGTATGTATTTATATCCCACTATACACATGCACATACTCCCACAGGACCAGCTTGATGCTTGATATCACAGGAGAACAGCTCCTGGTGACTGGTGATGAGTGAGGGTGGGTTGCTGAGGTCCTGGAAGGGTTCCTCAGAGGAGGTAAGCCTGTCCTTGCGACCTGTGTAGTTTAGCAGAGCTGGGGGCAGGTGTGTACAATTCTTGGCTAAGACACATCAGATTAAGGTAAATACATTTTGGATATTCAGAAGAAGGCAACTGAAGTAGAAAACTCTTGGGATGGAAAATGGCATTTTCAACGTCTAGTATTTATTCAGGACAGACTTCTGCCTGCTTTCCATCCAAAAGCTTTGTATATGACGAGGACGTCGAAGATGTGCATTTATACAGGTACTGAGGAGAGATCTTATTTTGTTGCTACAGTTGGCAATTTGCATGAATAAAGCCTAGAGCCACAAGTGGTAAACAATGAGGACAATTCCTTTTAGTTATTGTTGTACAGGCAACTCGAAAATGCCACCCCTTAATTAACATTCTTTTATTGGTGGTATCTTCTGTATTCATTTCCTTTCCCCCTTTTTTAAGGCAGGAGAAAAAACAATAGAGAGAAGGGGGTGTTAAAACAAAATCAAAAGACCGGGGTTTTGTGTTGTCTTCCAAAACCAAAATGAACCAAATAACCAATACACCAGAAAATCAGAACAAAAAGTCAACGCGTCCTCCGTGCTCCCGCCCTGCCTGCCGGCGCCCAACAGGTGCTTCCCCGCCCTCCCGGAGCCTTCGATCCTCAGGTCGCCGCAGAGCACCCGCCTGGGGCCCGCCCGTACTCACGGCCGCTCGGCGGTCCGCGGCCCGGTCCGCAGCGCCCATCCGGCCCAGGCTCGGTCGGCGCGGGCTCGGCTTTCAGGCGGTCCCGGTGCGGCCCGGAACGCGTTCCGGCCGTTGGCGCCCTAACCCGGCGCGAGGCATCTTCCTGCCGCCGCCCGGCGGGCCGCCTGCCCTTTGTTTTGGAGCGGTGGCCCGGCCCAGCCGCCATAAACGGCCTCGGAACGCCGCGCCGGCCAATCGGTGCCCACGCCCCGCCCTCGCCTCCCAGCCGCCCCGCCCCTCCGCCGTGCCCCGCCCTCTCAGCCCCGCCTCCCGCCCTGCCCCACGCGTCCACCCGCGTTTTGCTGCGCCCCTGGGACTCCGCTTGGACATCCTGCCTCGGCTGACATCGCAGAGATTTTGAGGGCCGGGGCCTGGAGAGGAACCGCCTGAGTCCGGAATCCGAGGCGACTAAGCAGGTGTCTGGGCAGTGTGCTGTACGGGTCGGGAGGTCAGGTCCTGGTATGATCACATGGCGGAGCTTTCCCACCTCTGCAGCTGGATCCCTGGAGTGCAAGCTTCTTTGGCTTCTCCGCCCCGACCCCCCTTTCTCAACTCTTCAAGATCTCCGAGTACTGAACCGTGGAACCCCCAGATCAGAACTCCTGCCTACAACACAGGCAGCCTACATCACTCACCATGTCCACTTTTGCGCCTCCCCCATACTCCTGTTACTTTTTTTCTTGGTCTTTTAATAGATCGATTTTTAAATAAAAGTACTCTGCTGAGGGTGGGTGTACACATTTTAATACGTGTTAGAGCCCTCTAGAGTGTTAGGATTTATTCTATTGAGAATGCTCCTAATTGATTAGATAGCGACTTTCATGAGTTGCCATTTACTTAGGACTCACTCAAGTGATTGATTACTCTCATATATTCTTCCTAGATAAAAGATGGAATCTCATGGTGTGGGGTTTTTAAGATATGGTCTCTAATTCAGACTTGCCTCAACTATGCAGCCCAAGGATGATCTTGAACTTTGCTTTTAAACTTATTATAGTATGAATATGCATGTGCTTCTGTGCATTCAGCATACCTTAAAAGACATAGGACAGCTCTGCTTATCTCCTAATATGTGAGTCCTGGGGTTTGAACTCAGGTCATCAGGTTTGACAGCAAGTGCCTTTACCCATTGAACCATCTGGCAGGCCCTTTTATTTTTAAATATTTAACCTAATTTTTAAAGGTTTACTTTTATTTACATGGATGTGTATGTCACATACCTGCATACCCATGGAGGCCAAAAGAGGGCATCAAATTTTCAGGAGCTGGAATTACTGGTGGTTTTGAACCATCCAAGGGGTTCCTGGAACCTTCTTATTTTCATGGTGTGTGTGTGTGTGTGTGTGTGTGTGTGTGTGTGTGTGTGTGTGTGAGAGAGAGAGAGAGAGAGAGAGAGAGAGAGAGAGAGAGAGAGAGAGAGAGAGAGAGACAGAGACAGAGAGAGACAGAGAGAGACAGAGACACAGAGACAGAGACCTATTGTGTTTAAGAGATGCTTGCCTTGCCAGGCATTGGTGGTGCACACCTTTAATCCCAGCACTCAGGAGGCAGAGGCAGGTGAATCTCTGTGAGTTCTAGGTCAGTCTGGTCTACAGAGCTAGTTCCAGGACAGACTCCAAACCCTGTTTCAAAAAACCAAAACAAACAAACAAACAAATAAAAGAGAGATGCTTGCATGAGCATGGGGGTGGTTATTTGCTGGAGCAAAGGCAATTTACCAGTGACAACACCACTAAAGACGAATTCTGTGGAACACGATGGGGCATACCTTTAATTCTAGCAGAGACAGGTGGATTTCTGTGATTCTCTGTGAGTCCCACCTGTCTGTGTAACTCTACAGGGAGTTCCAGCCAGGGCTACATAGTGAGAACGGTTAGGGGAGTGAGAGCCCTTGTGCTTTTGTAGGACCCAAGTTCATTTCCCAGCACACACATCACAACGTAGTTCTAGAGGATCTAATACCTTCTTCTGGCCTCCGTAGTCATCCAAACATACATGCTGGTAAACACAGGTACATACATGCAGACACAGATACATAAATTTAAAGGGAGAGGGGGTCTTGCAGTCAGTCCCTTCCTTCACCCACGACTGAATGTGGTTGGGCTCCATCTTGTGATATGAGTCCCTGAATACAGCAACCATATCAAGTTCACAAAACTGTTTCATAGACCCCTCCCCGTCCCCCAGCTATTACATTCTTCACAGGTTCCTGAGGCTTGGAGATGCTGATACAGATATCCTGTTTAGGGCTGGGCATTCAGTAGTCTTGTTTCAACACTTTTCCCAGTTATGGCTGTTAACTGTTGGCCACTGTAAATGGAAGTGAAAGACCCGCAGAGCATGGACCTTCACGCTCCGACTCAGGAAAGGCGACACCCCAAATCACGAGACGCGGTCTTGATGCAAACTGCAAGAGGACTTTTTTATTCAAGTGCACTGGGGTCCACAGTCATACGCCACGCAGGGGTAGTGGACTGAGGACCGCGAGTGCAGCCCATGTGGTGTGGGCCAATAAATTTAAACCATTTTATAGTTTTTAGACTAATCATTTAAAATCATTTAAGCCCTTGCTTTATAGACCATTCAGTTTTCTATAGCCCCAAAAGTCTGCATTTTCGTGGGCTCCCAGGTGGGGCGACAAATGGCAGTTAGGTCACTAGGGTGGGGGTTTCACAAGCAGTTTGCGAAGTCAGATAAGTGGTCAGTCAGTTCATTTCCTGTTATCTTACTAGGCCAAGATTACATACTCAAGGGCCTATCTGGCCTGTCTGTCATAAGCAGCAAGCAAGGAGTGTGATCTTGCCTATTTACTGGCAGAGGACAGGGTCTGGAATTTGAGGTTTTTAGGGCTTCTTAGATAGTATTTCTAAACTTTTAGCTTCTGGCTCCTGAGTGCTGGGAGTAAAGGTGAGCACCACCAAGCCCAGCAACATTGAATGTTTTAAATGATTGGAATAGGCTTTCCAGTTTGCTGACACCTACATTACTGAAGCCTCTCCTAGAAGCTTGGAGCATTGAAAGCCCATGGTATGGATTATATTACAAACTGTAGGAGACAAAGCCATCTGATTATCCTGATTCACCAATTGTAAGAGGCAATGGACTTGGTGACTCTGTATATAAAACTTTTGACAATTTGTGGGAAAATGGTGACACCAATTGGTCGAGCCTAGCACCTCTGGATAAATTGGCAAATAAAAAGAATGAGCTCTGAGGTAAGATTAACCAACTTTTAGCATCTCAGAATAGTGAAGGGCAACATGGATGCAGTGACAAAATTGATCAGCTCCAGATGCCCATGTTACAGTCTAAAGGTATCTAAGTGTGCCCAGGAAGAGAATCTTCTCCAGCAGCTCTGTGGAAAATCAAACTGAATTCCTCATTATAAGGTTGCTATAATTACAACTAAATTAAAGCCCCAGCCCCAGAAGGTGCTGGCAGTTAAAGGGTGTTAATTGGTAAAGAATGGGACTCTGTATCTTGGGGTAGAGATGGGTGGGGGATCCTACTGAAGCTGAGAACTTGGGCCCTCAGGTTCTCAAGGGTTCATCTCACACGAGGAAGTAGTCTTTCCATCTGAGCAGATGTACCCCCACCCCATGAAATATTCCCCTTTCCACCTTTGACTGAGGAAATTAATCCTTTACTGTCTGCTAAACTAGCAGTGACTTTCTTGGATGAAGACACCAGGCAAATGATACGGATGTTCCTCAGGGCACACCTACAGTTGCCTCTAGACTATAACCCGAGTTGAGGCAAGGCAGGCTCCTCGAGGGGAGATAAAGTGCAGTCCACAAGGAAAGTGCTACACTACTACTAATAAAGAGCCTAAGTCTGGGGAATGCTAGGTCTCAGGTAGTCCACAGCCACTCCAAATATCCAGAAATGAGCATAATTTCTGGAGGTTAGATAAAAGCTAGCATTTCTCAGGAACTTGTGAAACTGGTTCCCATCTGTCTGGCAGAAGGGACATATGGCTACCTCTGGCGCCTATCACCATGCCAGTCTACGCTGCCCTCCAGGCTCTCTCAGTGTCACAAGCACCTGTTCCACATTTCAAAGTCCATGCTAGCATCCTCCTCACTTCCTCTTCTACCTTAAATTCCCTACAGTTCAAGCACTTTCCTCCCCACAGCTACTCATTCTTCTTATAACCTTGCTAATCTCATCATTCTGTCCCCATTCTCTATTCCCGCTACTCTCCACTCTCACAGTCCTGCATGAATACACCTACTCACTCTTGTACTCTCTCTTTTGCTAAGCTCTACTCTCTATCTCTCCCCTTCTCTAATAGGGGATATGTATGAAAATGAATTTTTAAGGGTGAGGGATAATGATGGAAGGAACATAAAACTGGATCAGGCTGAATTTATTGATATGGACCCTCTGAGTGGGGATTCTAGGTTTAATATAGATGTTTGCACAGCTAAAAAAAGAATCAAAGTTTGTTTGAACAGTCCCCTGAAGCATTTGTCAAAAGATGGCCTACTGAAAAGGAGTTGGGGATGCCTGATATCTGTTGGCTTAAGTGCTGATACAGGGATTTGAAGGCCCCGGGGAACTGCAATGCAAGAGTGGGTACACTGTGTGAAACCTAACCCTCTACAATGGGAAGGCCCAGAAGACATGCCCTTCACTAATCCTGTAAGACTCAAGCGGTGAGAGGGTCACTGAGTCACTAAAGGCAAGATGATCACGTTATTATAATGGGCATGTAATGAGTTCTATTGCTGTGAAGAGACACCATGACCACGGCATCTCTTATTAAACATTTAATTGGGGATTGCTTACAGTTTCAGAGGCTTAGACCATTATCATCAAGGCAGGCAGCAAGACAGCAGGCATGACAGCAGGTATGGTGCTGGAGTAGTTGAGAGCTACACCTGAACCACAGGCAGAGAGCAGGGGCCTGGGCCTGGGCCTGGCGTGGGTTTTTGAAACCTCAAAGCCCACCCTCAGGGACACACTTCTTCCAATAAGGCCACTTTCCTAACCCTTCTTAAACAGTGCCACTCCCTGGTGACCAAGTATTTAAATATATGAGCCTATGGGGGGCCACTTTCATTCAAATTACCATAGGCACCATAGACAAGGCAATGTCCATACAGCATAATTTGTAATGATCAGCAGAGGCAAAGTGAATTTTATAGTGGCATGACTCCTATGGCATGCAGGGATATTCCTTCTAAGGTGAAGAATAAGTTATTGCACCTGGCCCCTCCCACCACCAAGAAAGAAACACTATGTTTAGTGGTCCATTCGAATTCTGGAGACAGCACATTCCTCACTTGGTCTGTTACTATGGTCCATACACCAAGTGACTCAGAAAACTGCTAGCTTTTGAATGGGGATGGGACAGAAGAATTTTCAATGGGTGCAGACTGCTATGTAGGCTTCTCTACAACTTGGACCATATGATCCAGCAGACCCTATGGTACTTGAGGTGTCAGTGGCAGATAGGGATGCTGTTTGGAGCCTTTGGCAGGCCCCATAGGTGATCACAGAAGAGACTTGAGATTCTGGAGCAAGGCTCTACCATCACCCACAGACAACTGCTCTTCCGTTGAGTGACAGCTCTTGGCCTGCTACTGGACCTCAGTGGAAACTGAACGTTTTACAATGGGCCACTAAGTTACCATATGACCTGAGCTGCTCATTATGATCTGGGTATTATTGGACCCATCAAGCTATGAAGAAGGATGTGCACAGCAGCAGTCCATTGTCAAATGGAAGTGGTATATACATGATCTGTCCCAAGCAGGTCCTGAAGACACAAGCAAGTTACTTGATGACCTTGTCCATCTGGAATTAACTAAAACCCAAGTTATGGGTACACCTGTGAGATTTTATTATAATTCAATTTAAAAAATGATTTATTATTTTATGTACATTGGTGTTTTGCTTCCATGTGTCTGTCTGAAGGTGTCAGATCCCCTGGAACTGGAGTTACAGTTGTGAGCTGTCATGTGGGCGCTGGAAATTGAACTGCTATGCCATCTCTCCAGCCCCATAATTTAATTTTTTGAAGTGGGAACACCCACCTTTAATCTGGGTCATACCTGCTGGCAGTATATATTGTAGAACATGGAAGAGGGAAGTGTGTTGTGGTTGGCAGGTCCATTCCTTCACTGGCATTAGAACCTAATTCTTTGGGACTGCAGATTACATTGAAGACCAGCTGAGACACCCAGCCTCATACACTGAACACAGGATTCTTGGACCTTCCATTGGTAGACAGCCATTGTTGGACTAGCTGGACCTGTAAGCCATTCTAATAAACCCCATATATACATAGTCAACCTATCAGTTCTTCCTCTAGAGATCCCTGACAGACACCTTGCTTTAAATTTTGGAGCTATAGCCTTGAAATGCAACTTACCGTTTATTCTAAAATGGCTGCAACCATTCTACATTCCTATCAGCAGTGAACAAGGGTTCCAGTTTCTCCATCTTTGATGACAGCTCTTTGAAAGTGGGTCCTGGGCTGATCGTCAAACTACTTCATATTTGGAGATGACCTTGCTATTCTTTTTGTTTGTTGAGACAGGGTTTCTCTGTAGTATTGAAGCCTGTCCTGGAACTTGCTCTGTAGATCAGGCTGGCCTTGAACTCACAGAGATCTGCTTGCCTCTGCCTCCTGAGTGCTGGGGTTAAAGGTGTGTACTAACAGGGTCCCATTTATTATCACTGTTTGTTATTCTGATCTCCTTACCTGAACTTATGAAGTGCTAGGATTACAGGTATGTGCCATGTGTCACTTATGTTGTGATGAGGACCGAACCAGGGTTTCATGCATGCTGGGTAAGCACTCAACCAACTGAGCTGAGGCCCCCAGCTCACACTCTGTTCTGTTGTTTGTGGATGCAAAACCACAGATCTGAAGTCCAAGGGAGATGGGATTATTATGGAGGCAGCTAAAGCCAGGGAGCAGGTTTGGGTTACCCCAAACACCTTGTTCCCACCTGGAAGTAGCTTCACCAGCATTTTATAGTACAAGAGTCATAAATGAAAACCCCTTGAAGAGTAGCCAAGCAGGGAAATCTCAATTATTGCCCCAGATGTCATCTGATAGCACCCTTAGGCAGCCTTGGATTGGTGGGAAATAGGGTTTTGGTAATACATTCCAAAAGGTTGGTTATTTGGAGATCAACTGTAACCAGGTTCTGGACCTGCAACATTCCAACCTGTCCACACTACCGAAGTTCTAATAGGTTCAGCAGCTTCTGCAGACACAGCTTCTTTCCAGAAATGGCCATTCAGTTGATGATTGCCACTTAAGAGGGGTAGAGATACTTCACTGTGGCTTTGATTTGGTGTCCCCAAATATTAGTATTTTTTTTTTAAAAAAAATTCCATTGCCCTGAAATGTTTTTTATCATGAGCCACATTACCCACCCACACACTACATTTACAGTGCTGTTTGGTGGGTCCACACATTGAAAGTAGAGAGCTGGTATCTAACAGTGTACCCCAACACTACTAAGTAATAATTTAAAAATTGTTGCAATGCAGGTTCTAAAGCCCCTATCTAAAAACCTATACTCTGGAAATGGTTCAAAATCTGAAACACTTTGATATCCTTACTGGAAATTCACAGAACAGGCCATGGTAAAAACATGAGTGCAGGCACCAGAGCTGGAAGTCGGTGGTGCTTAGCCCTACATCAAGCCACACAGCAAAGCCAACTCCAGGGAATGACTCTAGGTGAATGAACTTTTCTGCCAGGCCAGACATTTGACATTCAGGGATTTGGAGATCCCCACTAATGGCTGAGGGTAGAGGCCAGTGCTTTGTGAGATGTGCCCTTCCCTGCGCTGCTTCACATGTACTGTCTGTCCTGCAGACTCTTACCAGTCTTTCCTCTCCTTCAGGATTCTGGTCACCTGTGCTTTCAGACAAGTCTTCTCTGCCACACACCAGAGGCTGGTGCTGTCACCCTCTTCCCTTTCTTCCTTCTCATTCTCCCTGTTCCCTCACCTTAGCTGTTTACCCCCCTGAAGGCAGGAACTTGGTTTGATCACGCTAGTGCTCATGCTAAGGACTTCTGTTTAATGAGGTTTGCTGCAAGGTATTGGAGGACACTAGCCAGAGTCAACACTCAGGACTGTTATCTCCAGATTTTTCCTTTCAGAGCCAGAGCAGGGCCTCCTGGACAGAGACAGCATTAGGTTGGGCATTGGTCATTGATTAAAAAACCCAATAGGGCAGTAGCTGCAGAGACGGTTTTGTGGGTAGAGGGCTTGCTGCACAAACACAAAGGCCCTTAATGTGGATCCCTAGTGCCCGCCATGGTGGGGAGTGCTTGCAAAACAAATGCTAAGACAGGAGGCTCTTGGGGGCTAACCAGAAAGACCCTGCCTCAAAAAGTACGGTGGAGAGTGATGCGGGAGACATGCCACATTTTCTTTCCTCTACATGTGAACTATGGGTCAGAGGTACTGATTTATCCTTGTGCCCACAGCTTAGTGCATCTCTCAACCTGCATCACAGAGGCTTCTTTTTGTGGTAGATGTCTATGAACAGTCCTCAGCTGGTCACAGTGCAGAGAATAAGAGATTATCGGTCTCAGTTCTAATGGGACATCACATCACACACCCTTTTTCTAGTCTCAGAACCATCACAGGAGAGGGATGAGGTTGTGAGAGGCAGCACACAACTACAATAGTATTTCCAAATACAACAAGGCAGTTGCACATAGGAACCCACAGGAGAAGAGCTGGTCCCCAAGTCTCACCCATAGCTTATGAACTACTGGCATTTGTGGCTTCCAGGAAAAGGGGAGTCTATTTTTTTTTCAGGGATGTACAACATAAAAGCTTAAACCAATGTGGCTTTCAACCTTTGTAATGCTGCAACCCTTTAATACAGCTCATGTGGTGACCCCCAACTATAAAATTATTCATTGCTTTGTAACTGTAATTTTGCTGTTGTTATGAATTGTAATATAAATATCTTGTGTTTTCTGATGGTCTTAGGATGTAGGCTCAAAGGTGTCATGAACTGAATGGTTACCCCAAATGTGACTGCAGTTTTAAAAATTTTATATATGTGTTTTGCCTGCTTGTATGTCTGTGTACTATGTATGCCGGGTGCTTGTGTCAGGTCCCCAGAATGGTTGTTACAGAAACTGTGAGCCACCATGTCTTCTGCAAGTACAGCCAGTGCAGAACTGCAGTCATCTCTTTAGCATGTAGTTGTTAAGATAGGTTTTCCTGACTGTCTGGTCCCACCGCCACTCCTGCCCCAAATAATACACAGAGACGCTGTATTTGATATAATGCTGTTAGCCTGTTAATAGCATTTCTTATTGGCTTGCTCTGTCTTAAATATTAACCCATTTCTATTGATCTAAGTATTTCCACGTGGTCTTATCTTACCGGAGAGAGACCCTGGCATTCTTCTCTGTCCTCCATCGTGAATCTTCTCCCTACTCCTTCCTCTCTCCTCCTTGTCTCCTAGTCCTACCTATCTTGCTTTCCTGTTGGCCAACAGTGCTTTATTCATTAACCAATAAGAGAAACATATTTACAGAATGACATCTCCCATCATGTAGTTAAGGCTGGCATCAAGCTTACAACCTTCCCATCTCAGCTTCCAAATAACTGAGACCACAGCCATAAACTAATTGCTCAATTTGCTGAAACTTAAAAAATGTAATCAGGAACCTGGGGTGGTGGCACACACCTTTAATCCCAGCACTGGGAGGCAGAGGCAGGTGGATCTCTGAGTTTGAAGCCAGTCTGGTCTATTGAGTTAGTTCTAGGACAGCCAGGGATACACAGAGAAACCCTATCTGGAAAAACCAAAACCAACACCCCCACCATTCCCCCCAAAAAGGTAATTAGGTTACAATGAAATAATTAGGGTGGGCCTAAGATATTCTGGTCAGACACCTACCACATGTGAAGCCAAAGACTAAAGAGGTCACAGAGGAAAACAACCCCGAGACACCTTGCTCTTTCACATCAAGCTCTACTCCCCCCCCCCCCACTGAGACAATTTATCACTTAAGCCACCAGGTAAAGGTGCTGCAATGGCAGTCCTGACAGACATATGTAATGGGTCTTGGGAAAGAAAAAATCTAAAGCAATTCCTCTAAAGGGTTTGCCAGCCAGACTTCACTCCATAGTTCTGTTCCTTGAGTCAGTCAGGAGGAAGCAATCTACACAGGTGTTAAGACTGCGGGCTCCTCAGCCTGGTGAGGAGCAGGTATGCAAACTCTTCAGAGTGTCTTTGTTTCTATATGTAGCTGACCTTTCAAGCCCAATAAGGAAGTATGCAGATGCCACTGACACAGCAACCACACACTATCTTATGTTCTTTCCAAATTCAAACATTTCCAGCTTTAGGACCAAGAAGAGAAAATCTAAGAGCAGAGACGAAAGTAAGCTATTGATGGAAGCAGTTGCCATGGCACTGTGTTCTCCTTGGAGCTGCCAGCTGCCACTTAATTTCCCATTTTCCCTGCAAATGAAGGAGTGCACAAAGCTAAGGACCTGCCGCCCACTCTGAGGGAGAAAATAAACTATGCATTTTAATTATAAAGTTAACCAATGATGGGTCTATGTCTACTGTGGCTATGGAACCAAGGTACTTCTCATTTAACAAATCACTAGATGGTCTTGCTAAAAATGCAGACTTGCTTAAAGTCTATGCAGTCACTCAGGTCCTGTGCCTATCTAAATTCCAGGGGCAGTAACTAAGGCACACCAGCAACCAGCAGCAGCCTAGATTTCGCTCTGCCTTTTTTTTTTTTTTGGTAAAGATTTGTTTATTATTTATACAGTGTTCTGCCTGCATGCTAGAAGAGGGCAACAGATCTCATTACAGATGGCTGTGAGCCACCATGTGGTTGCTTGGAATTGAACTCAGGAACTCTGGAAGAGCAGTCAGTACTCTTAACTTCTGAGCCATCTCCCAAGCCCTGGCCACAGCACACTCTTAAGTGAAAACAACAGTAAAGTGGACTCTAGGAAGGACCTGTGTGAGTTCTACATGGTTCCCAGGCATCCATCCTAGGGTGCCAGTCAAGCTCTGGCTGCTCCCAGCACTGTCATCCAGTTTGTGTCTGGGCAGAACTGTGTGGCAGACAGAATTGCAGTGCACAGACTGCAGGGCTGCCAACCAGGTTACACAAAGAAGACAGGGCAAAAGCATGCTGTTTCTTTTATGACATCTCCCCTTCCCGACATGGTTTCTCTGTGTAGCTTTGTAGACCTGGCTGGTCTTGAACTCACTGAGATCCACTTGTCTCTGCCTTCCAAATGCTGGGTTTAAAGGTGTGCTGCCACCACCACTTGGCAAACCAATCTTGTTCCTGTATTCTTTTTAACTGTTCCTTGAGGTAGGATAGTGCCACCCTAACAGCATAGCTTCCTTCATTAATTATTTTGGTATTGCATTTGTTTCAAATTGAAATGAGTTCTGACAAGGCAGCTGTTCTGACATATAAGGATTTAAAAAGTTAAAAACCAACCAACCAACCAAACAAACAAAAAAAAGATCTTGAGTCTGTGTGAGTGCAAGTGGGTCCCAAGAATCGATCACAGAATTAGTGGCAGGTGCCTTTATGTCTGCACCTACCTCAATGGTCCGCAGAGTTTTATTCTGAGCCCAACAGTGGCCAGTACACTGTTTAATGAGGCGGGAACAGGGTGTTGTCCACTCCTGGAGGCTATGGCACTGTGGTTTAGTATGTGGGCACTTGAGCCCTGCTTTGGCAAATGCACTGCCTTTAGTCCCTTACCTCTCAAGTGACTTTTCCCTGTACTCCTGTCTTCTCCATGCAGGGGTCTGGTCTTCTCATCCTTTTAAGCCAGGAGGATGAACTCACCGAACAGGCTCTGGACTTTGGCAATAAGCCGATGCTTGTAACCACACAATCCAGCTATGAAATAACCTCATGTTTTGAAGAGTTTATCACTTTGTGTTGGGTCTCTGGGGCCAGCTCAGTTCCCTGTGTGCATGATGAACAGTTGCCTGCAGCTTCACTGACTCCTTAGTTACTTGGGAGACAGGATGGAGGTAACCCTTTCCAGATCCCAACTAATGAGGGCACTGGTGAGAAAGGCACCCAAACTCAAACATGGCACTTCAGACTTCACATGGACAACAGATGGCCCAAAGTAATTTTAAAACTGGAATATTTTTGGGTACCAGGCCTTGTGTGCAAGTGATACATATCACTAAACTACATCTGCAGCCTGAGTCAGCCTGGGAACCCTGGTATGTTTCCACTTATCCATTATGGGTTTTTTCAGTTTGGTCTTGTCTCAGTGACCTCCAAGTCTGTGTAGTCAATAATAAGAAAATCCACATTTTCTGCTCTAGAAGGCCTTTGAGGATCTCACAATCATGGCTGGGAACACTTTAGTGCTGAAAAGGGAGAGGCCTTCAGGGAGAAGATATAAGAACATTCTGAGTGATTAGGTGGCCGAGTCTCCAAACTGACGCAAGAGTAGGCCTGGGCTCCCTGCATGCGGTCAGCTAGTGTGTATTCCTGCATTGCCAGTCTGAAGCAACTCATCATCCAGGGTCTTCTCTTGGCCTCAACAGCCCTGACCCCACCTCCCAGGCTGCACAACTCCACTCCACTTGTTGCTTCTTTACGTAGATAACCTCACCTGGCTGTAGTAGGAGGCAGCTTTCACTCACCAGTCACACATCTAAACTGGCTCCCCTGCTCCTGCTAAGAAACTGGAGGGCAGCCCAACACTTAACCACCTGGCTTACTATCTGGGTTTTTGAGACAAGTGCTCAAGACCTGTTAATAGTTATAAGTTCCTGGTGTGAAAAGAGATTACATCTGAGGTTTGCCTGTACTGGGGCCACTGAAGGCCAGGGGATAGAGGAGGGTGCAGGGGGTACCTAGTCACCCAGAGTACAAATTTGTGACCCTACACCTAACAACTGTCAGCAGAGTTAAAGTCGGTAGGCACTCTATGTGGAACATCCACACGGTATTCAACAGCACTGATATCTGGTAATACAGTGACACAATTTAATGATTCTAAGAATTTTTTTTTGTAATTCTTTTTACAAGTCAGGTGTCATAAACATTCAAATTATCTCTCTTAAAAAGCACGTGTACAACATCAAAAGAATTAGGATGAAATATAAACCTCTCTTACAATTTTTGTACACATTAACCAAATCATATAAACCACAGATAAATGTTCAAGTTTAACAAAATAATGAAAAACATTTAAATTCTGAATAAAATCTTCCTTCAACATTTATTTTTTAAACTTACCATTATTCTAAATAATCTATGCAGTTTGGGATACAATACGAAAAAGGTACCAACAGTACAAAGCAGATACAAAGCAATGTAAGAACTTTCTGGAGTATTCTGCAGGGATAAATGGCACAAAAAAAGGGCAACAAGCTTTAGGTAAACCTGGTGCAACCCTAGAGACTCTGGCTCCCACTGTTGATCCACCACATCAAGCTGGACAGTCTGAGAGAGAAGTCACACTGCTTACTCCACTCCTCCACATGTCCCATCTGGGTCACGGACCATATTTCAAACACCAGCACAATTTTAAAGCACAAATGCTTTAAAAATGTTTAAGCAAAAGATTTGCTCAGATTTTCAAAACCATTACATTTACAAAAATATTTCCCTTAAACTTGGGATTGCTCCAAAAGACTGATTTACAAATATAAAAGAATTATCAAGGACCCAAAGCATATGCATATATGTGTATTAACATACCGCTACCATACTACATGAATCACCAAAATTCAAATGCAACTGTTAATATTAATCTAAGTGTTATCATAAGCAGATGAAAGTCTCTAAGTGGTCTGAACACTTTGTGGCATGCAGTGTGGGTAGTGGAGCTCTGTGATTCCTCATACACAGCTAATGGTCACCTCCACCCCACTGCACTGGCCCACTCATAGGAGCAGGAATGACGTGAGCACACATGCACTACACTGTTCTTTACTGAGAGGCCTCAGTGTGGGTCAGCGTTAGCTCAACCCTGGGCACGACTCTCACCAGTCTCACTTGAATTGTTGGGCAGGCGTCTCTTCACACAAAGGAAAAGAGCGGCATGTTCTCACCAATGTTCTGCTCATATTCTAAGACATGGAAAAACCCACCACCTGACAGCTTGCCTATATATGTACACAACGGAGGTGCTCAATGTCAGTGTCTCTTTAGAAATGTGAGAAGAACCAAAGCAATGAGTGTGACCACATGACAGCTACCAGTTACAATGGCTCTATAACTCTCTGGTATCATTTGTCGTGCACATAGTGAAAGCTGCACTAATTGTGGAATAGTAACTCTAGGAATGCAAAGAGTAATTTCAAAACCAATCTCACCTCACAGTACCAGAAAGGGGAAGCGCAGAGAGCTCAGTCCCCTAGATGATGAGGCTATGGTTTCCTTGTTTAGAAGATTGCAAATTAATCTCATAATGTAATATGAACACCTCCTTTAGAAATATAAAGAAGAAACAAGTAGGAAAATTGTCAATGCTTAAAAAAAGAAAACTCACTACTAGTGTATCAATAAAAGAGGGTTCTTCATCTTTTAGTGGGCTTCATGTGAGGAAGTAAAAAGCAGGTACTTAGAGCAAGAATCATGATCTAGTTTCGGAGGAGTCAGCCATCCTTTTTTTTTTCCCTTTTTCTTTTTGGCTTTTCGACACAGGGTTTCTCTGTATTGCTTTGGAGGCTATCCTGGAACTAAGCTCTGTAGACCAGGCTGGCCTCGAACTCACAGAGATCCGCCTGCCTCTGCCTCTGCCTCCTGAGTTCTGGAATTAAAGGCATGTGCCATCAAAACCCAGCTGGAGTCAGCCATCCTTTAGCCAGGTGAGGGGAGTGTCACTTTGAGCCTGGTAGCAGATACCATTGGGTACTACTGAACAGCTCTTCCGACAACTCTAGGATACATAGACAGGAAGGCCCCTTTTCAGAGGGAACCAGAGTTTCCAACTCTGGTTTGGGCGTTGTCATTAACATCTGACTACTTAATATCTATAATATGGAGAGGGCTATGTCAGAATCATTTGCTGCTCAGAGAGAGAGGGGAGGACCTTTCTTTTTCTTTTTCAGGAGAGTAGTCCCAGTTGGCTTACAATTCAGAGCTCCATCTGCCTCTGCCTTCTGAGTGCTGGGATTAAATGTATATGACAACAGGCCTGGCTGAAAGGGATCTTTCTAAGCCATCTTACACAAACAGAAGTGTGGGGCAGAACAGGGTGTGGGTGGGGAGGAGTGGAGTGAGATGAGGCCCATGAACATTTTTGCCTGAAGGAAAAATTATAAATTGATTATGACTGTCCACTTAAGACACACCGATCCAGAAGAAATCAACACTGAATCATATCGGTGTAAAGATAAAGATGTACATTTATTTCCATGAGTTACAAGTGCATTCTGTTCATACTAGCAGGCAGTCTTTATAAAACCCATTCTCCATTGCTGTCAAAAATTAAGGAAAAAAAAAAAAAAAAAAAAAAAAAAAGACAGCCAAGAAATAAAAACCTAACACTAAAATTATCTTTTCTAAATCATCTTCTGGATAGCAGTCTCTGTGGAATACAACTCAGAGGTCACAATAGATTTTGCTCAATCATAGGATGTGACATTTGGACAGTGATCTCTGCACAGAAAGCTTTAACAGTCATGCAAGGGCACAAGGGCACAGAAAGTATTGAACAAGGCAAACTTCTCATCAGAGAGCAATGAGGGAGTCAGGAGGCACCGTACTGGGATAACACCATCAACTCCACAGCACACGGCGCAGGAACAAAATAGATCAGGAAATAGGAGAGAGCTCGAACACAGTTACTGCTAGTCTTTTATGACATTAATTCAGCAGTACCAGAAACACCTCAATATACTTGGCAACAGAGCAGAGCTTCATGATGAGAACTCATGAAGGCTTTATTACAAGTCATTACATCGCTGAAAAGTGAGCTTGAGATGCTGGCATGCTTTGGAAAAGAACTGTACACTTTCTCATTTAAAGACGCAGTGTTCCTCTTAGCTAAACCCCAAGGCAGTGAATGTGGTTATGAAATCAGCCTTCTCTGTGAAACAGCTCAAGGCGTATATGGAGCTCCACCCTCAACATCTAGGTCAGCTTGCTCTTGACTTCACCAGAAACTTCTACAGCTCAGTGCTTGTGCATCTTGTAGCAAATGACAAACAACTGTTACTTTAAATCTCTGGCTAAGAAAGCATGTAACATTTTTGGTAACTAACTGCTATACCTCCATTACAACAGAAGTAACTTTAGGAAACCTACAGAATTACACTGCTGGTAAAATGCTTCCTAGAATAGTGATCAAATACCTTAAATATGGGACTAACATGAGACATAGAAAAATGCCCCCAAAGGACTCCTGTAACAGAAGTGCCTGCCCCTGAAGCCTGCAATACCATCCAGGGATGTCCACAAGCTCCTGCTCTGAGTAGACAGTTACTAGTCAACAGATGAAGTGCAAATTTGGAGCTGTCACTGACTTAAAGTGCCTTATGTAATAGCATTCCTCACTGTATAAAGCAAGATGCCAGCAACTGGGGCCAGTTTGGAAAGACTCCCACTCTGGTGAGGCTGCATGGTTCAGCAGGATGACATGTAGAAAGGAATCAGGAGAGGGAGGAACCACTGCATCTTTCAAACCAGAAAGCAGTTAGTGACTAAACGAGAGTCGGCAGTGCACCGGAAGTGCACACTGCTGCAGGGCACTGGTGTCAGAAGACATCTCTGAATGATGGGATTCTGTGAAAGTATAAAAGCCACTACTACCAGAAGCTGCCCCTCCAAGCAGCTCCAAGGAGTCAGAGTGGGTAAGCTGAGACGGGCTGGAGACAGGACCAGGGGTCAAGAACTGGGAGGAACACCGACATCTGAGCGCGTCCAGTCCTCTGAGCCCTCGTCCTGTAAAAAAAAGACAAACTCAGGAGTAAGGATTGAGCCATGTCACAGTAAAGGCAGCAACAGCACAACATGGCAAAGTAAAGGTGTAATGGGAATAAAGAACTGTAAAAAGGTCACTGTACTCTCACACATACACGACATGTGCGACATGCAGTGGAGGCTGGAGCTCTGCCCTCATTTCTTTTTTAAGAGCTAAGTGGGCATAGTATGGTGGATTGAATGAAAATGCCCCTCCATATGGCAGTGGCATTACTGGAGGTGTGGCCTTGTTGGAGGAAATGTGTCACTGGTGGTTTCAGAAGCTCAAGGCAGGCCCAGTACCTCACTGTCTCTTCCTTTAATCCCAGCATTAGGGAGGCAGAAGTACGTGGGTCTCTGAGTTTGATGCCAGCCTGGTCTACAGAGTGATTTCCAGGACAGCCAGGGCTACACAGAGACCCTGTTTCAGCCCCTTTCCCCCCAAAAAAGTCAGGGTGGTAAGGATGAGTGCCACAGGCCAAGTACATACAAGGTCATAGGCTGACCTCTTAACAAGACCTAAACTCCTATCTTCCAGTAAACCAAAGGGAACCGAGGCTAATGCTCTCAGTAATCCATCTGCCTGAGAAAGCTCAGAAATAGGAAGATGATGAAGAATGGCTTACTTCCACATTCATAGTAGGGGACGCAGGAGATGGGTCTGGATGAAAATGAGGTACTGACAACCACATCCCTTCAGATCAACACCGGAAATGTCCATATGCAAAATGCAATCAAACACCCTAACCTTTCAGGACTGCTTAGGCATAGACATCAGAAAGTTACCCTCAGGCAGCAAGGTTTTTTTGTTTTGTTTTGTGTTTTTGAGGGTGTATCGCCCTACCCCTAGCGCCAATGTCCTGGTGTCTCTCAGCACTTCCTATCCTCAGCTTGGAGCTTGTCTGAGTTTCATAGAACTTCATATCTAAGTTGTTAGATCTATGCCAAAGACTGAGGAGCAGAAAACACTTCAGCGCTATCTTCTGGATCAATGCTTATTATCGTTATTTTATGTGTATGGCTGTTATGTATGTGTGTACAGTGCCCATGGTGCCTGGAAGAGGGTAGGGAGAACCCTGGAACTGGAGTTGTGACCACATGGGTGCTGCAACTTTGGAAGAGCAGCCAGTTGAGCCATCTCTCCAGCCATTATTTTTTTTTTTAAAGAAATTAATTAAAAGTCAAGTCTAAATGGCAATTTCTCCTTGAAGTGTATGAAATGAATGAGATGGGTTAATAGGTACATGGAGGAAGATATAGTCTGATAAAAGGAGAAAATGAGTGTAGCCAAATGTTAATGGTATCTGGAGTACCTATTTTAAAAAAGTTTTTTTTTTTTTTTAATTCTTTAAAGTAAGCTGAAAATTGTGGGAAAAGTCTAGGGATATATGGGATGACTATGGGTCTCCAGCACCAAACTGCTACAATAATCTTATTGGCTTCCTGTCAATGCCACCTTAGTACCATCTTGGCTGTTTGTCGTCTGCAGTGTCCATGTGACTGTTTGCCAAAGGCTATTGTCAGGCCATTCCACACTGCTTTTGTAAAATCTTTTCCCCAGCAACTACTTCAGACCTATCCAGAATGCTTTATCTCATTGTTTATTTACATTTGAACACAAATTCTATTTTTTCCTTTACCTAAGTTCTTGTACCTAAGTTCATGAAGCTCAGCCCAGGCATATACAGATCCTTCTGAGAGGTCAGTCTAGACTTTCAGCCTCCCTGAGAAAGCTTTTCTCGGTTTCTCTTTGCCCACACTCCATTGTGTGAACCAGTAACAATGGCTTCCCGCACAGTGTTATCTGCAGACCAGGTTCATCAGCAGATTCTCTGGAACGAGCACTTGGACTATTCCTTTTGTGTCTGTCTAATCAGGGGAGATATATGGAAAACTCTAACATTGTGGATTACTGTGGCTATGCCATACACAAGAGGGAATCAGGTGCTGGTATGTTGTGAAACTGCCTAAGAACAAAAAGGACACTGAACTGCAAGATGAACAGAGTGGCCAACAAGTCACCATTCATCCCCTTGAGTGCAGACAGGAGGGACATGTAATCCCCAATACAAGTTGGTACTGTGGTGGTGTTGTGATGGGGTGGGTGGGAAAGAACGTGACTCCTAAAGAGTAAGTAAACTTTCACAAATCCTTACTACTAATTTAAAGTAAACTATCTTGAGTTATAAGAAGCTAGAGGGACTGCTACCCTGAATACACACTGCTTAACATGAGGCCCTTCCTCTCTGAAAGCAGTGGGACCCAGCACTCATGCTTCCTAGTCAACACAAGAATTGCTATGTACTGCACATCCTACTCTCCAGCCCCCAACCAAATCCTTCAAAATATGAAGCCACAACATGAAATCTATTTCCTTTTGAGACTGTTTTGAACTCTTTTTCTCTCTTCCCACACTGTGCCTCTTCTGTCCTTCCTTTCCTGGCTGTCTCCTGTGCAGTCTCTACACCCCCGACTCACAATTTTCCTAGCTTGCTTAATTCCTAGGTACAATTCTCCAATCAGTGTTTGTCGTGAATGGCTTCCATATCTGTGCTTCAGTTACACTGTTTAGTGAATAAAATTCTATCTTTTCAAATCTTTATTTTTAAAATGTTTTTATTAGTATATATTAATTATACACAGTAATGGGTTTCACTGACATTTTTATACATGTATAATGTGTTTTGAGCATATTCACCAGTTATCCTCTTATCCCCTTTTCCCTCTCCCATTAATTTCCCCTTCTCAAGTCTTAGGAGTGTAGCTCAGTGGTACAGCACTTGCTTAGCATGCATGAGGCCTTGGATTCAATCCCTAACTCCAAACCAACCAGCAACCAGCCAGCCAGCCAGCCAGCCAGCCAGCCAACCAACCACACAGTCCCAAGGCCACAAAAGTTACACAATAGAATTTCTGAACATTTAAAATGTCATATAAAATAAGTTTTTTGGGAGTAAATGCCTGAAAGCTGTTTCCTCCCACAAGTTATTTTCTCATATATGACCCTCACCCCCCCCCAATACATATCACTGTCACAGTGTCTAAGAGCTGCCACTTTATTTCAAGTCCTCATAATCTGTGAAAGATGAAGTCTAATTTCTTCATTTCACACCAGGAAGCAATTAGAACAAAAGCTCTGTCAATCAAAGGGGGACACATTGAATTTCTTTTTCCTTTTAAAGATGTTTTTTAACTTGTACCATCTCTCCCTTGCTAGGGGGTTAACTGTATAGTTAAAGTTCTAGATACCTGACCAATTTAAGATCTGTATCCTGGCTGGAATCTAGCAGTCTCTTCAAAAATGAGTTCTTTGAGCTTCTCCTTAGGTAAGTCATCCAATTCCATGTCAAACTTGAATGGTGCCTCAGCAATGGGCTTTAAGACAAAACAGAATTATTTACTAGTCACCAATTGTTACAGTCAAGGCAGTTACTGATTTATAACACAACTCTGGCTTATATTCTAAATTACACAGTAGGACCAATGCCTCACAAAACTAAAAGCTCCAGGGCTTGGGGTGCAGCTAAGTGGGCTTGGGGTGCAGCTAAGTGGTGGCATGTGTGAAGCTTTACACAGTACAGCAACAGAAACAGAGGGTCATAACTATGGTGATTTTGACAATTTCTTCAACTTAATCACATCCTATGGAATCATTTTCAAATGTTTTAAGACACCAAATATCTTGGTAACAGAAGTAGAGGTGGTTGTATGGTTATATAATCAAAACCATTTAGTAGCCAGAGGACTACTAAATATGAGGTCAGCCTGGGAACTCAGCGAGAATATGTCAGAGTAAAAACAGGGCTGGGGATGTAGAGCACCTGAGACCTGGGTTCAACACCTACCCAGTAGCACAAAAACACATTAATCTAAAATAAATACATATGAATTATATAAATTACCATGTTGATATTTGTTATCTAAGGAAACATTATAAAGCTATTAAAAATGAAGCTGCAAGGAGAAATACCCATGTAGGCATATAGGTCATTGCATCCTACTTTACTTAACAAATTAGATATAAGGGTGCTGGAGAGATGGTTCAGAGGTTAAGAGTACTAGCTTCTCTTCCAGAGGACTGGGGTTCAATTTCAAGCACTCACATGGCAGCTCACACCTGTGTACAGCTTTGGTTCAGGAGATCCAGCACCCTTACACAGGCATACATGTAGGCAAAATTTCAATGCACATAAAAAATAAATTATTTTTGAAAATTAGACAGAAAAAATATAAAACTGGGAGGAAATGTTCTTCTCTTCACCCTAATGTGAAGACTTTTTGACATATTTTCACTTTGTGTATAGTATAATATATAGCCTTGTTTGTTCTACATGTATCATTTCTTGCTCTAGCCTCCCAATTACTTTGATTATAGGTACTATCTGTCTCAGTCAGGAACTCATGTATCTCAAGTTGGCCTCACATTTTCTATGAAGCCTTGCATTTCTTATCTTACCATCTCCAGAGTGGCTCCAGAGCACTGGGATCATATAGCATGCATGATCACCATGATCTTTTATGCACAGCTGGGAATGGACATCAGAAATGCATGCATGACAGGTGAGAAAAAGATCACGTGAACAATATCTTGGAAAAAAAAATTCTCTGGAGCTTGGAATAGACTCATGACCAACTGGGTATGGTGTGCACACCTTTAATCCCAGCACTTGGGAGGCAGAGGCAGGCAGATCTGAGTTTGAGGCTAGCCTGGTGTACAAAGTGAGTACCAAGATAGCCAGGGCTACACAGAGAGATCCTGTCTTAAAAAAACCCAAAATAAATAAAACATTTTCTGTGTATGTGTGTGGAATAGTGTGTTGCAAAGTAGGAGCATAGAGGACTGAGGAAAACTGTAGAAGACATTCTCTCATCCCACCACGTGGGTCTTGGGAACTGAATAAGCTCTCAGGTTTGGCAAGTACATTTACCCACTGAACCATATTGCTGGCCCCAATTTTTTTTTTTTTTTTTTTTTTTTTTGAGAGAGTTATTCTCTGTAGCCCTGGCTGTTCCTGAACTCAAAACTCAGCCTGCCTGACTCCCAAGTGCTGTGACTGAAGGAGTGGTGTCACCACCACCTAACCCATATTTTGATTTTAAATGTCTAAAACTAAAATATCACAGGACTATGGTAGACAATGATACAAACTGTCAATTAGTATATACCTAGGCTTTCACATCCTCATATACAGACTCAAACACTGTACTATATTTTGGTCCCTAGAGGACACTGAGTGTACAGGACCACATAAAGTATCCTATGCATGTCATGTACTGCCTTCATTTGTTGAGGCTGACACCAGCCCCTTAGGAAACTAATACCTTGTACACTGTAGATGTTTTATAAATTACCTCAAGTGATTAAAGGGTGGTTGTAGATATGGAAAGGAACACCGTCTTCACCTTGTGTGGAAATGTTAATAGGGATGGCCTCCATAGACTTATGTGTGTGAATACGTGGCTCACAGGGAGTGGCACAATAAGGATGTGTGTCACTATGGAGGTGGGCTTCTAAGTTAACCCACTGTGGAAAACAGTTCACTCCTTTGCCGCAAATCAAGATGTAGACTCTTATCTCCTTTTCTAGCACCATGTCTGTATGTCACCGTGACAGATAATGGACTAAACCTCTGAAATTGTAAGCGGCCACCCCAATGAAATGTTTTCCTTTATGAAAGTTGATGTGGTCATAGTGTTTCTTTACCCATAGTAAAATGCTAAGACATTTTGATTTCTACACTCCCTCATTTGCATCAGCTTTTAGCTATGATGTCTTTCTTTTGCATTTTAATGTGAATTCTCTACTTGCTTTTTCCTACTTTAAGAACTTGCTTCATTTTCTATGCAGAGAAGTACCCAAGTAGAGAAACCTAAATTTAATTCACTTTCCATCTTCTTTTGTTATTCTTGGGGGGAATAAAGCTTAAAATGAAGCCTGCAGAGTATCTAGAGATGCAAGGCACGGGGCCTGCTCTGGAGACAACATGGCATGGTATGTGCAAGCCTGCTCTCAGGAACTATCATATCCACTTTCAGCTTCATCAACTCTTAACACAAGTGCTTTGTCTGTCATCTCTAGGGAATGGCACATTGTTAAGAGTCACGAGGTCATGGTGTGAGCCACTGGGTGACTAATTCTACCTGTCTCAACTGTGTACCCCTTCTCTCACCCGTCAGGACCAGTGCATAGTACATCGATCTTTCTGCCATGGGCCATTGCAATTTCTAGTCATAGTAGTATAGGCTCATGTTTGAATACTTGGTCCTTAGTTGGTGGAACTGTTTGGGAAGGATTAGGAGGTGTGATCTTTAGAGGACGTGTGTCACAGGAAAGGGCTTTGAGGTTTCAGAAGACTATGCCATTTTGAGGTACCTCCCTCTGCTTTGTCATTGTGTCTCAAGATGTGAGCTCTCACCTACTGCTCCAATGTCATGTTGTGTGCCTGTTGCCATGCCCCTGGCATGACGGTCACAGAGTCTAAACATCTGGAACTATAATTGTTTATAAACTAACTTCCTCTTTCAAAGCTCCAGAGCGGTGTAGCTGTTCTCTTTGTAGATGCACTGCTCTACCTGCTGTGTTGGACAGTGCTCATCCTCAAGTAGGAGGTGGGTATGCCATTATGTTCCTCAGGAAAATCATGACAAGAGTATGGCTAGAGCGTCTGCTGACTACTGAACATCTCTTGATGCAGCAGCCAAGAGGGTGCACTCTTACCTCATCACTTGGGTCATAATACTGCTCCAGGTATGGGTGGGCCAGAGCCTGTTCAACTTCAATCCTCTTGTGAGGGTTAAATGTCAACATTTTATCCAGTAAGTCCAGAGCTACAAAGAGAAAGGATTTTTGCTGTGGTAAGAAGCAAGAGCAAATGTTTTACATCTCCTTCAGAGCTGACCTCACGACAATGGGGCATCAAAGTCTCTCTTTAAAAACCTTATGTGGCTGGGCATTGGTGGCGCACACCTTTAGCCCCAGCACTCGGGAGGCAGAGGCATGAGGATCTCTGTGAGTTCGAGGCCAGCCTGGTCTATAGAGCTAGTTCCAGGACAACCTCCAAAGCTACAGAGAAACCCTGTCTCGAAAAAGCAAAACAAAAACAAAAACCATGTATGTATGAGTGTGTCACATGCATGCTATACACTATGTGAGTGTACTGTCTACAGAAGTCAGAAGAGCAAATTGGATCTTCCCTGGGATTGGAGTTACAGATGGTTGTGAGCTGCCATGTGGGTCCAGAAAGTTGAACCTGTGTTCTCTGGGAAGAGCAGCTGGTGTTCTTAACTACTTATAGGTATCCCTCTAGAAAAGTCTTACTGTAAATCTCTTGTGACTATGTGAACATAACTACTAACCACATGGCAATTACAGATGCCAATGCTCAAAAAAGGGGAATGGATAGTCAAAGGAAAAAAGTAGGTTTCAAACCCAGGTTTTCTTACTAAACGTTGACATTTCCTCTATTACACACTTTGTAGGTATCAAAAGTATAGAGCTGGGGATGAATAAGGCTCAGTAAAGTGACTGCTCTACAACCACAGGAACTGAGTTCAGGTTTCCAACATTCACATAAAAGAGCTCATGGGATTACTAGTGCAAGAAGGCAAGAGTCAAAAAGATCCCAGAGGCAGGCTGGTCAGTCATTCTAGATGAATTAATTGGTGAGCTCTAGGTACTGTGAAGTGGCAAGTGATTCAGGAAAATAGCCAACAAAAACCTCTGGTCTCCACAAGTATATAAACAAGTAACCCCATACAGTCATGTGTATAGACATCCATATACTATATCCACATACCAAATAAGGTAGATCAGCAATTGAAGACACCCGACACACAGAAATATGTGCATTTGCACAAAGTCTTAGTTTCATTCCAAAGTCATTCCCTCCCCACAAAATACAAATTTGATCAATCCATTGTTCACTCTCCCCAACACTTCCCTTTTCTACTCTATTAAAAAACCTACTGACACACATATAACCAACATGCATGCAGCATGGCCAACTTACCAGTGGACACACCCATTCTAGAATATTAACAAGACTAGTCTCATTCAGGTCTTAAAAGTAGTAACCACAGCTGCCAATCATGTCCAAAAGCCACTGTTTTGCATTACATCTTAATGATGTCTGGCTCTTTCAAGACCTTTCCTGGGCTTTGGGGGATGTCCCGTTTAGGGATAAACATTCTACAGTCACTTATCTCTGCACTCTGATTGTAGTTAGTTCTTAGCATTAATCTCCACATACTGCAAAGTTTCTCTGATAAGGGTTTGGGCTGAACTAACCTATAAGCATATGGACTGAGTATTTAGAAAGTTACATACTCTACCAGTTTAGCAAGATGAGAGTAGGTTCTCCCCTAGGATCTATGGCTTCTTTAGCCACTGATTCTTAGCTAGATTTACAACACACCAGACACTAGTTCCTTCCTGTTGATGAGATCTTAAATCCAATCAAATAGCTGTTGGTTACCCCTTCCCCCCAAGACATCTGTGCCACTACACACCAATGGATTTACCCTGTAATGAAAGCTGTTTTTGTAGTTCACAGCGTGGTAAGAAGACTGTTAGTATCTTTTCTCTCCTGGCAACCTCCTTAACACCTATGAAAGCTGGTTAACTTGAAGGAAGGGTTATGGTGCCTTTCATAGGCTCTGACATTTGAATACTTGATTCCCAAGTGGTGGTGCTATTGGGGTGGGCACTTAGAAGGTGTGGTCTTGTGGGGGAACTATGTCACTGGAGGCAGTCTTTTGAGAGTTTAAAGACTATTTCATGTTCACACTCTTGTTTCCTGTGCACTGTCTGAATTGTGAACCCTTGGCTTCATGTTTCTGAGGTAATGCCTGCTGCTACAATCCTCTACCACAATGGAGTTTTAACTCTTTGGAACTATAACTCAATAAACCCTTTCTTCTCTAAATTATAATATTGCAACTTCAACTTGAGATTCTTGACAGGACCAGAGCAAACAATCCAAGCCTAAAATCTGCCATAGTAACAGTGTTCCTCACACCTTCTGACCTCAGGACCCCTTTATAACCATTAAAACTTACTGAAGATATGCTATTTTGAGAGCTGAATAATACACAAGAACAAAGTTCAAAGACAGTAAGACTGTATCAAAACCACGACCAAGGATCCATTTTTTTTTAAAGCCGCTAATTCAGATCACAGCCCAAGTAAGTGCACAAGTATCTTCTTCAAGATAGCTGGTGCATTCCAAATGTAGCAGCAATGAATCTGGAGATTCTCTTGTCTCTAATCCAAATTGCATCATAGGAAAGCTGGGATTACAGCTTTCCTGTGATTCTGTGCTTGGTTTTACATGGTTGTAGGAATCTGAATTGAGGCCCTTTACTTTAATCAAGTACTTAAGTGAGGGATCTCACTAGATCTCAATTATTTTTTAAAGAAAAAAAAAAAAAGATTTAATTTTATCATGTGTGTTTGCATAGCAAGGGTGGGCTTGGTACCTGCGGAGGTCAGAAAATAATGTGAGAGCCAGTGGAACTGGAGTAACAGGTGGTTGTGTCACCATGGGGATGCTGGGAACTGAACCCAGGTTCTCTGCAAATGCTTTTACCTGCCCAGCCATCTCTCTATCCCTTCAATTACTTATATAGTCTCCAGAACTCCCCAAACTGGAAAACCAACCTGTACTTTTCAAGTTTCTATCTTCTGTTGCACATACGGACCATTCTCTATTTAAAAACATATTTTTCAGAGGCTATGGGTTAAGCAACATTCAAAGTTGTCTTTGAGGTGACCAAATTCCACAAATTCCAGAATAAAACAACTCTGTGACACTAACACCATGCTAGTTTATGATTCCGATTATGACTCATATATACAATATCAGAGTGTAAAAAACTCCATAATATTTCATGTGAACTACACTAGATTTTTGTTTATTGTTTTTCTTTCTAATAGTAACCACTATGGTGCCCCCCCCCCCCGTATTACAGCTAATATTGGTATGCTTTAAATCTATTCCTTTTAGATATATTCTCCACATCTGATCAGTTTAATATCATGTTTTAAAACCTTAAGCATCACTTAAAATTTTTGTTTACTTTGAGTGTGTATAAGTTCATGTACAAGGATGCCAAGGTACATGTTAGGATCAAGAGGACAAATGTGCATGAGTTATTTCTTTCATACTTTCTACTATGTAGGTCCGGGGGATCAAACTCAGGTTGTCAGGGTTGACAGAAAAGCCACCTAGTTGGCCTCTGTATTTTAAACTTTATATGGCCAACTTTACTCTTTTTACATATCTGCTTAATTTTTAAAATTATTATTCATTTATGTGTATGGATGCAATGCCTACAAATGTACCTATGTACCAAGTGTATGCTCAGTGCCCACGGAAGCCAAGAGGGTCAGATCTGAACTGGAGTAACAATCCATGTGGTGCTGGGGATCAGTGCTCTTAACTGTTGAGTCATCTATATCCAGCCCTTCTTGGTTTGTGTTTAAAGCTTAGGAAAAGACTACATGTAGTACTAAGAAAAACATAGAATATCTGAATATTGTTCTCAACGGTGTGGATTTAAAAAAAAAAAAATCTGTTAAGATTGTTATTTTGTATGAATATTTTGCCTGCATGCATGTATACATACCACGTGTGCCTGGTGTACTCAGAGGTCAGAAGAAGCTGAACCTGGGTACTCCCCAAGAGCAGCCAGTACTCTAACTGCTAGCCACCTCTCCAGACTCACAGCACTATTTAAAACTGCATGTGATCACTGACTTTGTTTTTTGAGACAAGGTTTCTCTGTCCTAGCTGTCCTGGAACTTACTCTGTAGACCAGCCTGGCCTGAATCTACAGATTCAGAAATCTGTCTGCCCCTGCCTCTGAGTGCTGGGATTAGAGGTGTGTGCCACCACCAACCTGCATGATCACTGAGTCTTTAGGAATTCATTTTCATGTATGAGAATGCTTTAAAGCAAACTTATTCCAAAAGAAGATTGAACTACCTAGTACCATCTGTTGTAATCATTTCTGCCCACTCAGTGAAGTCACCTTCGAGAATTCTAAACCAAGACTCCTCTGAAGAAAGCGGCAGCATTTTTACTCAAACTTTTAACAACCATGTAGAAAAAACTCTCCACTCACAGAGTTCCCACTGTTTCTATCTCCTGAGTGCTGGGATTAAAGGCACGTACCACCACCACCACCTCCCTAATTTCCTGGGCTTTAATGGCATCAATTCTTGTATGACTTTAAGTTAAGGAAAACAGCTGAAAGATTCAAGTAATCTGATAAAAAAACCAAAAGCACAGTTTTCTCATGTATGAGTCTCTTTGAAGAGAGCAGCTCTGAAAACAGGTTACCATGCTCAGAAGACAGATGCACAAGCCATTCTAAATGTAATGTGTTAGGGCTAGTTTTAGCAAGTACTGGTACATCCAGCCAGGCCTGACACACCTAAGTTTGATACTGGATCCCTTGTGGTGGAAGCAGCGAACCAATTCTTGCATGTTATCTGACTTCCACATGTAAAACATATGAATGTTAAAGAAATAGTGTGTCATATGGGTTAACTTCTAATTTTTAAGATTTAATAATTAAATAACAACATGATTCTACATATATGACTTTGTTATACCCATAGTGAAACACTAAAAGCTATTTTGTAACTAGGCTGGGTAGCCTATGAATGTAACCCCAGAAATTGATTTGAGGGAAGAGGATTACTTTGAGGTCAAAGCCAGGCTGGGCTATACAGAAATACCCTATCATAAACATGATCCCCAGATTCTCATTATTAATTATCTATGACAACATACTAACTATATCAGAGATGAAGAGTTTCTCCTATAGCCAAAGTAAATTATAAACAAATATTTCTGAACTTCAACTTGGACCCATACATGTATGTTGCTGGACTGGTAGTGGTGGCCTGGAATTCTTGAGGGCCTGATTCCAATCCCCAGAATTCACTAAAGGCTGGGAGGGTAAGCAAACCCCAGGTAAATGATACCTGAGGTTGTTCTCTTGTCTTATAAGACCCTTCCCTCTGATGTTTAAAATATACAGTGGGGAGGGAGGGGAGAGAATATGAACAAAAAATTTAGAAAAACCTAAACCAGCAGAAAGCTACTATAAAGTCATTAATGATAAGTCACATTTAAAAGTCATTAAATTATGTACTAACAGGAAGAATAGACACATTTCTATTAACGATTGACTAAGAAAATAACATTCTAAGCTGAGTGTTGGTGATGCAGGATGCAGAAACAGAGGCAGGAGAGTTCAAAGCCAGCCTGCTCTACAGAGCTAGTCCCAGGACAGCCTCCAAAGCAATACAGGTAAAACTTGTCTTGAAAAACCAAAAAAAAGAAAAGAATGTTAGAAAGAAATTTCACCTTTTAAAAGATACTCCTACAATTTAAAAATGATTACAAGAATTTATAAGTTATAATTTTTTAAAAGTATAAATTTTTAGGTAAAATGTATATGTACATTTTGTAGCCATGAAGACACAATAAGAAGCAGTGTTGTGTCAGCAAGCTACAAGCTGTCTCCTCTTGAAGAGAGAGAGAGAGAGAGAGAGAGAGAGAGAGAGAGAGAGAGAGAGAGAGAGAGAGATCTTTATAGTAGCAGTCTAATCTAACCTGATGAAACATCTTTCCAGCCTAGGACATTTTAAATAATTACCCAATGGTTACAAGTTAATTTGCTGAGTTTTGAGGCTGGAACCTAATAATTTAGCCAATATAATAAGCAAACCTAAAGCTAAGCTAAAGGAAAAAAAATTATCAATAAAGTTAAGATTTACCTTTAGAGTCAGCATTTGGGAACAGCCTGTTCCATGGCACCTTATTTTTGTGCGGGAGAGAAAGCAAGTAGTTTCTAGCCTTTAAATTTATTATACAATTCAGATCTTCCTGTGATGGAGATCCAAGAATACCTATCAGACAAAATATTTACTGTTAATTGTTAAGGTAAGAATAAATTATTGTGTATTATCAACCACAGCACAGAAGGGACTCTGCACTTAATGTCATCTTATCACTGCCTGGTAATCAATCACCTTGCACTACAAATTTTTACAAAAACATCTTTAAAAATTTTTAACTAAAGAATATGAAAACTGACACCCCCACCCCATCTATAGTGAGTCTGAACTTACCCAGGATGTGATTCAGCTGGTCAAGGTAGTGCTTCCCAGGGAAGATAGGCCTGTTGGAGAGCATCTCTGCCAGGATGCAGCCCACAGACCAGATGTCAATGGACTTGGTATAACCCTGGGACAGGACAAGAGACAGTGACAGGGTGTGGTGTGTACAATACAATGAGATCTTCTTATATGAGAGTCTGGGCATCTCTGTTGAGACTCCCCTCTCGAAATACATGGACACAAAATGAAAAACAGTAATTTGGCTTTCTGAAGAGTTGCTGCTGGTGAATCCCAGCACTTGGGAGACAAGAGACAGGCAGATCTCTGTGAGTTACAAAGGGAGTTTCAGGACAGTCAGGGCCACACAGAGAAACCCTGTCTCTAAAAGCAAAAGACAAAACCAACCGAACAAACAAAAACAAAAAAACCAAACAACCAAACAACCAACCCCCCAAAACCGAAACAGCAAAAACCAAACCAAAACAACAAAAAACCCAAAACAAAACAAAACCAAAAAAACCCTAACTCCCTCCAAAGAAAGGGGGGTGGAGGTGGTTATGTGGAGTAGTAACACTCATTATTTATGTCATTTAATTAGTTTTTATAAACTAGCAAATAAACTTTTATGGACACTGCTATATTTCTGAAATAACTATCCATTTTGTAAGTAATACTATCAATATTAATAATAATCAGTCAGGCTGAAAAACTTCCACCTCTAGCCAACATTCTTATCTTCTCTATTGATTTCTGATATATAAATTTTCTTCATTGTAACAATAGCGCAAGATGCCTCTAAAAGGTAAACAAGCTGAATTTCATGGGAAATGTTAGGTATAGTAATAAATGGGAAGAGAAATAAAAACAAGAGAAAAGAAGTCAACTAGTAAAATTGAAGAGTGAGCTGATTTGAGAAACTAGAGGAGCTAGTAGGTCCTGCAGTAATAATACAATAGGTAGAATTCTAAGTAATTCTTTCTAAAACTTTTATAATCTAAGGTACCTATTGCTCTGGTCCAAAGCTAAATAAAGGGAACAATGAAAAAAACAAAAACAAAAATCAAACAATAACACAAACATATGATGAGCAATTGGGCCTCCTGGAGAAATGGCTGTCCCAAGTCTGGAACAGGAAGTGTATACAGAAGACAGCCTGGAGCAGCCAATGCCAGAGAACAACAGGACACTGTCCAAAGCTGCTGGGGAGGGAGAGGTCTACATCCCACATAGAGTAGATTATAACAAATAATAGAGAACACTAAAACACAAAAGAAAAGATGGTTATGTTACTGCCAATGGGAGTAAGAGAAACATCTGAGAGTTTGATGAAAAGAAAATTTCACAAACTATTTTCCCTTCAATTACTCTTATCTGTAGTGTTCTAGAATGACCCAGAAATCACATGTGAGCACCACCCATCATCAGCACAAACAGCCTTACCTTCTGATATTCTCAAGTTAGCATAGTTTTTGTGTATGCACATTAAAGACATAAAAGTCATGCCCCGCGACAGCACTACATTCCTCACAGATAGCATGGGTTAAAGCAGGTCATATGCTATTCAGTCCCATTGGGTAACTCACACCACTGCCTGTAATTCCAGCTTCTGAGGATGCAAAGCATAAACCCATACAGACACAACAACAAAACCAAACTCCTACCAGAAAAAAAACAAAAAAAAACAAAAAAAACAAAAAAAAACAAACCAACAAACCCAAAAGGAAGCTCAACATCCTGAGCTGTCCTCAATTTTGCTAATGGCTCATAATTCTAACAAAGAATTCATGCTTCATTTGTTCAGTCATGTTTGTTATTTGTGACAAAATCATAATAGTCCAGGCTGGCCTTAAACTTGTGGCAATTCTCCTACCTTTGCTCCTGAGTACTGGAATTATGTTTCCCTGCTTCGTCTGGCACCCAATTCCTCCATTTCCTGAAGTTTGAGAGGTCTCTCTATGTAGCCTGGGCTGCCCTAGAACTTGCTTTGGAGACCAGACTGACCTTGGGATTAAAGGCCTGGCTCGTAAAATCCAGGTTTTGTTAGCAGAGCTTGGATGACCTCGATCCACTCTTCACAAAAATCTAGTGAAGAGGAGGAAGGATTTCATTTTGAAACATGTGTACCCTGTAATTTCAAAAGTCCATAGTGGTTTCTATTCTTTCCACACCCAGTGCTTTAGGACTATAGACAAAGATGGACACAGACATTTATGGTCACCATAACTCAAGTTCAATTCTGAGAAAGATATACCAGAGACCAAGGTTTACAGCTACCATTTCTTTTTCTTACCTTGGAATTCAACATAATTTCTGGAGCTCTGTACCAACGTGTAGCTACGTACTCTGTCAAGAACCCTGTGTGATCATGATCCGGATCTGCAACACGGGCAAGGCCAAAGTCACAGATCTAAGGGGGAAAAATGTGAACACCTTCTTAGAGATATTAAGAAGCTAGTATCAATACAACATGAAAATAAAAAAGGCAATAAATAGCAATACCAAAGACTGCAAGAGTATGCCACAAATACTATGCTGGGCACCTTTCCAATACAAGCCCATTATTGTGAAGTGATGACAGACCACATACTAGAGGTAAGGAAACAGGAACAATCTTGACAACCATGTTTGGATTTCACCACCATCCACTACTGAGTGCACAACACTCTCAGACTGGTGAGTTAAGAAAAACTATCTTAGCAGGGCTGGAGAGAAGTGTTTCAACACTGAAAAAAAAAAAGACTTCTATCGTAGAGGACCCGAGTGGTCACCAATATTCACATTGTGACTCACAATGGCCTATAAATTACAAGGGATCTGATACTCTCTTCTGGTCTCCTTAGGCACTGACATACCATAGTGTACAGACATAAACACAAACACATAAATAAAACTAAACCTTAAAGACAAAACTGTTAGGGGTATTTAAAAAAAAAAAAAATCACCATTGTGGCTCAAAGAATTGCTGATAATTTGCTCCCTAATCTGTCTGCCCTATCCTATTTCTCAGACTCCTCTATTTCTGGCCAGTTTTCCATTTAGTGTAGAAATGTTTTTTGTTCGTTTGTTTTTATTTCCAAAAATTCTTCTCACTTCCCTACTTTTTACATAGCCAATCCTGACAGTTTTAAAGCTTCCAATGTACTTAAGATAAACCATTTGTTCTGAAGTTAATTCATGTATGTGTGTGGTGGTGCTCAGGAGGATGACTTTCAGAAGTTGACTCTCTCCTATCATGTGGGTCCCAGGTACTAAACTCAGGTCATCTGGCTTCATCACTGTCATCCACCATTGCTATGTGTGGCACCCAGCTTCTCACATTCTGAATCCCAGGAGCACACACTCCCCCAAGGCTCTCACTATCTAGCTGTCTTAACACTATGATGCTACTTGGGTTAGCTGCCTTACAGACTCCAGTGTATATAAAATACTTAGGTCAACATAAATAATTTCTGGTCCCCAAGAAACCTATGCAAGAAAGAGATAGGTTAACAGCAGTACAGTAGAAGGCTGTTTGGAAGACAGATCAATATGGAGGCTTCACTGTTCTAACTCAGCTAAAAATCAAGGTCCAGCACTGAAGTTCAACAGTAAAAGACTGGTTAATGATAACCCATTGCAAAACTCCCAGGAGAAAAGGTGAATGTTTTGTGGATTTTTTTTTTTTTTTTTTTTTTTGGTGTGTAGCATTTTAAAGTTTATTAGTTTTCAAAATTAAATATTTTAATGAAAACAATTTGACCAAAATTCTGTCACAGAAATGAGACCCAATAAAACAAGTTTACAGAGAGAAAGATACAGAAACAAACAAAAAAACCCAAGGGCTTAAACACTGGCCACGAAAGTGGACAACAAAGGAAGAATAAGTCTAAAAGACACAGAACATAGTTATTTGGATTTCAGTCTGTTTGGTAATCCCAGAGGGTATCTCAGTAATTGAGAAAGGCAGGCAAAGAACCCCTGCCACTGCACAAGTGTCTTCCTCTAGTTCACTGTGGGCAGAGCACCCTCTTCTTCACTAACACTCCTGCAGGTTACTTCCTACGTGGGTTCTCATACAGAGGAGAGAGGAAATCCTGAGGTTCTCCACACCACATTGCCCTCTTTAGCCTCTCCACTTGGTTTGTTATACAAACCAACCTCCATCAGGAGGCTGAGCCTCCTTTGCCAATGAGGTTACAACCCTCATTACTATCACATGCTATCAAAACACTCTGCCAACAAGATACATTTCTAGCCCTAAGACTATAAATTTTAGTTACTTTTATTATCATGTGTTTTAATGTAGACATGTCAGTGCCATGGTGTGTATAGGAGTCAGAAGATAACTTTTAGGAGTTGGTCATCTCCTTCCACTGTTCCATACAAGGATCAAATTCAGGCTGTTAGGCTTGTGCAATGCCTTTACCCACCTGAGCCATTTCACCAACCCCCAGGTACCACTTTTGAGGAAAATACAATTAAGTTCTAAGTTCTGTTTGATTGCTCTTAAGGCTTTCACTGTTTCTATTCTATTTCTTTCTTCAAGTCTTTTCACCAAGCGCCTTTAATCCCAGCAACTGGGAGGCAGAGGCAGGCGGATCTCTGTGACTTCAAGGTCAGCCTGGCTTACATTTCAACCCCAATCCCTTTGGAGTTAATAACTTGAAGGGTTTCCAGTAAGACTCAAATGAAAAAAAAAAAAAAAAAAAAAAGCAATAAATAAGTGATTCCCCCTCTCCCCACCAGGAAAGTACTCATAGCCACCACTTCCTATGGTAGACTACGACCAATCCATTTAAGTGATTTAAACTTTTCAACATGTGTGATTCACAGGGTTTCTCTTTTGTGGAGCTAACTCTTCATCTTATGATTCACTTTTAAGCAAAGCTCACCACTCAGTCCGGCCACAAAACAGTCACTCTCTTTTCTTCCTCCCAAGCCCCCCTCCCTTTCTTTGAGTCAGGGTTTCTCTGTGTAGCCCTGGCTGTCCTTGAACACAGAGATCTGCCTGCCTTTGCCTCTTGAGTGCTGGGATTAAAGGTGTGCACCATCATGCCTGACCACAAAGTTTTTTTTTTTTTCTTTCTTAGTATCATCTTAATACTGAAAACTAACCAAATCAAAGCAATAAAAAACAAGTAATAGCAACAAAAACCCTCCACCACAAACAAAGCCCAAACACATCTATCATGGCTACTTTTATTCTTCTGGTCCAACAGAGCCCTGTACTAATGAAAGTCTGTTCATTCTTGGAGGGCTGATATGGACAATATCTGCCTGCTTTGCATTTGAATACTATTTTATGTAACCAGATGCACATAACACTATCAACTATACATTGCTGGGTTTCCATCTCTCAGTGGCAGCCATTCATCCTTTTGGTTTGGCATACCTAACAAAGCTTCACACAGAAATGCTCATTTAACTGAAAACTCAAGAAATTACACACCTACCTAAACTTTTAAAAGTTTCTTTACTGAGATATAATTCACATAGTTAAAGTATACAATGCTATAGTTTTTAATATTATAGTTATAGGGTTATGCAACCTTAGAACAATCAATAACATTAAAAAAAAAAACTTTAACAAATCAGTACTGTTTTCCCTAATGCTATCAACTATAAACCCACTGTATAGATCTACCACATTTTATCCACAATTAGCTGGACAGATAGATTGTTTACATTTTTGTGATACAAAGGATCAAAAAATCAAAGCATATGAAATAAGCACACACATGCACATAAGAGCTACTAACTTGCTACAGTGGCTACTTTATCTCTGGAAAGGAAGAATGGATTAAAAGAACAAGACTGATACTATGTACTTTTATTTTTGCTACAAAATATTTATGTTTCTGGTAGTTTTGAATACAAAACACAGTATCTCAGACACAAGTTGTTTTGAAAAGTATGTGGCATCCTAGCCAGGCATTGGTAGTGCACGCCTTTAATCCCAGCACTAAGAAGGCAGAGGCAGGCGGATCTCTTGTGAGTTTGAGACCAGCCTGGTCTACAAGAGCTAGTTCCAGGACAGGCTCCAAAGCCACAGAGAAATCTTATCTAGAAAAACAGAAACAAAAACAAACAAAAGCATGCATCAGCCTGAGAGTAAATGACTTAGCTGACCTTGAGATCACAAGTGGTGTTCAGCAGGAGGTTGGAAGGCTTGAGGTCACGATGCAGAACATTAGCTGAATGGATGTATTTTAACCCTCTCAGGATCTGATACAGAAAATAGCAGATATGGTCATTGCTGAGGTGTTGCGTCTTCAAGAGCTTGTAAAGATCTGTCTCCATGAGGTCCTGTACTATATATCTATTTGGCAGGTTAAGGTAAAGCACGCAACAGTATGTCACACTTAGCAAAGCACCAAAACAAATTCAACTTCTCTTAATCCCTTTCCCATACAGCTTCTGATACAGCAAGACCACCAATGGAAGGGAGAAACTGAAGAGAACATGGGTACATTCTCATGAAGAGAACATGCACCATCTCTGCCCTATGTGGCTTCTTGTGGGCCTAGACTGAGACTTGAAACAGAATATTGGCCAATATTGAAGTGTCAACACCCCTGTTCCCCAAAATTGTCAATTAGCCAATTGTTCCAAAGCTTAAAAAGTATGGTCAACAAACATCAACATTCATCTTTTTGATCCTGAAGTAATGTGTAATGACACTGTTGTTTCCTTTGCTTCCTGTCACCAATATCCTAACCCACCTAGAAATGACCCTGCCTTCGAGTCCAATCTGCCTTTCTTCCTTATTGACTACAGCTAAATTCTGATACATATATAAAACCAAGGGAAGCAGTGTAAAGAAGGGGTTGGTGCTGGGTTTTGTTCTTGCCTGCATAGCTACTATTTCAGTACCTAAAACTTCAGCTAAGCCACCTTATTTCTTTTATGAAAAGTATATTGTGACAGGTGGTAGTGCTGCTGCCCAGCATTTGGGAAACAGAGACAGGTGAATCTGAGTTCCAGGCCAGCCTGGTCTATAAAGTGAGTTCCAGAATACAAGGGAGCTACACAGAGACATCTGTCTCGAAAAACCAAAACAAAACTTGTCATCTATAAGAGACTTTATGACAAAAGGTAAAACAAGACTAACAGGTGGTAGCAGCAGGAGGCATTTCACTTAAAATGCACCACTCCATACAGGTGTGGGCTACAAGGGATTCTTGTAGTGCAGCTCAGCCTTGATCTCTAGCACTGGTTACAGTTATATGCATTAGAGCTGACCCAGTCTTAACCACGAGGCCCAGTTTATCCATTTTAGATAGGAAGCTAAGGCTGAAAAAGGAGCACACTAGGACCATCGGGAAGGTGCTGATCTGGCCAGGTGCACCTATTTCCTAATGTGATGAATGCTAGTTTGTTTACCTTTTCACTATCCTAACAGGCATATCAGGGTTGGAAACAACAATAACCAAGATTTTCCAAAACTAAAATTAAAGGAAATTGTTATAGGGACTGACAGAGAAACGACTGAACTAAAACATATTAAAACTAGCTACCAAAAACTGATAAAATCTAAAATGAAACAATGAAGTGCAACAAACAGATCATAATCGCCTTTTAGCACCTTAGCATGCTTTATGCATATGGGAGGAGTGATCACAAAACACTTTTCTAGTTATCCTTTTCTAGTTAATCCTTCTTTTCTAGTTATCTATTCCACAAAGTGACCAAGCATCTGTGGAAAAGGATACACATCTTTCATTTGCTCAATGGTTGGTGCCCGGATGATGTCATTGATGCCGATGATATTCTCATGTCTGAAACGCAGCAAGATTTTTATCTCTCTTAGGGTTCTCTGGCAGTAGGTCTGGTGCTCAAAAGGGCTGATTTTCTTGATAGCAACTCGAACTTTGTTGAGATTATCGTAAGCTGAGCTAAAAAGAAAATAAAATAAAAATTCAAAGGTGTACTGGTATTTGTCTACTTTTACTAATACCTTTGAGTGAGTCTATCCTAAGATGGTATTTTAGGAGGCATCTGGAATCATTTTGCAATGCCATTAGCATGGTGTACTATCCCCAAATACTTTGAATGACTTTAAATATTATGTTTCCTTGGTTTGTACACTTTGGCCCAAAGCAGTGGTTTTCAGGGAGGTAGGCAAAAGAATCTACACTGGAATCTACTTTCAGAAATACTCTCAGGCACACCTTTAATCCCAGCACTCAGGAGGCAAAGGCAGGTGGATGGATATCTGTGAGTTCAAGACTAAGCTGGTCTACAGAGTTCTAGGAGAGCCAGAGCTACTCAGAGAAACACTGTCTCAACAACAAAAACAACAACAACAACAAAAAACAAAACACACTCCCTTTGGTAATCATAACAAGTGAAAAAAACATAGTTAAAACAGTTAACAAAGGTTGGGGATTGTCAGCTCACTGCTAGGAAGCTGCCTGGAAATTTGATCCTAAGGCATGGCCAGCACAATGGGTTTGTCTAACGGGACTGTCAGAAGGAGTCAAACATCAACGTGACTTTCTATTGTATCATCTAACTTGGTGAATGAAATACACCAAAATGACCTTTTTGAAGGTGTGACACCACCCTCTCCCAGACCATTCTGCAGATATACGAGCAGGCAAAGCACTCATATGCATATAAGAAAGGGGAAGTGGAGCTAGACTGCCTGTCCTAATGGCATACACCTATAATCTTAGCACTAAGGAGGCAGTGGCAGGTGGCCACTGGGTTACATAGTGAAAGAAAGACATGTGTGCATGAGGAGTGGTGGGTAGAAACATGGGTCAGTGGGTAAGAGTTCATACTGAGTGCTGGAGAGATGACTCAGAGGTTAAGACCACTGACTGTTTTCCCAGAGGTTGAGTTCAATTCCCAGCAACCACATAGTTACCAGCTCACAGCCATCTATAATGAGATCTGCTGCCCTCTTCTGGCCTGCACTGCAGGCAAGCATGCAGGCAGAACACTGTATACATAAAATTAAAATAAAATTAAAAACAAAAACTGTTTTTCCCGAAGGACCAAGTTCAGTTCACAACACCACTTTTGAATTGGATCTGAGGCCTGCTCTACAAGAAAGCTGTATCCATGGCCTGGGAACACATGGGACCCAGAGGAGAATCTACTAATGCTGTTGTGTTAACTGGACATGCTATCAAATCGTCTTCTAAATATATCTATAGCTGTAAGTTTCAATGCTTTCTCAAGTTTGGTAAGAGAAGCTTCTTTCTGCAGTGGGCAGCAGTTAATACAGAGACTTGTGAGTGGTCCAAGTGCTGTGAACAAGTGACTGTTGAATGCCACCCCCCCTTGCCAGGGATCTTCATAAAGATAAGGGAAAGAATGCTAAGTGCTGGAGGATGGGGAAGATTGCTGTGAAATACTGCATATGATCAGGCCAATCAATACATCAGCATGAATGAGAGAAGGGTTCATGACATCCAATAATAGCTGAGGAATAAACTGTCAAGTGCTGGCTGCTGGGGGAGAAGTAAGTTTTCTCTGGAGGCACAGCTGTTGATGGGCTGCCTATCTTTATCTGCTAGTAGATGGCCCCATGTACATGTAGGTATACTAACTGGACTCAACAGAAAAGCAAGAGGATAAGAATGTGGGAGGGAGAAATGTTGGAGGCCTCTGAGGGAAGTAGGAGGGGAGATATGGGCTAGACATTAACCAGATACATTGTATATATGCACTAAATTATTAAATTTAAATGAGGGGTGTGTATGTGTGTGTGCGCGCGCGCAGGACTTTAAATATGTGCTCTGCTTCAGGGCTTAGATGGGTTGCAACAGATTCCAGAAGCACACATATGCAAATACAGAATCAAAATCCATAAAATTCTGGATATTATTTAATAGTTGCTTTGTGAACACTTAGGGAAGAAAAAGGAATCAACATGAGTCAATTATGAACAGTCATGGTAAACCAACTTCATTTCCTGTTTTGATAGGGTTGCCACAGCAACAACAGAGTGTTGGTCACAACTTATGGAGAACTCAAGCAACTTGACACATACTTCCCCCATTTGAGAGACTTCATGCAAAGTGTGGTGGAGGAAAAAGTTCCTGCTCTTGAGAAGCTCTAAATTGACTAAGGAATGGAAACAGCAACACAAAGAATCTTCACAGATTAGATCCAAATAAGGATATTAGAGAAAGAATGAAAAAACTGTAAGTTCCAGGTATGGTGGTGTACATCTTTAATCCCAGCATCCAAGAGGCAGAAACAGACAGACAGATCAACATAAAGAGTGTAAGGCCAGCCATTACTACATAATGAGACCCCGTCTAAAAGGAAGAAAGTCAGGCAGACAGGCAAGTTGGCCGTATAGAAACCATAGCCTATGGAAGTAGACATTTCACACAAAAGCAGGGGTACAAGCAAGTAAAAACATAACATACGGAGAGAGGCAAATACCAGTATGACTATGGGACCGTCCACTTTACCCAGCATTGCTCCTTCCCAGAAGAACAATGTACACCAAAGCTTCCAATTTCTGTCTCAGAAACTATGCAAACCCATGCCTAGCAAACCATTCTTGTTCTGAAGCTCAAAGTGATGGGAACAGTGTGGTTGTAGAAAGAAAGAAGAGGGATACACTAGGGGGCGCCCTCCTGAATCTGCTGGCAAAGAATTTTAAGCCTGAGAATTTTCTAGTTGAGCCCAACCTTCAAGGTCATTAGGACACTACATATTCTGTTTAATATTTCTTAACTTGATTTTTATAGCATGTGAGACACTATTTATAGTCTCACTCCAGACCTTGCAAATATTAGAGGCAGATCTGGGAGAGAGGTATATCCCTTTAGGATATGAGCAAGAATGAATTATGTATGTGTATATACATGAGTGAATGTGGTGATGAGCATGGAACCCTGTTTGCAATAGGCAAGTATTCTACACCAAGTTGTATCTCTAGCCTACCTGACTTAGGAGATCTAAGGGGGCTAGGCTGGAGATCACAGGTCCCAGCAGTGTAAGGAAGAGCTATAGAAGCCACAGCAGATACCACTGTGACGGAGAAATGCTTCGAAAAGAGATATAGTAACACTATTCGAATCAGTAAAGACGATAAACCAGTTAAGGATAGTAAGACATTAATAAACCATAAATAACAGACTAAGGACCCCATGTCCAACTCTGAAGTCTATGTATTTACCCAAACAGACAGACCAGGAGAAGACGACAATGGTATTTCAGAAGTCGGAGAAAGAATGAATGCCAAACTGAAGTGGAGAAAGAAAGCTAAGAGCCAGAGAACATTTTCTCAGTGTACAGAGATGAGGTGAGGTGGTGACCTTGGTCCTGTAAGGAAATGAAAGGAAGGCAGATTTGAGTGGAAAAAAAACCAGAGACTTAAAAGGGAGGTGGACCGTGGGGGATGCAGGGGAACAATGCTAGAAAATGCAGGCACACAACTGGGAAGGTATCATGAGCACTGGAGACTAGTAGGGTGGAAAAGAAAGCACCCCATGGCAAAACAGGTGGATGGAAAGGAAAATCATTATCAGACAAGAAACATATGCAAAAACACAAAGGCATCTGAGCATCTGGGTACATCATCTTCACAACTTGGCTCATATCCCTATCCACCCATCCAAGATGCTCAAAACAATGAGACCAGATCAAGTCCTTTCCAAGGTCCAAGGGTATCTTCTTTTTTAAAAAAGTTCTTTTGAGACAGGATTTGTGTACCTTGGCTGTTCTGGAACTTGCTCTACAGACCAAGCTGGCCTTAAACTCATGAAGATCCACCTGCTTCTGTTTCCTGAGTGTCATCACTTGGACAGCCCAAGTTTACTTCAGATGTAGTATTGAAACTGTCCCAAAGCTTGAGGACAAAATGAAAAAATTTACATAGGAGAAACAAAGCAGATATTAGCCTCTACTAAAAGGTCGCAAGGAAACATGGACTTCCAAACAGAATAATATTCTTTCTAATATTATCATGTAATATTTTTTTCCCATCTGCAATCCCAAACAAAAATGAGAAAAACTGAAAATGGAATAAAGAGTGTGGGGCCCTCAGGGTGAGATCTGAGGATTCCCTCAGCCTAAAGAGCAACTCTAAAGCAAAGTTTATGTAGATGTAATTCAAGGAGAGAGCCAGTTATTTCCATCCCTTACAAGCAGAAGGCAGAATAGAACACGTGGTTCTTCTACATTTAGAGTCAAGGACAGAAGTAATGGGCTTGCAAACTCTTCCACTGCTATTGAGGAATGCCACTGAGGCCAGGGATGTCCCAGCATGGAGGCCTGGAGTGGCTACTGCATGAAACTGTGAAAGTTAAGCCTGGACTTTGTCGGAGTCCCCAAGATGTTGGAAATGACAATGCCATAGGATGTCTGCTGACGAAACTGCAGACAGATTGGAACCAGTCCAAAGAGAGAAATGTGCTGCAGTCTACAAAGCTGGAAGGAACGAGAGATCTGAATTGCCATTTAAGCTCTTTGGACATCAGACATAAAGCTATGGGATTTGGAGTTTGCCCTGCTGAATTTCAGGTCTTGCTTTGGTTCACTATTTCCTCAATAATGTCTCTTTCATCCATTTGGAAAGGTAATTCTACACCATTCTGTTCTAAGTATGCAATTCACTTTTTGTATTTATAGGGGATATATTCGCTAAAAGATTGTGAAAGTTTATGGGGACATTTGAAGTTGGACTGAATGCATTTTGTATAATGATATGGCCATGAGCCTCTGGGGCCAGGGAGTGGGATGTGATGCTTTGAGTGAGAATGGTCCCCACAGCCTCATATGTTTGAATGTATGGTTCCCTTTTGGAACTGTTTGAGAAGGATTAGGTGTGCCACTGGAGGTAGCATGCCAGACCCAAGTATCTCTGCCTCCAATTTTTGGATCAAATACAAGCTCTTGTCAGGCGGTGGTGCACACATTTCATCCCAGCACTCCAGTGGCAGAGGCAGTCAGAACTTTATGAATCTGAGGCCAACCTGATCTACAGATCTAGTTCTAGGACAGCCATGGCTTCCAAGAAAAGCCCAATCTCAAGAGAGTGGGGGAGTGGGACTGGGAGTGGGAAAGCAAACTCTCAGCCACTATTTTTGTAAACTATATAAAATAATGTGGCATTTAAATCTGACCAGTGCAATGGGGGGGGGGAGATAACCATTATAACATAGGTTAACTAAGAAAAAATTTAAAATAAGGGTATGAGTTTTTGAGGACCTAAAGCCTAAGAAAGTTCAGATCTCTGCTTTCTTAGCTATAATAAAGAAATAGGGACTGATGTACTCTTCTGATTTAAGCAATTTAGAGCTGGAAATGGCATGCCTTTAATCCCAGAATTTGGGAGGGCAGAGGCAGGTGAGTTTGAGGCCAGCCTGGTCTACATAGTAAGTTCCAGGACAGTCAGGACTATGTAGAAAGATCCTGTCCCCAAATAAATGTATAAATAAAAAGAAAACAAATTAACCCAAAGTTTTGTAGTTGAAAACAAAAAATTGTATGAGTGTGCTAGTAGAGGCTAGAGAACCATTTTTTGAAGTAGAGCTTCACTCTACTCACTAGGCCAAAACAGGCTGCACCACATTCAGCAAGGCATTTGAAACCTGTGACTGATCTAGTTTGCTGCCTGTACAATTTTTAGCCTGCAAGGAAGAAAAAAAAACAAAAACAAACAAACAAAAACAAAAACAAAAACAAAACACTGAAATGGAACCTAGAAGTTCCCCTGAGCTGAAAACAGAATTGGTGGCTTGGAGAGTACAAATTTGTCAGAATTGTTGGGCAGAGAATATCAGAAACACAAGAGCAGTGGAGATCTGTATCGAGTTCTTTCTGTAATATATGTTCTATTGCTAAATGTGTGGTGTGGCTAGTTTAAGCTTACTGGAAGAGAGAGAGGAGAAAGGAGAGAGAGGGGAGGGGGGAGAGGGAGGGGAGGGAGAAAGAGAGAAAGAGAGAGAGAGAGAGAGAGAGAGAGAGAGAGAGAGAGAGAGAGAGAGAGAGAATCCTTATTCTCCTAATCTCTAGCATATTTATTTCAAGTGTCTTCCAAAATTCTATTACTTGGGGCACGCTGAGCCCCCAACTCTCTTATGGAAGAGAAGAAAAACAGTCCCTCCTCAAAATTACGAAAGCAGTAAACAATGGCTGGGACACAGAGATCTACCTGCCTCTGCCTCTGCCTCCTGGTGCTGGGATAAAAGACTTGTACCACCACTGCCTGGCCTGAAAGTAACTTTCATGAAAATTTCTTACTTAGTAACAGCTACAATTTGCCAAATACTTCTTAAATGCAAGGCACTGATCTGGTATTATGTGTAGAAGGTGGTATTTCAATGATGGATTAAAGAGTTTAACAGTTAGCCAAAGAGAAAGGTATTTTAGAAGGAGCCATGGCCACTCAAGCACAAAGGCTATAGGACAATGTGGCTAGAGTCCATATGTCCTGGAATAGAGCAAAAGGTGACATCAGTCTGACAGGGTAAGAGATAAATACTTACTTGAATGTCTGACAGTGAGGGTAGCTCAGTCAGAAATATAAGCATAAGGCTGACAGGAGGCTAAAGTAGAACTAGGAATGTCAACAAAAAGACCACAGCCACCATTTTCAAAGTACTCACATCCATCCCCATTCTGAAATTATAGTAGTTGTTAGTCTTCCCACTTGCTGTTTAAAGGCTAATAAAGAAGTACATCATGTTGAAGGGTTATATTCCCCCTTTGAGCCATGATCTCTGCACAATTCAGGCTTGTCTAAAACTTATTATGTAGCCCAGGTTGGCCTCAAACTTACAGTGATCCTTCTGCTTCTGCCTTCTAAGTACAATGTGCACCACTATGTCCACATAAAATTAATTTTTCTTAACAGTAAAAATGGTATCTTTTTAATACTAACTTCACAAAAATAATATTTAAATGTATCCAATTTCTTCTGTAATCTTGCATTTATTAAAAGGTATTGATTTGAGGGAGGGCTTAAAAGTTTTACCAACAACCTAAAGCAGTGGTTCTCAACCTTTGGGTTATGACCTCTTTAATGAACTTCTATCTCTAAAAATATTTACATTACGATTCATAACAGTTGTTACGATCTAGCAACAAAATAATGTTATGGTTGGGGGTCACCACAACATGAAGAACTGTACTTGAGGGTAGTAGTACTAGGACCATTAATAACCACTGACCTAAGGGATCCACAGAAGAAAAAAGACTAAGAAAAAGAACTCTTGTTAAAACGGCAATTTACAGGCTCAGTGGAAATGTAGCATCAGGGGATTAGTACAAATGTTGATATTCAAGACACAGTAATATTAGTTTTAGGATTCTGAAAAAATTACACTGCAAAACTTCCTCAAATACTTTTTGTCTCTCTTAGTTCATACTCCAGCTGGACTTGAACCTGTGGCAATCCTCCTGCTGCACCTTCCTGAGTAATGGGTAGGAACAAACACCTTGCCTGGTCTGAAATTCTTTTAAATCATCTCCAACTGTGGTAAACACTATGGATAGAGTGGTGAAACAACACAGCTTATGGCCCCATAACTACATAGGGGAGATATAAAAACACAGGTATTAACATACACTAATATATAATTGTATTATGATGAAATTACTGTCAATATGAAGAAACCCATAACTAATTAGTCCTATTAAAATGACTATAGAGAACTTAGTTTAAACCAGGAATTCACAGACGGTTCTGTCTTCTTGACAAAATGAGAGAGGCCTTTAAACAGAGACCTGAAGGATTATCGAGGACTAAGAGTTAATCTGGTTGGAGAATGGCAGTGTAGGAAAATGTTCTACTAGCAGGACCTGTAAGACCATCACTGAGAGTGCACTGACCCTACACAAAGTACTACAAGAAACCGAGTAAAGCTGAGAGTGGGAGAGGTAGTCTTTCCCAGGGAAGAGCACACCTATTAATTGCTTGTCCAGTGGCAAAATTAGCCCTGAAAACATACATAAGTGGAGAATAAAGTATCACATTTATGCATTTAAAAATCAGACATATTTTAATATTTTATGTATATGAGTGTTTTGCTTGTATATATGCATGTGTAACACACATGTGTGCCTGGTGCCTGTCAAGGTCAGAAAAAGGTGTTGGACTTTCTGGGACTGAAGTTCATAGTTGTGGACCACCAAGTAAGTTCTAGAAATCAAACCCAGATTCTCGGCAAGCACACTAAGTGCTCTTAACCACTGTGCAGAGACAAACCAGCCTGGTCAACATACTAAATTCCAAAACAGCCAGAGTTGGAGACCCTATCTCAAAAAACAAGCAACCCCCTCAAACAAAACAAACAAACATAATAAAGAATTTGGGCTGGAGAGATGGCTTGTACATATTGTTCTTCTAGAAGACCCAAGTTCAGTTCCCAGAAACCATGTTGGGAGACTTCACAACCACCTGTCACTCCAGCCTCAGGGGATCTGACATCCTTTTCTGGTCTCCATAGGCACCCCTCCCCAAACACGTAATTTCAAAACAAGATAATAACCCAATCATTAAAACATGCAATAGAATATTTTGTAACAAACAGGAAAATACGATAAATGTGTATTAAACCACACATCCCCTAGAATGGCAAAATAGAGTAGTTGCAGCAAGTGATGACAAGTACACACTAAGTTTGCAATTTTCTTACACACTACAAGCAGGATTACAAATGGTGCAACCACTATGGAAAATAGCTGACAGTTTCTAAAAAAAAAACAATATGCACTTAACAAAGCAAGCTAGCAACTGCTTGGTTTACACAGATGCGTGTAAAAATGTTTATAGGATGGGTTGGAGAAACGGCTTAGAGGTTAAAAACACTGCCTACTCTTTCCAAGGTCCTGAATTCAACTCTCAGCACATATTGTTAATGCCTAACAATCATCTATAATGAGATCTGGTGTCCTCTTATGGTATGCAGACATACATGCAGGCAGAACACTTAGCACATGACAAATTAATAAATCATCTAAAAGCTGTTTATAGAAGCTATAAAAGCCCCAAAGTAGGAACAACTCAAATGTCCATCAAAGTGAAGGGTATAGAAACTGGAGGCTTGGTTAAGAGCATCACTCTTGTAGAGGATCTGAGTTCAGTTCAATTCTTGTAATTCTACCAAGGGGATCTGACACCTCTAGCCTCAAAGTAATCATGGCCCCCACTACAAAAACAAAAACACATACATACAACCTGTTTGTTTTTTAAAGAAAGAGAAAGAAGTCACAGAGTTGGATGGGTAGGGAGGTGAGGAAGATCTGGAAAGATAAATCATGATCAGATTATATAAAAAATACTTTAAAAAAATTAAATCAATCACTAAATGGTGTGAAGGCACACACCTGAGAGGTTCACAGGTTCAAGAAGAACATGAACTATATAGCAATTTTCCTTTCCCTTAAGAGGTACGAAGACAGGAGAATTCTTTGAGTTCAAGGTCAGCCTGGTCTACGTAGAAACAGTCTCTCTGTCATACACACACACACACCCCTTCCCACCATTCTGTTTTTTATCAAGAAAGGATTTCAATGTAGTTCTGGTTGTCCTAGAACTAGCTCTATAGATCTGGTTGGCCTTGAACTCATAGAGATCTGTCTGCCTCTGCCGCTGGAGTATCGGGATCAAAAGTGTGTGCCACTTGGCATACAAGATTACAAAATTAACTTTAAAAATCAGTAGCTCTCCTATATACAAATAATAGAAGGGCTGAGAAAGAGATCAGAGAAACATCACCCTTTACCATAGCAACAAATACAAAGTATCTTGGGGTAACTCTAACCAAACAAGTGAAAAGACATGTATGACAAACACTTTAGGTCTTTAAAGAAAAAAAAAAAAAATTAGACATCAGAAAATGGGAAGATCTCCCATGCTCTTGGACAAGTAAGATCAACATAGTAAAAATGGCAATCTTACTAAAAGCAGTTTACAGATTCAAATCAATACCCATCAATATCCCAGCACAATTCTTCACAGAAGTTGAAATAACAACACTCAACTTCATATGGAAAAACAAAAATAGGTAAAACAATCCTGTACAATAATGGAATTTCTGGAGGCATCATTATCCCTGACTTCAAGCTCTACTATAGTGCTACAGTAATAAAAAATAACTTGTTAATGGCATAGAAACAGACAGGTGGACCAATGGAATCTAATTGAAGACCCCGATATCAACCCACACACCTATGAACACCTGATTTTTGACAAAGCAGCTAAAATTATAAAAATGGAAAAAAGAAAGCATGTTCAACAAATTGTGCTGGCATAACTGGATGTCCATGTAGAAGAATGCAAATAGATATGTATCTGATGGGGGATGTCCTTCTGTGTGCTGTGAATGTTTCTCTTATTGGTTGATGAATAAAGCTGTTTCAGCCAATGGACAAGACAGGATGTAGCCAGGCAGGTAGGCAAGACTACCAGACTAGAAGAATGCTACTGGGAGGAAGAAGGCAGAGTGGGTTGAGAGATATATGCCAGATAGCAACTGGGAAGATAGGCTACCTGGGCATTCTCTGGTAAGATAAGGCCATGTGGAAATATATAGATTAATAGTTGTGGGTTAATAATTAAGAGAGAGCTAAGCAGTAAGACGCCTAAGTCATCAGCCAAACAGTTTATAATTAATATAAGCCTCTATGTGTTTATTTGGAACTAACTGGCAATGGGTCCTGGCAGGACAGAAACTTCTGTCTACACATATAACTACTTCCATGCACAAAACTCAAGCCCAAATGGATCAAAGACCTTAACATAACACCAACCACACTGAACCTCACAGAAGAGAAAATTGGGAAATAGCCTTGAATGCATTGGCACAGGACACTGCTTCCTAAATATAACACCAGTAACACAGACACTGACAGCAATAAACAATAAATGGGACCTCTTGAAACAGAGAACTTTCTATAAAGCAAAGGACATGGTCAACAAGACAAATGGCAACCTACAGAATGGGAAAAGATCTTTATCAACCTCATATCTGAGAGAAGGATTGAGCTCCAAAATATAGAAAGAAATCAAGAAACTAGACATCAAAAGATCAAATAACCCAATTGAAAAATGGGGTGCAAAGTTAAACACAGAACTCTCAATAGAGGAATCTCAAATGGACAAGACATCTAAGGAAATGCTCAACATCCTTAATCATCAAAAAAATGCAAATCAAAATGACTGAGATACCATCTTACATCTGTCAGAATGGCCAAGATTAAAAACACTGATAACAGCTTATACTGGAAAGGATGTAGAGTAAGGCGAACATTCCTCCATGCTGGTGGGAGTGCAAACTTGTACAGGCATTTTGGAAATCAGTATGGCAGTTTCTAAGAAATTTGGGGATCAATCTACCTCAAGACCCAGCAATGCCATTCTTGAGCATTTATCCAAAGGATGCTCAATCATACCACAAGGACATTTGCTCTACAACATTCATAGCAGCATTATTTGTGATAGCCAGAACCTCAAAAAACAGATAAGAAAAATGCAGTACATTTATACAATGAAGGGGGGTGGGGGTGAGGGGCTAGGGGTGGGGAACGGGGGACAATGAAATCTTGAAATTCACAGGCAAATGGATGAAACTAAAAAAAAAAAAAAAAAAAAAAAAACCACCCTGAATGATGTAACACAGACTCAGAAAGACAAAGAATGGCATGCATTCACTCATAAGTGCATATTAGAAGTAAGCAAAGTGTAACCAGACTACAATCCACAGCTTCAGAGAAGCTAGGTAACAAGGAGGACCTTAAAAGGGGAAACATGAATTGCCCTGGAAAGGGAAATTAGATGAGATCTACAAGGTAAACTGGGGGTGTGATGGTGGGAAGTAGGAGGAGTGGTGGTAGTGGGGGATGAGAACAGAAGGGAATGAGTTGGCCAAGGCAGGGAGGGATGGGTGCAGTGGAAGAGCAATGAAAGAGATACCTTAATAGAGAGACACTATGGGCTTGGGATAACCCCAGCTAAAACTCTTAGGAACCATGGAAGAGAATGCACATACAGGCCTACCCCTGCAATCAGATTAGTGAACATCCAACATATCATCACAGCGCACTCATCCAGTAATTGATGGAACCAGATGCAGAGATCCACAACCAAGAACCAGGTCAAGCTCCAGGAATCCAGTCAATGAGAAGGAGAAGGGAATATATGAGTAAGGTAGGTCAAGGTCATGATGGAGAAATCTTCAGCTGAATCAAGCTCGGGGAAACTCATGAACTCTGGAGATTCCAAGGGACTGAACTAGCCCCTCCATATGTGGGAGACAGTTGTGAAGCTTGAGCTAGCTGAGGGAACCCTGGCAGTAGGAACAAGATACAAACTTGGAACATGAGTTAGCTTGTTGAAGCCCACTTCCTATGGTAGGATACCACACTCAGCCTTAACGCTTGGGAGAGGAGCTGGGCCCTGCCCCAACCTATAGTACCAGACTATGCTGACTCCTCAGGGGAGCCCTTACCCGTGAGGAGTGGACTAGGGGTGGGGATGGGAGGAGGCAGAATTGTGGTTGAAATGTAAAAAAATTTAAAAATGGCAAAAAGTGTGTGTTACTACAGTCTGAGACTATATCTCAGAAACAAACAAACAAATGAATAAATGAGAAAAGAAAAGTGGAGAGGCAAGACTGAGAGTAACATCTGAGGTATATCCATCCAATGGAACAGATTGAGACATGAAGTAATAATGAATCTGAAGAAAGCAAGACAGTAAAAAGGTACTTATTTCCTTTTCCATATGAAATGAATAATCTATGAGCTCTACAAAAAGCTGGTCTATGTTTGCTGGAGGCATACACTGTGAAGGAGCAAGAGAACCTTTTGTTGAAATATAAATGTTTTGTGACTTCACTGTGGTAGTGGTGGACTTTATATGAGTATATACAGGTGTCAAGTTTTAACTATATAAATAAGCATTTCAGCTGGGCATGGTGGCACACATCTTTAATCCTTGCACTTGGGAGACAAAGGCAGGCAGATCTCTGTGAGCTTGAGGCCATCCTTGTTTACACAGTGAGTTACTGGACAACCAGAGCATCATAGACTCTGTCATCAAAAGTAAAAATATCATTTTACTTTCTTTCCCCTTTTTGTTGGGGCTGAGTCTTGAATTCAGGATCTTATATATTATATACTCTTAAGCACAAGCCATACCCTAAGCTACACTTCCCTCTTTCTGCCCTGTCCCAAAAGTTGCAATTTGCTGCATAAAAATTATACTTCAAAGGGAATATTTAAAAGACTGGGGGACTGGAGAAAAAGAGCTCAGTTGCTGTGATGGTTTGAAAGTCCCTGGCACTCATAAACTCATAAAAAGTGGCACTATTAGGAGGCATGATTTTGTTGGAGTAGATATGGCATTGTTGGAGAAAGTTGTCACTGCGGGGGTGGGCTTTGAGGTTTCCAGTGTCACAGTCCACTTTCCTGTTGCCTTCTGATCAAGATGTAGCTAGCACCATGTCTATTTGTACACTGCCATACTCTCTGTCATGATAATAGACTAAACCTCTGAAACTATAAGCTATTACCTCAATTAAATCTTTTCCTGCTGTGATTATAGTGTCTCTTCACAGCAATAGAAACCCTAAGACAGTTGTTAAAGTGTGTGCCACACAGGCATGAGAACCTGAATTCAGACCCCTAGCACACATATGGGAATCCAGGCACGTTGTGTGGGGGAGGGGGAGAGGGAGGAGAGAGGGGGAGAGGGAGGGAAGGAGGGAGAGAGGGAGAAAGAGGGAGAGAGGGAGAGAGGGAGAGAGGGAGGGAGAGAGAGAGAGGGAGGGAGAGAGAGAGAGAGAGAGAGAGAGAGAGAGAGAGAACAAATAATTAAAGCAAACCTTTTTTTTGCTGGGTGCTGGTGGCACAAACCTTTAATCCTAGCACTTGGGAGGCAGAGATAGGTAGATCTCTGATTTCAAGGCCAGCCTGGTCTACAGAGAGAGTTTCAGGACAACCAGGATTATACAGAGAAACCCTGTCTTGAAAACCAAACCAAACCAAACTAAAAATCTCTTAAAAGAACACAAGGAAAAGGGGTTTCTGAGGAACCCCACACACCCATACATGCATATATGTATGCACACACACATGCTCATACACTGAGGTATGACACAAAATTAAGGGGCTTGGTCTCTTTCATGGTCCATGGCTGCTATTTCAGGTAACTCCAAAGTAAATGTTCCAAACAGGGTTCAGTTAATGACAAGATCTTTAGAACAAATTCCAAGTTTTCCACAATCCCCCTATGTTCTGATTATGCTTTTCTCTCTATCCTCTCTAGCTACCTGTCAGGCAGTCATATCTCACAGCAAAGACTCAATAATGTCTAAATAAAGTGGTTATGTAAAAGTACCACATACTGTACACAGTGTTAGAGCAACCAAAATGCTACCTATCAACTGTGAATGGATTATTTTTAGAGAAAGCCATTAAGCTGTTCTCTAAGCCTCCCATTTTGGTGAACTTTAATTATCTGAACACAAAACTACAGTACTTCATCTCACAGATAAAAATTAACTTGTCTTCAGATGCTAAACAAGTTAGACTGATCCAAATTATTGTTCCAAAAATAAGCAGGTAGATGATAATGACTGCTTTACAAGTATTCCTTACATTAACTTGGCTTCCTCATAGCGCACTAAGCCACTGCAACTGGGTTTGTATCCTTTTTCTTTTCTTTTCTTTCTAAAGGGAGTTCAAACCATTAAATTAGGAATAAAGGAATAAAAGCTAGCTTAAAGCCATTTTGGCTCTGAAACCAACAGTAGTCAGTGCTTTGGATCTACTCAAATGATTAATATGTATGTTCCAATACCTTATAGGCATTATATAATTGAAGACATATGTAGCCTCTAGAGATAGGTGCTCTGGAGTCCAAGGCACACACAAATGTTGATTGCTACAGATGCATTTTTTAATGTTTTCTGGCTTTAAAATTTTTTTTTTAATTTAATTAACTTATTTATTTTTAAGATTATGCAACAGGCTGGCCGTTGGTGGCGCACACCTTTAGTCCCAGCACTGGGGAGGCAGAGGCAGGCAGATCTCTGAGTTCCAGGACAGCCTCCAAAGCTACACAGAGAAACCCTGTCTCTGGAGGGTGGGGGTAAGATTTATGCAACAGGCATGGTAATACACATCTTTAAATCCCTACACTCAGGAGGCAGAGGCAGGTGGATCTATCTGAGTTTGAGGCCAGCCTGGTCTATACAGTGAGTTCTAGGACAGCCAGGGCTGCATAGTAGGACACTGCCTCAAAAACACCCCAACCCCTGTCAAAAAAAAACACAAACAAACAAAAACAAAATTTTTAAAATTATTTATTACTTGTATGAGTAGTGTGTATATTCATGAGCTCATGTATGTGCACAACAAGCATGAAGGAACTCAAAGAGGCCAGAAGTAGAAACTGGATCCCCTAGAATGAGAGTCACAGCCAATTTTGAGTCACCATATGGGTGTTGGGAACTAATGCTGGGTGCTCTTCCAGAAGAGCCAGTGCTCTTAACACTAACCTCCGAAAATCTTACTATTTATTACATTTTTCAATGTGGTACTCTAAAAAAGAACTAATTTGTAAGAAAACTCAAACCAAGAGATCTGAGTTTTAGTTCTGCCCTGGATATGCCTTACATGTGTTGCAATACTGGTAAGTTATAGTTACAAAATAAGAAAACCCCGCCCACACACTAAAACTAGAACAAACAATATAGAAAAGATGAGCACAGCGCCTGCATTAAGGATGCCGTCCAAGTTCATATTTTAAAAGAGAAGAAAAACCAATCTGTGATGGCTATTTCTGTCAACCTGACCACATCTGGAACTAACTAAAACCCAAGCGGCTGGACACACCTGGGAAGGGTTTTTCTTGATGGGATAATTTGAGATAGGAAGGAATTCCCACCTTTGATCGGGGCCACACCTTCTGCTGGCAGCATATATAAGGACATGGAGGAAGGAAGTTTGCTCTCTGCCTGTTTGCCCTCATTTTCACTGACAAGCCCACTCTTTCACTGCATTGGGGCCTCCTACTTTGGGATTCTGGTGTATACTGAGGAACCAACTGAGACATCCTGCCCCATGGATGGGAACTACTACTGGATTCTTCTACTTTCCCCTGGGAGACAGCCACTGTTGGAACAGTCAGACCATAACCTGCAAGCCATTCTTATCTCATATTTGTGTGTGTGTGTGTGTGTGTGTGTGTGTGTGTGTGAGTGTGTGTGTGTGTGTGTGTGTGTGTGTGTGAGAGAGAGAGAGAGAGAGAGAGGGGGAGAGAGAGAGAGAGAGAGAGAGAGAGAGAGAGAGAGAGAGAGAGAGAGAGAGAGAGAGAGGTCCTTTCTATTAGTTCTCTTTCTCTAGGGAACCCTAACTAATACACCACCTAAATGCCCATGCACTGGACAAAAGCTGCATACATTAATGTGAATTCATGTGTGGCATGCCTGTAGCTGGCAAATGAATGAGGAAGACAGGTGTGGTGGCCCTTGTTTCTAATTCTAGCACTTAGGAGGCAGAGGCATGAGGACTGATTACCCAGCAGTTTGAGGACAGCCTGGGCTCATAGTAATACTGTCTCTTAAAAACAAAAGCCAAAGAATGAGGAAGAGCGAGTCTAATAAACTGATATGATTAAATGAAAAGAGTAAAGCTAATTTTAAAAAAAAAAATGTACCAGCTGGGCAGTGGTACACACCTTTAGTACCAGCACTTGGGAGACAGAGGGCAGGTGGATTTCAGTGAGTTTAAGACCTGGCTGGTCTACAGGAGCTAGTTCCAGGACAGGCTCCGGACAGGCTACACAGAGAAACCCTGTCCGGGGATGGGGTGGGGGTGGGGAGAAGGAGGAGGAGGAGGAGGAGGAGGAGGAGGAGGAGGAGGAGCAGCAGCAGCAGCAGCAGCAGCAGCAGCAGCAGCAGCAGCAGCAGCAAGAAGAAGAAGAAGAAGAAGAAGAAGAAGAAGAAGAAGAAGAAGAAGAAGAAGAAGAAGAAGAAGAAGAAGAAGAAAGATTTTATTCTTTTTATCATGCTTTTACATGAGCATGTAAAAGAGAAGGGTGGATTGGAGAGATGGCTCAGTGAATAATAAAAGTGGCAGCTTTTACTAGGACCTGCTTTCAGTTCTCAGAACCTACATGGTAGCCCACAATCACCAGTAACTACAATTTCAGGATACCTCATGCCCTTCCTCTTTTGGCCTCTGTTGGCATCAGCCCACACACATAAAATATAAATTAACTGAATAGGTAATATGAAATAGGAATTTATATGTACACACATGCCTACATGGGTGGACGTGAAAGCAGGAAGACTAATGGTAAAGAGATGGGGTGAGCAGATGCAGGTCACAAAAGCACAAGTGGGGTAGCATTTGGAGAGAGGAAGGGAGCCAAAGGGTAAGGGAAGGATGGGGAAATCAAAAGAGGGCTGTCAAACCTGTGGTACAATATGGATGAAGCTTGAGAGCAATAGGCTAAGCCAAAAGGCCAGTCTATAAAGACTAGTAATACTATCAGAATACTTCAAGACAATTTCACAAAATAATAGAATGGTGATAGCTGTTATCCCAAATGGAAATATATAACAAATCAACTTAATTGAAATACAAACGAATTACAGAACCATACTAAGAGCTGATGGGAGATGTCATTCTATAAATATGTTTCTCGTATTGGTTAATTAATAAAGCACTGTTGGCCAATAGGAAAGCAAGGTAGGTGGGACTAAGAGGCAAGGAGGAGAGAGGAAGAAGAAAGGGAGGATTCAAGATGTAGGACCAACAGGGTAGAACTCTGGGCCCTCTCTCCAGTAAGATAAGACCATGTGGAAATACTTAGATTAAAGAGATAGGTTAATATTTAAGACAGAGCTAGCCAATAAGAAATGCTAGTTAACAGGCAAAAGCATTATATCTAATACAGCGTCTGTGTGTTATTTGAGGCTGGCGAAGCTGTGGGACCAGGCCGGCGGAAAAACATGCTCATAACAAAGAGCACCAGAGAAAACTCTGTCAGACAGTACTTCAGTTGGACACTTTAAAAGTTGAAGGTGTAACGAAATGAACATCACAGATGCTGAAACTTTTATTTGAGATAGGGGCTCACTATTGTAGTCCTAGCTGTCCTCGAATTCACAGAAATCTACTTGCCTCTGCCTTCTGACTGCTGAGATGAAAGGTGTGAGTTACACCCAGTCAAGGAGTCAGTGAACATACAGAAAAACAGCTGTAATGTGTGAGTTAGTATACACACATTTCCCTAGCTCTTCCTACTGAGACCTATAAGCAACAGAAGCCCAGCAGCAATAAACAACTATACTCAAGAAAAAATGAGGCTTGTTGAAGGAACTCAGGCTAACCTACAAGTGTAAACAAATGCCGGTTAATGAATTTGAACAAGTAAGTGACAGAGTTGGATTATAGTCTGTAGTATAAAGCAAAGACAATCCAGACAAATAGAAAATAATAAGCCACACTGGTGAGTGGATTACAAACAAGGGGGAAAGCTAATACTGTGCAGTGTTTAGAATCTGAGTGCAGGGATCAAAGGTGTGTATGACCATACCCAGCCATAGTAATTCTAATAAAGCTTACTTCTACTTTTTATCTTCTTATAATAAAGATCAATACCCAATTTCTAATGAATAAACTGCCTAATTATTTGAATATTGTTCAAAAATACTAGATAAAAATGTAAAACTTAGTAAAATGTTTAGCTTTAACCCCCAAATAAGGTAGTTCTAACTACCTGATACTACCAAATTCTTAAAACACACCCTCCCCACACCCATCCATCTCCTAGGCTGTTCTCAACATCTACACTGCCAAAATCCTCCTGCTTTGACATACTGAGTGTAGAATTACAGGTGCATAGCATGGTGTCCAGTTTATAAGACTGAAATCAGTGCTTTGTACATGCAAGGCAGGCACTCTTACAAACCCAGCTCTGACCTCAAACATCTGTTTAAAAGTAAAAGTTAAAAACAAACAAACAAACAAACAAAAAAAAAAACCCACACACATCAAGAGGGAATAAGGAAACACAAAGATATCGATAAAAAGGTTAATAAATGCAAACCCCATTTCTGTATGTAGAGCAATCTGGTCACAAACTACAAACACTATTTTTTGTTTGACCTGGATATTCCATTTCAGAGTACAGTCAGAGTTGTACTAAGAAAAATTTTATAACTGCATCATTTCAAAGTATCCAAGCAGTTGGGTATAGTGTTTCATACCTTTAATCTTAGCACTGGGAGGCAGAGGCAAGCAGATATCTGAGTTGGAAGACAGTCTAGTCTACAGATGGAATTCTGGGACAGCCAGGGATTAATAAAGAACCACTATCTAGGAAAACCAGAACAAACAAAAAATGGTGAAGTAACAGAAAGTCAAAGAAATGAGAGACAGTGAATTTATTTGAAATAAAATTTAACTTTAGGTTGCTAGTACATGTCCTAGATAACTAACTCAGACATGTGAAAGCAAAGTACACAGTCATAGAGTGTAAGCAGTATACAAGGTTAAAAACAACAAAAAACACAAGGGGCTAGTTAAGATGACTCAGTGGACAAAGGTGCTTGTCCAAGCCTGAAAACCCGAGTCCAATCCCAGGGATCCCCATGGTAAAAGAAGAGAAACAATTCCCAAAAGCATCCCACCCTCTACACTCACCACCTACCCCACATGATGTTAGTAAATAAAGAAATTCAACAACTAAAACACCAGGGGAACCATCCTGAGATCAGATCCAGCAAAGGGAACTTCAGCCTGAAGTGAGTAGAAGGGAAAACAAACAGGGACCTAAAGGAGAAACAGATGACTAGTTGAAGAAGCCTTTGCTTTTAGACTGCAGAGCCATCAGATGCAACACAACAGCACTCAAGCACTGAGAATGAAACTGGGTATGGTGACCCAGGCCTTTAATCCCATCACTCTAGGAGGCATAGACTGGTGATTCTCTATTGAGTTCCCTGGGAGCCTAGGGGAACAGAGCTACAAAGAAGACTGAGACAAGATCAGCTACCTGGAAGAAGCAGAAACCTGCCAGCTACTTGGAAGAGGTTTAGACAAGCACCTGAAAGGGACACTCTGCAACCTGTAGAACTGCCTGCAGGCTGTGGGGTATGCTCCAGGTTCCTAGTTTTGTTAACTGTCACCTGTATTTCTGCTACAGTAATAAGTAACCCCTCACCCATATCTTGTAAGTAGCCCCAATATAGCTCATTGGTTCACCAAGTTGGACTTCTGGGATGAATAGATGTGATTCTTTCATTTCCCAGGAAAAGTTTTGTCGTACAACAGTGGTCTAGTCCTCAGCTACAAAGTGAATTGCAACACAGGCTAGCCTAAGCTACATGCTATCCTGTGTCAAAACAACCCTCATCTACCCTTCCAACCAACCAAAACTACCTATGAAGGGTCAAAGACTTTGAAAAGACCAACGGTATCTCATGAAAAGATGTGGAGGCAACTTTTTATAAAGGAATTGGCCTTCATCATGAAATGTTCCAGGAAAAAGAAAAAAGGTATTTATTTGCCTGAGAGGAAAAAGGAGTCAAGAAAAAATACCCACTTAAAAAGACCAAAATGGGGAGACTATACATACTAGGAAGTGTGCATGCTTTGACTGAGAATGATGCATAGGAGTGGTGGAGAATGTGGCTACAGCAAGAAGCAGGTTTGAGAGAACAGTATAGCAGATCATCCCTTCGAGAACCTGTTTGTGAAATGGACAACAGGTAGAATCTGGGAAAGTTCAAGACTGGATCAAGAGGCTAGCTAGAAGGACGGTTCAATGTTTAAGAGCACCAACTGTTCTTCCTCAGGGCACAGGCTGGACTTCCAGCAACCACATGGTGCCTCACAACTATCTGTAATTCCAGTTGCAGGGGGTCTGACACCTCTTCTCACCTCCATGGGCACTGCACATAACTGTATGGTACACACACATATATGCAGGTAAAACACTCATACACATAAAAATCAAATGAAAAACTTAAACTCTTTACTGACAAGGTAATGTTCAATATAAGGTCATTTTCATTCAAGTGTATGTTAAACAACGTTAAGCACATCTTTTGCCCCATGCCCCTATCATTTGCCGCCTTCTTCCTTTCCCTTTTCATTGGTCTTGTTTCCCTTCTCCAGACAGTTCTTTGCTTCTCATTAATATACATGCATGATTTTATGGCTTGCAGAAAATTAAGAACCTTAAGTGATTTTAAAAAATCTTGCCAGCCGGTGGTGGTGTACTCTAGAGGCAGAGGCAGAGGCAGAGGCAGGTGGATCTCTGTGAGTTGAGGCCAGTCTGGTCTACAGAGATAGTTCCAGGACAGGCTCCAAAGCAATATAGAGAAACCCTGTCTTGAACTCCTTCCCCCCCCCAAAAAAAGGTATAAATATGTCTCCCACCAGGAGAAAAGAGACCAAGGTTACAGCAATAAATGTTTGCAATCCCATCATTCAGGAGATATCACGAGTTCCAGATCAATTTGGGTTACTGTGTAAGAAAGATCTCCCCAACCATCCCCACCACCCTGAGATAGGATTTCTCTGTGTAATAGCCATAGCTGTCCTGGAACTCGCTCTGTAGACCATGCTGGCTTCGAACTCACAGAGATATGCCTGCCTCTGCCTCCCATGTACTGGCATTGAAGGTGTTCGCCACCAATGCCTGGCAAAACTTTCTTTTCTATACCTATGAGGGAGAAAAAGAGTTCATATATTCTTCCCTCCAATGTACAGATGTGCTTCAAACTATGGAGGCTCAGTATAGGTCAGAGGCATGGTTCCTACTGCCCATGGTTATCCTTTCTTCTAATACTGTCAATGTATCCAACAAAATAGACATTTCTCCATTTGGTACAAACAGCTCTTACAAATGTATTCTCCCTCTCTCATTAACTACTCAAATGAAAGTTCCTTCACTTTAGTCTTAATTATAGCTCAAATGTTTAATCACTATGACAAATTCAGTATGAATTCCACTCCAGAGAAAGTTTTGCTCCATGACCCTGTGACTGAAGGGAGGTAGAACAGTATGAAGGTGGGGGCAAAAAAGTGACCCTCAAGGGGTTCAGCACAGCCCCTTGGTAGATTCCTTTTCCCCTTTAACCCATCTAAGTCACCAATCCATTGAATGGTGTTGTACAAATTCAGGTGTGCCCTAAGAGAGATATACATGGGCCCCGAGAAGGGGAAAGGGACAAGATCTCCCGAGCAAATTGGGAGCATGGGGGGAGGGGAGAGGAAGTTAGGAGACAGAGAAGGGGAGAAGAGGACATGAGGAAGCAGGAAGATTGAGTCAGGGGATAAATAGAGGAAAGCAAGAAAAGGGATATCATAATAGAAGGATCCATTATAAGTTTAAAGAGAAACCTGGCACTAGGGAAATGTTCAAAGATCTACAAGGATGACCCCAACTAACAATCTAAGCAATAGTAGAAAGGCTACCTTACATCCCCTTTCCTGATAATGACATTTGATGACTACCTTATATGCCATCCTAGAGCCTTCATCTACTAGCTGATGGAAGCAGAAGCAGACACCCACAGCTAAGCACTGGGCTGAACTCTTGGAATCCATTTGCACAGAGGGAAGAATGATGAGCAAAGGGGTCAAGACCAGACTGGAGGAACCCATAGAAACAGCTGACCTGAACAAGAAGGAGCTCATAGACCCCAAAATCAGCATAGGACCGGCCCAGATCCCCTGAATTTGGGTTTTAGTTAGGAGGCCTGGGCAGTCTATGGGGCCTCTGGTAGTGGATCAGTACTTATCCCTAGTATACAAATGGACTTTGGGAGCCTATTCCACATAGAGGGATACTCTCTCAGTCTAGATACAAGGGGGAGGGCCTAGGCCCTGCTCCAAATGACATGGCAGACTTTGAAGACTCTTTATGGAAGGCCTCACCCTCCCTGGGGAGCAGAAAGGGGATGGGATTGGGGTTGGGGAAGACAGGGGAGGAGGGGAGGGAGAGGGAACTGGGATTGACATGTAAAACAAGCTTGTTTCTAATTTAAATTAAAAAAAAAAAACAGGAACAAAAAAATTCAGGTGTGGACCTACCTTTTAGCTAATTCTGCTTGAGAAAAAAAACCTCACAAAAACCACCTAGGGATGGATGTGTTTGACTCATTCCCTAGGTGCTTCTCAATCCAATCAAGGTAATGACAATGAGGAATAGCCATAACAAAAAAGCAAGCAAACAAAAACAAAGAAATTAACCAATCATCACAAATGCTGTGAAACCTACACACATGCACTTTCCTGCTTCCATTTCATCTTCTATAATTGTGTAACAGAAATAATCGTCTTCTCTACCTATGAAAAGGTTTGAGGCAATAGCAGTGAAGGAGATATAAAAAGTACAAAATTTTATGTAAGATATTTTCATGATCATTATACTTTCATATGACATCTTTTAATTATCTCAAAGTACACATTCAAGTCTTGTTTTATGCACATAAGCAAATATCAACTCTGGCACTTGCCACAGAAAAAGAAATAAATTCTCTTTCTTCCTTACCTACTTAATGTTCACCTGGAAAACTGGTATTCTTCAGGGCATCTGTGGCTTTTTGGGGTCAGTCTAGAAATAGTAAAATACGGCCATAGCAATGAAAGAAGAGTTCAAGAATTCTATTAGAGCAGAGGGAGAAACACTCGGATACAGACACTTTTTTCTAAAAATACTAGTGTTTTTGGGCCAGTGAGAGGCTCGATGATAAAAACACTTGCTGTACAGGGATAACAACTTGGAAAAAAGAACTGACTCCCAAAGATTGCTCGTTGACCCCTATGCACAGAGCTCTTTTTTTTAAAGAGACTATTCTTGAGGTCTCACAATACTAAGGTGCTAGAAATAGTCACTACAAAAACATCTGGGTCTAAGAACTTTAATAAACACTAGACTTGCAGATGTATAGATGACTATATCCTTAAAGTGATGGTAAAAATCAAAAGTAGACAAAGCTGCATGAAAACTGCAACCAAGCTTTTAAAATCAGTTCAATCTCTCCTCTGGAGGAAGAGAATGCCATCCAGGGCCTCCATAAATTTCATACACAGTATCTAGCACTCACTTATTAATCACACAAAGATAGTAGAAACATCTAAAGATGATTCATCACAGGTAAACTTTTAAATAGCTGTGACTGATAGGCTTAATAGACAAAATGACAAAAAGTAGTGTAGCCTGAAAAACACTTCATAGATGGAGATGGTAGCACAGATGAAGATTATTAGGGAAATGTGTTGAGTGGTGTTTATTTATTTATTTATTTTAAGGTTTTTGAGATAGTATTTCTCTATGTATCTTTGGAGCGTATCTGTAGACCAGGTTGGCCTCAAACTCATAGAGATCTGCCTCTGCCTCCCGAGTGCTGGGATTAAAGGCCACTACAGCCCTGCTCCGGATTTATTTTTTTGAAATCCAGAAGTTAAAGTTCAGAATGACACTGAAAATCAAGATTCAGCAATAGGATTTAGGTTCTAATAGAAGAATTAGAAAATTTACCTACAACAGACAATGGAAAAATATTATTAATAATAGGATTGAAGTGTTCTGATGTTTCAAAACTGTAAACATACAGCTTAAGCTTCTAGAAAGTATTTTATAAATATACCTGTTAGGATCTGTCTTAGTTAAGGTTTCTACTGTGGTGAAGAGACACCATGACCATAGCAACTCTTATAAGGGAAAACATTTAGTTGAGGTGGTGGCTTTTTTCAGAGATTCAATCTATGACCATCATGGTGGGGAGCATGTCACATGCAGACAAACATAGTGCTGGAGAAGTAGCTGTGAGTCCTACATCTTTCAGGCAACAGGAAGTCCTCTCAATGTCACACTGAGAGAAGCTGAGCAGAAGACCACAAAGCCACCCCGCCCCCCCCCACTTCCTCCAATAAGACCACACCTACACTAACAAGGCTACACCTCTTATTAGCGCCACTCCCTATGAAATTATGGGGGCCAATTACATTCAAACTACCACAGGATCACAAGTCATTTTGTGGAGTTTATGTAACTGATGCAACATGTAGAACTATGTTGTACCATATACAAGTTTTTAAGTTCCATTTATTGGATGACATGCTGACACACACATTTAATCTCAAGCACTCTGAATTTCAGGCCAGCCAGGACTACACAGTAAGACCCTGTCAAAACAAACAAACAAACAAAAACAAAACAACCTCAAAACAGGAAAGTATTTATGTATTTATTTTGGGGGGAGAGGCAAACATGGAGGTTAGGGGTCTGTTTGCAAGAACTTCTTTCCTTCCACTATGTGGGTCTGCTGGATTGAATTTAGACCATTAGGCCTGGTGGCAAATGCCTTTAACTACTGAGTATCTTACTTGCCTAACACAAATGCCTTAACAAAACAAAAGTACAACCACAAATGTGAAAACTTACTATTACTTAAAACATAATACCTCTTAAGCAAAAGAAAGGAAAGGAAAGGAAAGGAAAAGAAAATGGAACTCAGAATGGAGGAAATACTTGCAATATGCAAACAGCAATGTGGTGGAGGGGAAGGAAGCTCAGTAAAGTGACTGCTGCACAAGCCTAAGGGCCTCAGTTTGAACCTCAGAAGCCATGGAAAAAGCAAAGCATGGGGGCATGTGTTTGTAACCCCAGAGGAGGCAGAAACAAGAGGATCCGTGGTGCTTACTGGCCAGCTAGTCTAGCCAATGAGCCAGTCTCAGGTTATCAGTCAGTGACAGTACCCTGTCTCTCTCAATCTCTCAATCTCTCAATCAATCTCTCAATCAATCAATCAATCAATGTATAGCTCCTGAGTGACCACAACCAGTGCTGACCTCTGCAATCCAAACATGTATGCACTACACACACACACACACACACACACACACACACACACACAAAACACACCACAACTTCATAGCAAGAAGTGGCAAAATCAAGTGTGGCTGAGTAGAAATGCACTGCTAGTTTGAGTACCATAAAATCTAATCACTTTGGAGACCTCTGAAACTTATGCATTAATTACTAGTGACACAACCATTCTGTTCTTATGGCACACATACACCTAAGAGAAATGTGTACACACTAAAATACATTTAAGCACCCACCTTTAATCCCAGCCCTTAGAGAGCAGAGGCAGGCAGATCTCTGAAGTTTGAGGCCAGCCTGGTCTGCACAGTGAGTTCCTGGACTGCCAGAGCTACACAGTAAGACCTTGTTTGAAACAACAACAAAAACCCAAACAAAAACCGGAAACGGAGAATAAGGGTTGAGAATGTAACTTAGTGTGGTACTTGCCTAGCACCCATGAAACCCTAAATTAATCCTCAGCACAGCATAAACTGGACATGGTGACAGGTCTTTTATCCCAACATCTACAAGATAGAGGCAGGATGATCCAAAGATCAAACTCATTCTTGGCTTCACAGCAAGTCTGAGACCAAGCTGAGTTACATAAGACCTTGTCTCAATACATTAATAAGAAAATAAAAAGGGCCTAAGAACTGGCAACAGATCTAAGGCCTATTCATAGACTGAAAAAATAATTTTATCATATACTATGGTGAAGATGAATCCAGGGCCACACAGAGAAACTCAATAACAAACAAAGCAAAAACCAAAACAAACAAACCTTAGTAATGAAAGACAAAGCAGAAGTATAGACAAGTTTATTTTCTTTCCAGATCTCTTTGTATTAAAGAAAATTTCTAATGCTCTTTGAAAATAACATTTTTACTCTCAATGAGTGGTGTTTGACTAGGAATGTCCCAAAGGATTACTTGAAAATATCATCAAAAAGGATGGGAGCTGGGCCTGGTAGCACTTGCATTTAACACCAGTACTTAAGACACAGAGGAGGCATGTGAATCTGAGTTTGAGGCCAGCCTGGCCTACAAAGTGGGACCCTGACTCAAGCAAGCAAAGCAAGGGACTAAAAAGATGACTTACTGCTTCTTCACAGGACCTCTGTTTGGTTCTGGGTTCCCAGCACCCAAGCCAGGCAGCTAACAACTATTCTTAACTCCAGCTCCAGAGGGTCCAACACCTCTGGCCTTTGCAGGCATCTACACATACAGGCAACAAAATAAAAACAAAACCCCAAAATACTAGCAAAATGTTATCACAGGCAGAATGTCAAGAACATGTTGGTGACTCTTGTTTTTAAAAAGATGTAGGGCATTGATTCTTTACCTGGGGGTCAAATGACCCTTTCACAGGGGACATCTATGACAACTGGAAAACAAATATTTACATTATGACTCATAACAGTAGTAAAACTACAGTTATGAGGTAACAATGAAAGTAACTTTCTGGTTGGGGGTCACCACAATAGGAGTAGCTGTATTAAAGGACAAAGCATTAGAAGAGTCACCAGGGTAGGGGATCCAATAAGGATCCTCATACACACTAGGCAAAAATGTCCTATCACTGAGCTAAATCCTCAGTTGTTCCCACAAAAGTTTTAATATAGCAGTTAGCTGTTTTGTCACTGATGTGGTAAGTGTTCATTTTTCTTTTTTCCTTTTGAGATATGGTCTTGCTCTACAGCCCAGGCTGGTCTCTTTCTTCCACTTCCTAACAGCCATGTGCCATACATAATGGCCTCCCATCATATATTTTGACCCTGAAGGAAAAATTAACTAGGGGAAAGGTCTAAACTTGAATGTATTTCTTTTTTAAAATCATCTGATTCAAACAATGAAACAGAAACAAAGATGATTTAATGGAAAAAAAAAAAGATACGATTTTTAGGATAGGTTTTAGCACTGCTAGACTGAAAATCAAGCAAATACTTTTGTATCTGTTGAAGCACAAGACCCAGATTTGGATCTGCTGATTTCCAGGCCAAAGTTCCTCCAGCTAGCTGTCTTCAACATGCCTCTCAAGCTTTGGCAAATATATACAAACACCTTCCTCCAAGTAACTCACAATTTTTAACTGAAGAGAAAGGAAATACAGTTCTTCAAAGTAAATCTGCCAATGATGCTACCTGACCTATTATTTTAGTATGTATTTCTTACTAACATAATTAAAATGCAACCTAATGCTTAGATAACAATGTAGTCTTGCTAATTCAGAATAGAGTACTACATATACCCATCATGGTTCTAAATCCTTCAGTGTGAAATTATTGTGCAGCTTTTTCTAAAACAAAACAACCCAGAGTTAACTTATTGTTGTTTCTTTTTCTTGTTGTTGTTAAATAAAATGGGCATAGGCATGTGCATGCACCAAAGCATACATATATGTGGAGTTCAGAGGACCTACATGGGTCTTAGGGATCAAATTCAGGTAGTCAGGATTATGCCTGCCAAGCCACCTTACAAACCCCAATGGCTTATTAGGTATTCTGTAACAGTAATGAAAAAAGAAACTAATATACCAGTTATTCAGCACTCAACACTGTACCAACACTCTCACCAACTCCTCAAAACATACAAGGGCTGGATAATTTTCCAGGGCTACATATAGGTGGATAAAACCCATGTGCTATCCCTCACTGCCCAGAAGAGACACCATGAACAAGATGAAACTCTGGTGTAAACAGCCCAGCCAGAAAGCTAGAAAGCATGGTCAAGAATGTCTCACAATTTGTGTTTTGTTGCTGTGCTGGGCCTTGTTTTCCCAACCCTAAGAATGTCTCTGGTGGACTCTGGGGATATACTCAAAGGGCAGAGTGCCACCTGAACAAGCTTGAGGACCTGAATTCCGATTCCCAGAACCCACATAAAAAGCTAAGCATGACTGTGTATACCTGTAACCCAAGCACTTACAAGGGGACCTCTAGAGCTTTCTGGTCAGCTACTCTAGCAAATGAGACCAAGTTCAGTAAGAGGAAAAAAAAAAAAAAAAAAAGATAAGGCAGAGATAGGTGACTCTAGTGACTGCTCAATCTCTTGAATATGCTCATTAAGTCAAACTGCCTCTTCAAAGCTGAGTACAGCAGAGGAAGACTCCTGACATCAACTTCTGACCTTCACACATATGTACACAAACACCCAGGAATGACTCTTGAGCTGGCTGTAGTCACTGGTGCCTATAATCCCAGTACTCAGTAGACAGAGGCACGAATTACAAATTTGAGGCTAACCAAGTCTATGTATGGTAAGGCTAGTGAGTTCTTAACCTAATGCAATTTCATTACTTAAATATTTTAAAAAGGAAAGAGCATAAATGTGAAACTAGACAAATTAAGACAGGTTTACAACTACAGTCTATCAGCAGCTGTGGCAAGATTCCATAGGTTCCTGACTCAGAACCTGCCCTAAAACTCCCCTGCTGCTGTGATAAAACACCAAGACCAAGACAGCTTATGGTAGAGTTTATTTTGGTTTATGGATTCAGAAGGGTAAAGTCCATTATGACAGTGGCAGCATGGCTGGAATAGCAAGCTAAGATTTCACATCTTGAACCACAGCAGGAAACAGAGAGGTCACACTGGGAATGGTACCATGCTTTAAATTCTCAAAGCCTGCCTCCAGAGACCGACTTCTTCCAACAAGGTCACACCTTCTTAAACCTTCCCAAACAATGCTATTGAACCATGGCACTAAAGGAGTTAGAACCATGATGGGTATATGTAGTACTCTATTCTGAATTAGCAAGACTACATTGTTATCTAAGCATTAGGTTGCATTTTAATTATGTTAGTAAGAATGTGTATTCAAATACACAAGTCTATGAAGGACATTTTTAGTCAAACCACCAGGGACCTTGGAGAATAATCTATTTCACTGACCTTTTTCTCCAAACTTATTTGCTTATTTGTTTGTTTTACATCCTGGTCAGCTTCCCCTTCCTCCTCTCCTCCTAGTCCCCCAGTAACCTCCTTTGCCCCCACCTCCATCCACTCCGTTTGTTTAGAAAGGGCAGTATCCCATGAGTATCAACAAAACATGGCACAGCAAGTTGCAGTAAGACTAAGCACCCCCCCACACACACAGACACCATGTATTAGGCTAGGCAAAGTGACCCAGTATGAAGAGTAGGGTCCCAAAGGCCTATAAAAGAATCAAGAGACAACCCCTATTCCTGTTGTTAGGAGTCCTACAAGACCAAACTATACAAAGTAACAAATATGCAGTGACTAAGTCTTCTGGTTAACTTCTTAATGCTTTTAAAGCAACTGGATCCTTGCCTTGTGCTACTGGTCCTAATAATCATGTGTGAAGGTTAATAGATAAATGAAAACAAAAAACAGGGGAGGAAAAGGAAAGGGAATAGAGAACAAGGAAAGGCAAAAATAGTATTGCTTCAATAGCGAGGAATATGTTGCATGTGACATTTTCCATGAGGTAAGGCTCTGAAAGCTCTCAGAACAGGCAGCAGTTTGAAAGCCCCAGACTGAACATACACAATCCCTTCATTTTTTTTCTTCTTTTGGTCAATGAAACAGAAACTTCTGTTTGCAGCTTTCTCATTTAGTGTTATGCTCAGATTCCATAAAGCCTGGAGTCAAAACCCTGCTGGCATCTTTCTCCTTGCAGAGCAGGCCATTTCAAAGCTCAGGTGGAAACAGAAGCAATGAAGCTACTAGATATATTTTTAGGCATTTCTCAAGAGTGGGAACCCAAAGTGAAAAGGAAAAAAAGCAAAGGAAAATTCAAGGAAAGCATTCAAGAAAATGTTTTCTAATACTTATTTCTATGTATCTGTGTTAGAGGACAGTCATCTCTTTGAAGCAGGATCTTTTGACAGTGTGCTGTATACTCCAATCTGGCTGGTCCATGAGCTGAGATCATCAGGAATGTTCTAATTACAAATATATGCCACCATGTCAGGTTTTTACATGGGTTCCAAAGATCCAAATTCAGGTTACCAGGTTTGCAAAAAAATTTTTACCCATGGAGACAATTCCCCAGCTTTTAACTTTTGGGGGTTTTTGTTTTGTTTTTTTTGTTTTTTCCTATTTTTCATTTCTCAATTGTTTTTGTTTTTTGAGACAGGGTCTCACTATGTAGACAAGATTGACTTTGAACTCAAGAGACTTGCCTGCCTCTGCTTCCCAATGTTGGATTAAAGGTGTGGGCTGCCATGCCCAGCTTCAACTGCTTTTTAATTAATAAGCACATATAGTTGCTGGAGAAACATGGATACTTTTCTTAAGAACCTTTATAAAAACTAAAAATAATCCAAATAAATTCATGAAATAGTATAACAGTTACAGCTAACTACCAGGGGTACCTTAGAGACTTTATCAAAAATTTTATAATCTAGACTGCTGAGAAACACTATTTCTGATGTTCATGTGGGCTGGCCTCTCACGTCTTTAGGCTCTAAATATGGCCTAAAATGTATTAGTTTAGCAACTAAACCTAAGTTTCTGAATCCCAGGCTGGGTGTGGTGGTATACCCTATAAACCTAGCATTTGTGCCAAAGACCAGGAGTCCAAAATCACCCTCAATTAGAGTGAGTCAGTGGCAAGCTTGAGCTACTAGATCCTTTCTCAAAACACATAAAACAAAAATAACAGAGCAATTAGAAGATGCAGACTTTATTGGGAACTGCAGAAAAGGCCATCTTTTGATGAGTTCCAGTCACCTACAACACCTAGTTCAAACTTCCAGCTGTTCCAAGTTCACAACTTTCTCCCTAAGGTGTCCTTTACTGTAGCCATGGCACTCAGGTTTCCTGACCACATGAGCTATTTTCATGCTGCTGTGCCTTTGTATGCATTATTTCTCTCTGCCTAGAAAGCATTTTTAAAGGTAAACGACTCAACACTAAGCTCATACACCTGAAAGGTCTTCCATTACCCAGCCCTTCATATATCCCTCCTGTACTGTGTATTACTGCCCAAGTACATCCTATTCCGACAAAATTACCATCATGCAGGAACCAAGCAAATCCTGTATTTGATAAGCTCTTTCTGAGCAAATGACTTTATATGAACAGTTTCAAGGAAGGCTAAAATGATAAAAAAAAAAAAATGAATAATATTTTTGTTATTAAAGTCCTTATTTTCTCATCTTCACCCTCCTTCTGAGTTCCAGTACCTCTGAGTTCCAGCCATGATGTCCTCTACGGTTCAGGGCTGGAGGCTTACAGCAAGCTGGCTAGGATAAAAAAAGTTCTGAGGGTGAAAGGAAACAAACCAGCTCAAACACACATTCCTCTCATGGCTCTTTATTCTTTAAAAAAGGGGGTTCTTTCATCCCATAAGGCCTCCAGTTTATATATTCAATACAGATATAATTAGTAATTCTCTGACAATAGCAAAGATACTGGTCATGAACCAAGTCAGAACCAGGAAGGCAGGGTTTAAGGGTGCTTGCTGTTCTTGCAGAGAACCCCAGTTCAGTTTCCAGTAACCACATCATCAAGTGGCTCACAAAGCCTATTTTACTCCCTCTTTTGACCTCCAAGGATGGACATGGACAGACGGACGGGGACGGACGGACAGACAGACAGACAGACAGACACACACACACACACACACACACACCATTTTTTGTAACTAAACTTAGTCATCTTAATAGTCACCCAAGTACACAGCCTGCATTTCTCCCTTCTTGTCTCTGCCATTCTTTCATACAGCTTACCAGTTCTCAGCTTTCTCCTTGCAGTGATGATTTTATTCCTCCTGTGGGTACCTCAGTGCTGCTTACTCATAATGGGCCCATGAACTCCTCTGAAAAGCTACTGAATTTTATACTAAAAAAAGATGTTAAACATGCATGCTCATAATTTTAAGAAACCAACACCTCAAATAATGATCTGTGCTCCACTCAAGATTTTAACTATTATTCACTGTATACAAAGTTTTCTTTCTTTCTTTTTTCCCCAAGACAGGGAGGATTTCCCTGTCCTGAAACTCAGTTTGAAGACCAGGTTGGCCTCAAACTCACTGAGATCAGCCTGCCTCTGCCTCCCAAGTGCTGGGATTAAAAAAGGCATGTGGCACCAACACCAAGAGAATTTTCTTTTCTTTTTAAGATTTATTTTTTTCTTGTGTGTTTTGCCTCCTTGTATGTTTGTGCATCATGTGCATTCCTGGTACCTGAGTAGCCAGGTCAGATCCCCCGGAACTGGAGTTAAGGGCAGTTGTGAGCTACCATGTGGTTTCTGGGAATTGAACCCAAGACCTCTGTAAGAATAACAAATGCTCTTAATGCTGAGCCACCTCTCTAGCCTCTGTATGCAAATTTGCATCATTAACTTTTGCTTCCTTGTTACAAACTTCAAAATGCTTTCTGTATAGCCATGAATGGTCTACAAACTTAACAAGCTGACACAGAAAGAAATAAATCACCCTTTCTCCCTGGTAAACTTGCTGTGCCTGTGCCTAAAGTACCCACTCTTGACTAGGCCCCCAATACTAAGCCTCATCTCCTTAGCTCAGCAATCTTGAAACCTAAACCCATCTTTCTTGGATTCTTAATTTTAACTACCATTGCTTTGCTTCTACCCTTCCCTTTGTTAAATCTCTTATTATTTCTGTAAAAGCTCCTCTGATTCTGTCTGCTTAAGATTTCTCATCTCTACTGACACTGAATTAGTGTACCTTGAAATGGCTACAATAGCCTGATTTCTGTATCACCACCAAAATTAAAATTTGATCATGACTCTCAAAAACATCACAGCTTTTTCACTGAACAAATAAAATCACTTATTTTAGCTGTAATAAGTCCTCCACAGTTTTCAACCAATTTTCTAAGATTAAACAGTTCAGACTGTTACTTGCCCCTACTATTTATCAAAATCATACCTACTCTTAAACATCCAACTCAAAACCTAGTCTTTTCTTTTAAAAAACATTTTTAATTATGTGTATTCATATGCATGCATATATGTGCACACACAGGTACCCACAAGAGGTCAAAAGCATCAGATTACTTGAAGCTGGAGTTACTGGCTGTTAGGAACTGAATTCTAGTAGGAACTCTAAGCTGAGCACCCACCACCCAATCTTTTTGTCTTTACATAATAAGGAGGGGGAACCTAAATAAAATAGGCTCAATTTCAAAATGAACTACTTTAGGGAAAACCCTCCTAAAGAATAGCTGAAAATTCTTTAAACAATTTTTCATGATTTTTAAAATTTTTTTATGTTGTTTATGTACACAATGGGATTTCTGTGCACCACATATGTGCAGATGCCCCTGGAAGTCAGAGGGTCACCTAATGTAGACGCTGGGATCTGAAGGTGTTAACTGTTAAGTCATAACTTTTTAAAAGATCACAACTATTCAAGCAGGCATTTAACAAATGCTAATGACCTATAATTAAAAATATTCTACACATACTAAGATATTACCAACCTGGAGATAAACGGATGGATCCAGGATTCAAATTCCAATTACACCCGTTTTTTTTTTTTTTCCAAGACAGTTTCTCTGTGTAGCTTTGGAGCCTGTTCCTGGCTTGGAACTCAAAGAATGCATGCCTCTGCAGGGTGCTGGGATTAGATGTAACTAATTTTTCTTAAAATTTGTATTTTTAAGTTAATTTATTTCATGCATATAGGTATTTTCCTCAAATGCATGTCTAAGGAGCATCTGATGCTCAGACTGGAGTTACTGACAGTTGTGAGCTTGCAGGAGGGTGCTGGGACTAGAACCCCCCCCCCAGCATCAAGTGCTCCTCACTGCTGAGTCATCTCCCCAGCCCCTAACATTTGAATTTTAAAGAGAACTTTGCACAGCAGCTGAAAACTTCAAAGGTCAAGTAACTCCACAGCAGCAATAGAACCAGAATCTAAATAATCCATCTAATCAAACAGAGGTGATGGGGAGTCCAATTGATATAGCCTCAATTTTGTGCCTATTTAAAATAAGCTATTTAAAAATAAATGAAACTATGATAGGCAATCTTGAGTATAATAGGAGAGTTACTGGCATGTAGGTGCAAGGGTAGTAATATGTGCAAGTCAGATGTGATGGGGAAAGTACTTTTTCTTCATTCCTTTATAAGGTCTTTATTTAATTGTGACCTAATTTAATTTGTTTTGACTCCCAAAACCAGTTCACTTTTATCTTCATAGTTGTACACTGTGAATGTGTCTTTTTAAAAAGGTTAATTATTCTACCTATCTAAGACACTTGGTGAAAAGTCATCTTTCCTAGCATTTCTAAAATTATGACCATTCAATTTTGAATGCATTTCTGAAATAGACTTGCTCATCAGGAAAATATGCTAAAGATCAGAGATTATTAATAACATCAAAGAAAGGCACGTGTAATGACTGAAGAGCTACAGCATTTGAAACAGGATCTATCCATAACCAAAGCCTGATTCTAGTTCTGCGCCCTTGGGAAAGGTCTTCCTTTCAATACCTTATCTGAAAAAAAGGGTATCTTTTCTTTCCTCAAGATGGCTATCCAGACAAAATTAAACTATTCAGATAGCAGAGTATCTCAGAGACCTTCAATAAATTATTTTCTTCATTTAGCACAAAAGACACAAATTTATGGGTAAGAAAATCTACCTCCCAAGTTTTCAATGTACAAAACACAAATACTTGTTCTAATAAAAACAATACACCTCATCATTCTGCAATCAGGTGAGAAATCACGCAGGTGACCATGCAAGAACTATTAGGGCTGAAAGCGCTCTTGATGCTAACGAAGGAGTAATTTAAAATCAAATTAGGCCCAATTCCAAATACATCTTAGTAACTCTTAAGAGTGATCTTCCTGAGATGCAACCGCTACGATATTTAAATCCATTTTGAAACTTCGAGATTTAAATATCCTCACAACCAACGCTCGTGTCATTAATGCTTTTTAGAAAGCCTGATAGGAACAAATCGCTAGCTCCACTGAAGATTATTTTGTGAAAGCTGTTCACGTATACACAGGGAAGGGAAGAAAAATATTTTGGTGTTCAGCACACAAGCCGAGGATTCTGGCTTGCAAAACCACGGCCGCCTTCACCACCACAATCAAGCATATGATGGAATTCCTGGTTTTACGATCTAATGTCAAAAGAAGGCGGCTATAATGCTATAAATTAGGGGACACGGTGCACTTCCGTTCCCGTCCCAAGGGAAAAGATTCCAAAGTACGAGCTTGAGACGAAGTCCTCGGCTCCTGGCCTCAGTCTGGGGTGCCTCTCCAACAGCAAATGAGGGTCAGCCCAGGAAGCACCCCAGCAACAACTAAGCCTGGACGAGCTCCGTGATTGTGGACCAAAGAGAAGTGAGGGGTCCAGGTCGCTGCAGAACGCGAGGCCAAGGCGCGGGAAGGGCCGCGGCTGCGTCCAGAGCAGCCAGGGGCAGAGGCATGGGGTGACCGGGTGAGGCCGAGTTTGCAAACCCGAGCAGACACTCACCAAACCATGCCGTAGGCGCCCTCTCCGATGTAGGAGAGGTTGGTGTAGCGCGGCCCCACGTCGAACACCTGCCCGCGGACCATCTCCGGGCCCGCCGCCGCCGCCGCCGCCATGTTGGCTGCCTAGTCGCCGCCGCCGCGCTGGGCTCGACGCTTCGCGGCCGCCCCTCGGCTTGTGCAGCGCCTCCCGCAGGGACCGCGCTGCCACCCGTGTAGCCGCCGCCGCCCGCGACCGGGGACGAGGAATGAAGACAACACAGGGGAGAGAACTGACCGCCAGTCGAACCACTGCCTGCCTTCCTGCCTGACGGGCGGGCAGCGAGCAGGAGGAGGGAGGGGCTGGCGTCGAGGAGCGCTGGGGCGGAGTCAGCGGCGTACGCGCTGATTGGCTCCTCGCGGCGCTAGGCGGAGTCTCGAGGGCCGGCGGAAGCAGCGAACTGAGGCAGGAGCACTGCGGCCGCGGGGGAGGGCTGTCACGTGCGTTTGGAGAATCGGGCGTTTGGGTTGGTGGCCCTGGAAAGCCGGGTTGAAGCCTGGGCGTAACGACCCCACTGTGTGTCCGACCGCTGTGCCGGGCCCAGAACGAATCATGTGGAACCAGGAACTTGTAAAACCGGAGGACTCACCATATACCAGGCACTACACCCCTGAAACAAGCCTCTAGGAATCTGCGGCCCACACGCTGATGAACTTGGATTACCAAACTGGGACAGAAACCAAAAAGCATGACCCAGAAAGATATTTTCATACTTAAAAAGTGTGAGACATAAGTGGAAACCAAAACACAAGGCATTGAATACCCTAATTAGAGGTTTGTCCAAGAAGATTGGCTGAATACTCAGGGTTGCAGCCAGGTACCCTTCTAGGGAGAAGAGACAGACAAAATACAATACTTAACTGTAGGTGCTGTGAAGAAATAAAAAGAGGAGGGAGAAAGACTGTAAATTCAGGGACTGGACCCGGGTGTTGCGAAACAGTTTCCTGTGAGATGGAAACATATTATCCTGCAGAGAAATTCCGTAAACAGGAAGGTAAACAACAAAAAACTTTGGAGTCCTTGAAACTGACCAGATTCACCAGGCTACTGCTTGCTCGAGTAAGCAATAAAAGTTTAGAATCCCTGCTGGAGGAACTAACTCCACCGAGCTGTGAAGAACACTTTCGGCCAAACTGTCTGGAAGCAGCAGCAAACAGCCCTCCTGCCTGGAAGAAGTTCAGACCAATAGCTGGAAGAACGCTCTTCAACTTTGCTGATGTCCATACTTTGGTTCGTCGTGATCTCTCTATCTTTAGTGACTAGGTGCGTGTTGTGTCCTCCTAAGAAGCGTTTTGTCACACAGATGGTCATACAGCACAGTTAGAATTGCTGAAACATCTGAACAAGATTTAGAAAAAAGGCGATGTTGTGGGTCAGAATCAGTCACAAACATGAATAAACTGAAGAATAAAATTGGAATTTTATTTTATTTGTTTATTTATTTATTTATTTTTGTTTTTTGAGACAGAGTTTCTCTACATTGCTTTGGAGCCTGACCTAGAACTAGCTCTGTAGTCCAGACTGGCCTCAAACTCACAGAGATCCACCTGCCTCTGCCTCCCCAGTGCTGGGAATAAAGGCATGCGCCACCAACACCTGGCCTAAAATTGTTATCTTAAAGTAGGTTGATGCCAAGAAAAGCAATAGTAAGATAGTGAGTGACACAGTCTGTCTCTCAGGTACTTCCCTGTCATCCCTGTGGCCAACAATGAGATCTTAGACATCAATAAAGATCAGTTAGGTAATCTCAAAGATACAAAAGTAAATGTCTACAAGAGCTAGTTCCAGGACAGGCTCCAAAGCAATACAGAGAAACACTGTCTCAAAAAAAAAAAAAAAAAAAAAAAAAAACATTCTAGATTCTGTCAGTGATAGTATTAACTATCATACAACTTCAAGATGGAATCTAGATAAGTGTGCGCATTTAAAAATGATTTATTTAGGGGCTGTAGAGATGGGTCAGTGGTTAAATGCACTAGCTATTCTTCCAGTTTCCAGCACACACATGGTGACTCACAACCTTCTGTAATGAGATCTGGCATCCATTTCTGGCATACCGACAGAATGCTGTATACATAATAAAGAAATCTAAAATGTTTTTAAAATGACTTATCTGTCTTTATTCTAGTGTATAAATGTTTTGCATAGTATGAGTATGGATAGAGGTCAAAAGACAGTGTTGGATCATGGAGTTGCGAATGGCCATGTGGGTGCTGAGAACTAAACCTATGTCCTCTGCAAGAGCAGCCAGTGCTCTTAACTGTTGAGCCATCTCTCCAGCAGCTAAAAGTTGATACATTGGGATAAAGAACAAACTAATAATATCCTACCAGAGGATGAAGCTACTTATTTGAAAAGCTAAAAATTAGCTCAGAGTGGTGGTAGGTACTCATAATCCTGCATGTGGAGGCAAAAAGAGCACAAGTTTAAGTCACTCTTGACTACAAAACAAGTTGGAGGCCAGTCTGAGCTACAGCAGACTCTGTTTCAAAAACAAAACAAGTACTGATCTTCTCAGTAATAATTTTTGTAGTAATTAAATGTTAAAGGAAAATGAAACAAGACTGGCAGCTGTTGGAAGGGTTTGATGTGATTCTCCTTGGATCATTTCACTCACTCTAAAGTCTTAAATTTTCTTTGTTGCTCTGAATAATTCTCTTAATTTTGTTTTTGCATTTAATTACTGAGGGGGGGATGGGCAGGGCATTCCTCAAACAGCATGTCTGTGGAAGCTGGTGACAACTTGTAGAAGTTACTTCTTTCTGTCTATTATGTGGTCTCTGGGAACTAAACTCAGGTCATCGGGCTTTATGGCAAGCACCTTTACTTTCTGAGCCATCTCACTGGCCCAAGAATAACTCTTCTTGAGCTGCAGGTCAGTATACCTACTGCACACTGGACAGTGCTATGTGACCTTCCACATTTACATGAAGTCTAAATAGCCAAACTACCATCAGTTTATTGATAAAAACCTTAGCTTCAAATTCCCCAGAATTGGGGAAGGGCTGCAGTAATACTCCTCTCATATATGTATTGTGCAGAGTAAATAAGATAACACACACAGAGCCCAGTACATAGTATACTATGTATCCAATAAAGGTTATCTATTACTTTTATCTGCCCCACCCAACCCTGTTCCTCATCTTGTATCTAGTGGATAGTGTTACCTTTACACAGATGCAAACTGCAAATAGGGCTATAATTGTAATGTCTCATAGTCTGGTGCATAGCTTTGTAGTAGAATATTTATTCAATATGTATTTTTCCCCCACTCCTGAATGTAATACCACCTACCCAGTCACAAATTTCCATAAAGTTTAATGAACATGAATATATTTAAGATTTCTTTTGTTATTTTATATGTGTATGGTGAATACATATATGTGCATGTATGTGTACATGAGTGCACTTAACCTGTACATGTCCATGTGGAGGTCTGAGGTTGACATCATGTGTTTTCCTTCATCACTCTCCACTTCAGTTTTTGAGACAGCATTGCTCACTGAAACTAGAGTTCTCATTTCTGCTAGACTGGCTAGTCATTCAGCCTCTAGGATCTGCCTGGCCCTCTGCCCAACACTGGGGTGGGTGGGGGAGAACACATGTATACTGCTGGACCAGGCTCTTATATGGGTGCTGGGTGTCTACACTCAATTTGTCATGCTTTCGTAGCAAGCACCCTTCTTACTGAGCCCTCTCCCTGGTCTCCAGACCCAGCAGCAGCAGCATTTCTGAGAATTTGTTAGAATTGTAGTATCTTAGGCCCCATTTCAAACCTGAATCCAGATCATTAGTTTCCATTTAAAGTTTGAGAAAAAACTTTGTGTGTAACCACTTATTGCTTAAACCTGTTGTATCATTTTACTGACTCCTTTGAGAAGTGCCATCCCCAGCTGTTCCTTCTTCTACTGGGGCTGGTCTTTTTTATAAGAAATTTAATCACATTCACCCCTGACTCCCAACTTCCTTTTTCTTTATGCTGATGGAGATCGAATCCTGTGCTTTCATATCTCTCCACACTTCGCAAATAATGTTTTGGCTGGACCTTACAGCACATATCAAGATTGTGAGGAACCGGGCAAAACCTCAAAACTATGGTACTGAAATAGGTTATAAGATATGATGCTATGGAAGGGACTCAGTGGTTAAGAATCCAGAGGTCCTGAGTTCAATTCCCAGCAACCACATGGTGACTCAAAACCAGGCAAAACACTGTATACATAATAATAAATAAACAAATAAACCTTAAAAAAAGATATGATATCATGTAAATGATCTAAAAGCTCTGGAGAGGCAATAATAGTTAAGTGTGAACACTGACACACAAACACTTCAGTTACTGCCTGGAGAGATGGCTCAGAGACTGTTTTTCAGATGACTGGAGTTCAATTCCCAGAACCCTCCTGGCAGCTCACAATCATAACTCCAGGACAAGGGGATCTGTCACCCTCTTCTGGTCTCTACACACTACACACTACACACAGGTGGGACATGGATAAAGTACCTGTACACATAAATTAAATAAAAACTTATAAAAATAAAAACAGAGTTCTTGCTCTGAGTAAATGTTCTATGTTCCAGAACAACAGAAGTAGAAACATATCTTAAATTTCTAGTTTTTTTTTTTTTCTGAGACAGAACTTTCCTGTGTAGCTTTGGAGCCTGTCCTGGAACTTGTTCAGAGAACCAGGCTGGCCTGGAACTCACAGAGATCTGCCTGCCTTTGCCTTCTGAGCACTGGGATTAAAGGCATGCACCACCACCACCACCACCACCCAGCACCCTAGATCTTTTTTTTTTTTTTTTTTTTTTTAGGATTAAGTGGATTAGTATGTAGCTTTGAACATGATACTCAACAGTTACTGTTTTTTTTTCTTTTGTAATCCTCAAAAACCTTACTTAGAATTTTGATTTCTACCCTGTTGCTCTTCATTAATATTTCCTGTTCTAAATATCTTTCTTCTTATTATGTGTATGGGTGTTTTGTCTGCATGTATGTCTATGTACTACATGTGTGCATGGTGCCATTGGAGGCTAGAAGAAGGCTTGGATCCCTGGGACTGGAGTCACAGATGGTTGTAAATGAAAATCAGTCCTGGGCTCTTAACTGCTGAGCCATCTCTCCAGGTCCCTGTCCTAAATGTTTTAAAGGATTGTGTAGTATTGACACTTGAGATATAAGCTTCTAAACTAGAAACCAGTGTTTATGTGGTATATGGTTGATTCAACCTGTAGAAGATTCCCCATGTGTGTATGTTTAATTTGTCAGCTCTTGCTATCAGAATTATGAGAACACTTTTAAAAAATACTTTTTAAAACTTCAGATCCACACAGTTTTATTGTGGGGATAGTTCAGAAAGGGTACATGTCTTTTTAACATACCATTTGTCTAAAAGTAAGGAATTATGTAGCTATTGATAAATTTTGTGTTTATTTTCCATTTGTTCTAATCCTATGTACCCAAACAAGACTAACATGTCTGTATTGCTTACTAATTATTTTACCAACATGCTTATTATTGCACTACTATAAGCTCTAGCAATAAAGCTTAAATTTGATCAATTCATTGAGGGAAAAATGCTAGGGTAAGATGGATCAATGAATAAAGGTGCACACTGTCAAGCCTAAGGACCCCAGTTTGATCCCCAGGCTTCACAAGGTGGAAAGAGAGAACTGAGGCTAACAGATTGTCTTCTGAATACCACTTTTTAAGGAGGTGGAACCGGGAGGCTCAGAAGTTGGAGGGCCAACTTTAACTTCATAGGGAGTTTGAGGTTGGCCTGGTCACAGACTCCATCAGAAAAAAGTTCAAAAAACAGTTGATCCTTGTGACCAATTTACTTTATCATAGAAATGAAATTGGCAATGAAAGTCTAAAGTGTAAAACATCTTTCCCGGGACTGGGGAATGAGCTCAAACCAGTTGAGTACTTGCCAAGCATGCAGGAGCCCTGCACTCAATACCCTCAGCCAGTGAACTGGGAGTAGAGGTGTGAATTTCCAGCTCTTAGAAGATGGAAACAGGAACATCAGAAGTTTAAGGTTACCCTCACCTGTGTAGGCAGTTCAAGGACACCTGAGTTAGAACCTTGGTTTAAAAAGTAAAAATAAAACAACTACAAAAAGTCTTTTCTTCAAAATTTCAATGAAAGAGTCTGTTTGTACTGTACAGAAGTTCACTAAGATGGTAGCAGAACTTGAGGCTGGGCAAATGTTTGTCGCCTTCTTAAAGCAGCTGTTGTAATATTATTGTTTGTGTACTAATTAAAAGGATGTTCTTTTCTTCCAGAAGAAAAAGAACTAATATATTACAATGACATAGACTATTTGGCCACTATGTTTTTCCTAAAGAAATTTTCTTACTTGGTTCCATGGACACTAGGCAACCCAAAGAGTTTGGCTGCACTTGAAGTTTTCTAACAGGCAAAGTTCCTGACCAAAAGACAACTCCATTCAGGTTCCATGGCAATTACTATTCCTTCTAGAATGCTGAGTCAGACCCATAGGGAGCCATAATCCAGTCACTCCAAAAGATACTGTGAGACACACCAAGTGGTCATCTAGGGTTAGGTCTATACTTGGTTGGCCAGGTGGCTACCTGGAGTGTTTCTACAGAATGGTAACATTTCACCATAGAAATCTTAGGAAACAATAGATAGCTGTTACATTTACCTGTCTATTATGTCTCCCTTTCCTAGTAGTAACAACTCAGTTTTCTTTGGGTAAACTGTCTTTCTGCACACTCCTGTAGTTTAAAGGGCTGAGCCCCCCCCCCCCCCCACCCCCACTCCCTCGACATACAACCCAAGCACAGGATTTTGTGCTCTCCAACCAGAGTCACCAGTGTTGGCTGGAAGGTTGGGCATGTGACCTTGTCCAGGCTAATGACACTCAGCAGAGACCCTTTCAGAAACTGTTGGCAAAACAATGCTGCTCCCTGCTAGGATGTCAGGTTAGTGGACACATATTTGGGACCAAACATATTACAGTGATTTTTGAGTATGAAGGCAAGGTAGGAGAAATATAATTTAGAGATAGATATAATTTCCTGCTGCAGAATTTGAGGTTGTATTCAAGTTGCTCCTGAATTTCACAGGATGATGAGCCAACACCAACATAGGCTATTTTTTTTTTTTTTTTTTTGGTCTTTCGAGACATAGTTTGAACTAGTTTTCTGTCGTTTGATACCAGAGTTCCAACACACAATTCAGCTCCATTTTCTTCAAATTTGCTTACAAATTTCCCATAAATCAGAGGGAGCATGAATCAAAAACTCATGAATGATGGAATGAGAGGAAACAATTGGCGTTAGCCTCAAAATTAAAGATATCCAGGTAGCTAAATAAAATCACCACTCAAAAGAATGTGGGATACAGAGATCCTGAAATAATTGGTAATAAGCAAAATGAAAAAGGAAAATAAGAAAGATTAGGATGATGCTCTTTTTTTTGGAGGGGGGGCTCACTCTGAAGACCAGGCTGGCCTCACACATTGATCCACCTGCCTCTGCCTCATGAGTTTTGGGATTAAAGTTATTAACATTATTTGGCAAATGAATAATGGAACCAATTTTAAAAATCAATATCCTGCCAAATACTTCAGAATTAAGACAGTATATTAGGCAAGCAGTGGTGGTGCATGCTTTTAATCCCAGAACTCAGGAGAAAGTTAGAATCCCAGGACAGCCAGGGCTACACAGGAAAACCCTATTTTGAACTCCCCCACCCCCCCAAAAAAGACATTATACTAAAGAATGTTTTGGTGGAGACGAAAACACAGTAATACACTTTAGAAAACCATGAAATATGCTGTCTCAGTTTGAGTTTTATTGCTGTGGAGAAACACCATGACCACAGCAACTGTTACAAAGGAAAACATTGAATTGGTCCTTCCTGGCTTACAGTTCCAGAGGTTTAGTCCATTATCAACATGGAAAGAAGCATGGTGGCATGCAGGCAGACGTAGTGCTGGGAAGGAACTGAGAGTTCTACATTTTGATCTGCAGGCTGCCACACTGGGCATGGCTTAAGCTTCAGAAACCTCCAGCAAGGCCACACCTCCTAATAGTGCCACTCCCTATGAACCTATGAGGGCCATTTTCTTTTAGACCGCCACATAAACCAAGTACCATTGCACAGACTTAGAGGATAATTCTTTTTCTACCGGGCAGGTGACCACCAGGCTGACTCGCAGAGAAGCTGCTCATTTATCCTTTTGCAGGGTCCCTTGGGTTATCTTAAGTTCTGCTGTTGTCTGTCTTACTAGTCAGAAGCTGCCAGTCCAGAAAACCTTGGAACAAACATGGCATGAACAAGGTTGAGGTAAGCAAGGGTGCAGCACTGACACCTTCTTTACAGGTGTGCTGCCAGCACTGAGGCTAAGACCTTTCAGCATTCTATCCAGGGGGCTCATATCCCACCCTAGGCTTGTCTCTGTCAAGAAAAATTGACACCAACAGTAAGAACTTCCTCATCAAACAGAAGAAAGGTGGCTTGCCCCTCTTGCATTTGTGTCTCACTCCTTCAAAACTGAGACAAAATAAATTAGCATTGTTTTTGTCAAGGGCCCAATGGGGAAGGATTCTCTGGCTGCAAGAAGCATGGGCGCTCAGGTCTCCCACTCGTCTCATCACTGGGCTCCACATTCACAACCTCACTTGATGGTGTGCTTTGGGTATGAATACCCCTAAAGAAGCTCACATGCTGAAAGCTAATGCTCTGAAGCTAGTGGACCCACTCATTGTGAGGTGATTATGTCCGGAGGCCTCTTATGCAGCTTGTGGATTAACCCACTGATGGCTACATAATCTAATGGTATTATTTGGAAATATTTGGCAGTGATGTCTAGGTAGATAAAACAGATCAATATGCATGTTATAGAGGGCTATATCTTGTCCCAGCACCCCAGCTCTGCTTCCTGGTCATTACACTTACTCCACTGTGAAGTTCTGCCCCACCAGTCCCACAGCAAGGGAACCAAGCAAGTGCAGACTAAAAATCTCTGAAACCATGATCCAAAGTAAACCTCTCATCCTTTTAAGTTGTTCATGTTAGGTATTTTGTCATGGCTGCAAGAAGCTCTCTAGCCTCCTTAACTACCACCAAATACCATCAGTATATGAATGTGAAGGACTGACCTCCCAACACTAGAATTTTGAAGGGACAGTCAAAAGTATCCTCAGACCAATAGGGAGTTTGTATAACAACCCCTGGCAACCACACTGTACCACACTGTAAAAAAGGCAAAAAGGAGCTGTCTCTTTGGGGGTTGCTATCTTGATCCTAACAGGCTCATGCATTTGAAAAGATGGTCTCTAGGTATTGGCAAAGCTTTAGGAGGTTGGAGGCCTTTTTGAAATGATACCCAAATGACAATCACAGAGGAAAGACTTTTGGGTTAGAGTCACACACAGTTATAGTCTGAGTTCTGTTGTCTGATTGGCGGCTGAGATGTAGGCATGTTGCTTTAAGTCTATACAGGAGTCTCTTCTGCTGCTCCAAACTCCATCTTGCTTCCTTGCCACGACACTGTGGGCTAAAATAAATCATTCTCCTGGGTTGATTCTGTCAGGCATTTTGTACAAGTAATGAGAAAAGTCCCCAGCGCCCCTCTTAGGCTCCCTTCACTATTAGCATCTTACACAAATGTGGCACCTTCATTACAATCCACAAACCATTGTTGATACACAATAAAGCCTGTACTTTATTCAGCTAGCCTTAGCTTTTATTTAAGGTCCCTTACTAAGAAGCCCAGGGAACATCTTCTCATGCCTCATTGGGAGACTGGGTCAGTGATCTGTCACATATCACAGTAAGAAGAAAGCATGCCCGCCAATGAGTTGTTGGGATTTATGCTTGTCACCTTGGAGAGAGCAAGTCTTCTTCCTTGTCACAAGGGAAGCAGTACACAACACTCAAGTTGGCACACTAGTACCAGCAGGGAAGTGAATATCTGGGCCACAGAGAAGTCTGTCTTTCCTTGTCTTCAGGGCCCAGGCATTCTATTGTTCCCCAGCTACCTACGTCTTCATCCCAACAGTCCACCAAAGTTTATCTGCCCACTGATTCATGTTTTACCCAATAATCTCTCCATCTTTCCAGTTCCCTAAGCCAAAATATAAGCATCTTCCTCAACCTCCTTCTTTACTAGCCACCACTTCTGACTCACAACCACATTTTCTCACAGGATTGACCAACACACACACCCACACACAAAACTACACCCCCCATATATACACACACCCCTACACACACACACAACTACATACACACCCCATGTAACCCCCCACATACACATGAACATCACCCCTCTACACACACACACCCTCTACTTTAGGGTTTCTACTGCTGTGAAGAGACACCGTGACCCTGGCAACTCTTATAAAGGAAAACACTTAATGGAGGCTCTATTACAGTTCAGAGGTTTAGTCCATTATTGTCACAGCAGGAAGCAAGATAGCTTGCAAGCAGACAAGGTGCTGGAGAAAGAGCAGAGAGTTCTTACATTTTGATCTTCAGGCAATAGGAAGAATTCTGAGTGTCCTGTTGAACATAGATTGAGCAAAGGAGACATCAAAGCCCATCCTCACAGTGACACATTTCCTCCAACATGGTCATACCTATTCCAACAAAGCCACACTTCTTAATAATGACAGTTCCTATGAGCTTATGGATACCAATTACATTCAAACTACCACACACACAGCACACATGCAAGACATACACATACACACACATCATACTATCACACACACACACACACACACACACACACACACACACACACACACACCACATTTTGAGACAGAGTGTCACATTTCACATTTCACTATGTTGCTCTAGCTAGTCTGGAACTTCCTACATAGACTATGCTGGTCTTGAACTCACAGAAATCTACCTTCCTTTACCTCTCAAGTGCTATAATTAAAGATGTACATTACCATGCCCAGATATATTGTTTACCTTTTAAAATAAGCTTTAATGTTTAGAACGTGCTATGGTTTAATGTTTATATCTTCTGCCATTTAAACACTGAAATCCTAATTCCAACATGGCACTAAGAGGTGGGCCTTTGGGAAGTGATTGAGTTATAGGAGTAGAGCCAACATGGAGGATGGTGGTGACCTTATTAAAAAATAATCCCAGGGAGGCCTTTAACATGGGAGGTTGTAGCTAACAGATGACCATCTGAGAACCAGAAAGTAGGTACTTACCAGACATTGAATCTGCTTCCATCTTAACCTAGAATGTCCCTCCCTCCAGCACCATGAAACATTGTTTTTGGTTACCTAGTTTGTGATATTTTATCATAGCAATATGTCTTAATTACTGCTCTATTGCTGTTAAGAGAGACACCAATGCCAAGACAACCATTGTAAGACAAAGCATTTAGTTGGGGACTTACTTACAGTTTCAGAGATGCTACATCCTGATCCATAGGCAGACAGAGAGAGAGAGAGAGAGAGAGAGAGAGAGAGAGAGAGAGAGAGAGAGAGAGAGAGAGAAGACTGGACCTGGCATGGACTTTTGAAACCTCAAAGCCCATCCCTAGTGACACACTTCCTCTAACAAGGTCAAATCTCCCGATCCTTCTAATCCTTTCAAATAGTGCCACTCTGTGGTGACTAAGAATTTAAATATATAAGCCTATGGGGGCAGTTCTTATTCCAGTTACCACACAGTACAAATGGACCAAGACAGGTCAGTGTTAGAGTATAGACACATTGGAACTATAGTTCAGAGAGTTTCCAGGGCTCCTTGCCAGGCTTCCCTCAGTAACATATTAATGTGCATTCATTACAGTGGACAAACCAGTATCAACACAATATTATTTATTAAAACCCATGCTTTGTTCAGATTTCTTTATTTTTTTCTACAATGTTCTTTCTCTGTATTGTGATTTCATCTAACTCAGTGCATTACTTTTAGGCTCTCTTAGTTGTTAGAGTTTCTAAGACTGCCTTGCATATTGAGAAATGCTGGTCTAGCTGTTTTAGAGTTTCAGGTTTTATGCTGAGGTCTTTGATCCATTTCGAGTTAATTTTCATTCTTTTACAAGTAGATATTCACTTTCTCCAGTACTATTTATTGAAGATGTTGTCTCTTCTCCATTATGTAACTTTGGCATCTTTGTCAAAAATTAGGCAGGTTCAGTTTTGTGGACTTATATCTGAGTCCTCTGTTTTCTCCCAGTGATCTGGGGTGTGTGTGTGTGTGTGTGTGTGTGTGTGTGTGTGTGTGTGTGTGTGTGTGTGTGTGTCCAGAAGTATAGAATTCTTATTATTATGGCTCTATGGTTTAACTTGAAATCAGGTGTGGTGGTTTGAATGAGAATGGCTCCCATAAGCTCGTACATTTGGCAGGGCATTGGTGGCACACACCTTTAATCTTAGCGCTCAGGACTGCCTCCCCGGCAGGAGGATCTCTGTGAGTTCAAGGCCAGCCTGGTCTACAATAGCTAGTCCCAGGACAGCCTCCAAAACCACAGAGAAACCCTGTCTTGAAAAACAAAGAACAAAACAAACAAACAAAAAAGCTCACATGTTTGAGTACTTGGCTCCCAGTTAGTGGAACTTTTTGGGAAGGATTGGGGGAGTGACCTTGTTGGAGTGGGTATGGTCTGACTGAAGGAAGAATGTCACTGGGAGTTTCAAATGTGTGATTCCCAGTTAGCTCTCAGTCTCATGGTTGTGTCTCAAGATGTGAGCTCTCAGCCACTGCTCCAGTACCATGCCAGCTTGCCTGCTGCCATGTTCATCACCATGCTGGTCATGGACCCTCACCATCTGAAACTATATATCCTAATTAAATACTTTCTTTTATAAGTTGCCTTGGCCATGGTGCTTTTGTCCTAGCAATAGAAAAGTAACTAGGGTATAGTAATGCCTCTTTAAAAATTCCTTGTTTTGCTCATGGCAATCTGGGATCTTTTGTGAATCCAAATATTTTTTAGATTTTTTTTCTTTTTTGGTTTATTTCTGTGAAGAACAACACTGGGAATTTAATTGCAATTACGTTAAATCTTAAAATTGCTTTTTGGTAAGATTGCCATTTCCACAAAATTGATTATTTTGATACATGAGAATGGCAGGTCTTTCCATTTTCTAGTGACTTTCTCAGTTCCTTCCTTCATTCACTTAGTTTGTAGAGGTCTTTCATTTCCTTGATGGTTAGATTTTTTTATTCCAAGGTTTGTTTTTTTGTTTGTTTTGTTTTTTGGTTTTTTGAGACAGGGTTTCTCTGTATTGCTTTGGAGACTGTCCTGGAACTAGTTCTGTAGACCTGGCTGGACTCAAACTCACAGAGATCCACCTGCCTCTGTCTCCCGAGTGCTGGGACTAAAGGCGTGCACCACCAATGCCCAGCTCCAAGGTATATTTTTAAATTTATTTTTTTCGGGACAGGGTCTCTATCATGTTGCCTTGGATGTCCTGGAAAACACTCTGTAGGCCAGGCTGGCCTAGAACACACAGAGAATTGCCTGCCTCTGCCTCCCAAGTGCTATGTTTTTACTTATTTTTGATACAACCTGTGAATGGGGTTCTTTCTTTAAGTTGGCTAATCATTGCTACAGAGAAAGGTCACTAATTCTTTTTATGTTAACTTTGTATCCTTTGCTGAAAGTGTTTGTCAGTTACAGTTTTCTGGTGCAGTCTTGCCGGCAGGTCTAAGGCACTTTAGCTTCATCCTTTCCTATTCATAATACTCTTGTTCCTTTTCATGTGTTATTGCTTCAGTAACATTATATGAAACAGGTGTGTGTGTGTGTGTGTATATATATATATATATATATATATATATATATATATATATATATAAAACACCCTTATCTTAATCTTGATTTCAGTGAGAGTGATGCAAGTTTTCTCCATTTATGGTAAGTTTGGCTATATGTTTGCTACATATAGCCTTTATCATGTTGAGATATGTTCTTTTCATCCATAGCCTCTCTAGTCTTTTCATGTTAGATTTTTATCAAAGATTATTTCTGTATTGAGATCATCATATAATATCTGTCTTTGAGGTCATTTATGTGATGGGCTACATATATTGATTTATGTATTTTGAGCCACCCCTGCAGCTGTGAAAGGAAGACAAGTTGGTTGATGAGCTTTTCTTTTTAATAATTTACTTTTATTTTATATGAATTGGTGTTTTGCCTTCTGTGTGAGGGTGTTGGATCCCCTGGAACTGGAGTTACAGATAGTTGTGAGCTGCCATACGGGTGCTAGAAACTGAACTCAGGACCTCTGGAAGAGTAGTGTTTGCTCTTAACCTCTGAGTCATCTCTTTAGCCCCTCTGGATGAGCTTTTTAAATGCAATCTTGAATTCAGTTTGCAAGTATTTTATTGAGAAATTTTTGTCTATGTTCATGAGGAAGATTAGTTTATAGTTTTATCTTCACTTGTGCCTGGTTTTGCTATCATTATAATGCTGGTTTCACAGAAAGAAATAAAAAGATTTCCTTTTGTATTCTTTCTCTTCTTTCCTCTGTTGGAAACTCAGCATTCTGCTAACCCCGCCCCCTAATGATGCATGGCCAGTGTGGCCACATCATGGCTACATCATGAGTTAGTTATGGAGCAGTGTAAGGACTCAGTACACATGTACAAGCTTCCCCTTTTAAGCAAGTACCCCTCACCCTTCTCCCTTCTCCTGCTCCTGGTTGGCCAACATCTACCCTGCTTCTTTTCCTTCCACCAATAAACTCCACATGGGCGCATTGAGTTCATGTTTCATTGCCTGCCACTGCAGCAAAAGAACATTTTGTGTAGTGAAACGTGGTCAGTCTCTCTCCATAATCTTTCTCACCGCCTATTGGTGGGTGGCAGGAGACACTCAGGGATCCTGTTTCTGAACCAGCAGCCCACTTTTCATCTACCCGTTCGCTGGGACCACCATTCAACACTGGCTATGACAGTGTTGAACACCCTACTGGGTCACAGGCTGTTCCAGATCAGGAACTCCACTGGGACTACAATACCCCAGGGGGAATTCTGGATAGAGATCAGTTTACAACCAGTCTCATGGCTGGTCTCTGTAAGGCTGCCCTAAAGTCAATAAACTATGAAAAGCTTCTAGAAGTAGTTTGGGACAAAAGGAAGTCCCTCACAGTTCCTAGAATGCCTTACACAGGCCTTCTTACAGTATACTAACCTAGACCCTGAGATGTCAGAGGGGAGACAACTCCTTATGACATACTTTTTTTCTCAGCGCTACCCTGACATTAGGGCTAAATATAAGCATCTGGAGCTGGGACCCCCTAACCTCACAGGCAGAATCCTTAAGAGTGGCTTTTCGCTTTGTTTTGTTTGTTTGTTTGTTTGTTTGTTTTGAGACAGGGTTTCTCTATATTGTTTTGGAACCTGTCCTGGAACTAGCTCTGTAGACCAGGCTGGCCTTGAACTCACAGAGATCTGCCCACCTCTGCCTCCCGAATGCTGGGATTAAAGGTGAGTGCCACCAAAGCCCGGCTTAAGAATGGCTTTTAAGGTGTGCCATGGGAGAGATAGCAAAACACTTAAACATAAATACCAGATGTTGGCCAAGGCCATCCGACCAGCCTTGGAGTCTGCCTGGGATCCCTTACTGTCTATATGGCTCAAGGACCGCAGCACCCATTTTTTGAACGTGGTCAGTAGGGGCATTGGGCCCGAGATTGCTTTGGACTTTTAAACAGTGTTGAGATGGAAAGACCACGGGAACTTTTGAAATTGACCAGTGCATTTTGCTTTGTGATATAGTAACAAGCCTAGCATGGCCAGCAGGTAGAATTGGGTGGTTTGAATAGATACCCCCATAGTCTCAGACATTTGAATGCTTGGTCTCCAGTTGGTAGCTTGTTTGGGGAGGCTTAGGAAGTGTGTTCTGAGGAAGAATGTCACTGGGGGTGGGCTTTGAGACCTCCAAACACTTTCCTCTCTTTGCCCTTTGCCTTGTGCTTGCTGTTTAAGATGTGAGTTATTGTGGGTGCCGTGGCTGTTATGCCCAAGTCACAAAGACCCCCGGAGACCACCAATGAGACAGATTCACCAAACTGCAAATGCAAAGCTTTATTTAATCCTACCGGTAGAGACTATATATAGCAAATAACGTAGCAGCCTCCAAAGGGAAAGGCCACCTAGTCTATTGCAGGAGTTTTAAAGACAAAAACCACAGGATTATATCAGTAGGTAGGGAGAAGCGTGGGTTGGATCCTAATTGGTTGACATTTGTGGGAAAATTAGGGGAATTTCTCAGAGTCAGGGCAACTGGTCTGTTAACGCTTTTGATTGGTTGACTATAGATGGGAACATTTGGTGGTTTCTATGGCTTTGTCTGTCTCTTGGAGGTGGTCTGTTGTACATAGATACCAGGGACTAAGATCCTGGATTTTCTTTGTGGCAAAACAGTTTCCAGGAACTAAGTCTAAGAGGGTGGTTGTCTTGGACTTTCTTTGTGGTTTGTCTTGGTATCTGTTTCTTAAAGGTGGTCTGTTGCTCAAAACACAATCTCTAAGAACTAAATTTCCTTGTGGCTAGGAGAAGGGTGGAATGGGTTTGTTCTGAAGGCTTTTCCACAACCTTTACATTTATATGGTTTCTCTCCAGTATGAATAATAAGAGTTGAATAAGGCTTTGCCACATTCACACAATTTCTCCCCAGTGTGAATGATCAGAAGCAAAGCCTTTGAGTTTACCCCTTTCAGGGGCATGACTTTAATCCTAGTACTCAGGAATCAGGAGGATCTCTTTTAGGCCAGCCAGATATATAGAGTTAGTTACAGGCTAGCCAGTGCTACACAGAAAGACTCTATCTCAAAGGAAAAAGAAAGGAGGAAGGAAGAAAGGAAGAAATTGCCTGCTGTCACCCACACTGATGATGACAGCCCCTCTGAAACCACAAACTCCAAATAAGCCCACCTTCTATAAGTTGCCTGGTCATGGCACTTAAGTAAGATAGTAATCATTCTAGTTTCATTCTGTTCAAAGCAATTTAGAAGAGGAAGGAATTTATCTGGTTTATTCTCCCAGATTATGCTCCATCACTGAGGAAAGGTAGGGCAGAAACCCAGAGGCAATAACTGATTGCATCTCATGCTTATGTAGCTTTCCTGTGTAGTTCAGGACAGAGTGTAACCTTGACCCCTTGGGCCCCAGCTCTATGAATTGAACCAAAGGTAATATGATGGGGGATGTCCTTCTGTATATATGTTTCTCTTATTGGTTGATGAATAAAACACTGATTGGCCAATAGCCAGGCAGAAAATATAGGTGGGGCTACCAGAAAAGGAGAATGCTAGGGAGAGGAGGCAGAGATAAGTGGCAAGAGAGATGCCATGTAGCTGTTGAGGGAGCAAGAGGCCTGGGCATTTTCCAGTAAGATAAGACCATGTGGAAATATTCAGATTAATAAAAATGGGTTAATAATTAAGAGAGAGCTAGACAATAAGAAGTCTGAGGCATGGGCCAAACAGTTTATAATTAATATAAATCTCTGTGTGTTTATTTGGGACTAAAAGGCTTCAGGACCAGGCAGAACAGAAACCTCTATCCAACATAGAAAGAGAATTACAAACCAATTTCCCTTATGTACATAAACGCAAAAGTTCTCAATAACAGGCCTGCAAATTGAATTAAAAAACACATCAAAGCCTGGCAGTGGTAGCACATGCCTTTAATCCTAGCACTCGGGAGGCAGAGGCAGTAGGATCTCTGTGAGTTTGAGACCAGCCTGGTCTACAAGAGCTAGTTCCAGGACAGCCTCCAAAGCCTCAGAGAAACCCTGTCTCAAAGAACCCAAAAAAAAAAAAAAAAAAAAAAAAAAACACTTCAGAAGGATCATCCACCATCATCAAGTAGGCTTTATCTCAGAGGCAGAGCTAGTCCAATATATGTAAATTGATAAGTGTAATCAAGATAAGACCCACACGACCATCTCATTAAATGCAGAAAAAGTCTTTGACAAAATCCATTATGCCTTCATGATAAAAGTCCTAGAATTACTAGGGATACAAGGAACATACCTAAACATAATAAAGACAGTTTACAGCAAGCCCATAGCTAATATCAACTTAAATGGAGAGACACTCAAAGCATTTTCACTAAAATCAGGAAAAAGATAATGCTGCCAACTCTTCATACCTATTTAATATAGTACTTGAAGTCTTAGCTAGAGCAATAAGACAACTGAAGAACACCAAGGGGCTACAATTCAGAAAGAATGAACTCAAAGTATCTTTATATGCAGATGATATGATTTTATACATAAAAGAGACACTAAAAACTTCACCAAGAAACTTCTACAGTGGATAAACACTTTCAGTAACTTAGCATGATACAAAAATCAGTAGTTTTCCTTTATACAAATGACAAATGGTCTGAGAAAGAAATCAGGGAAATAATATCTTTTACAATAGCCTAAAATAAAACAAAACAAACCCAAAATCAAAATCAAAACATAACAAAACAAAATAAAAAATGGTGTAACTCTAGCCAAGCAAGTGGAAAACTTGTATAATAAGAATTCAAATCTTTGAAGAAAGAAATTGAAGAAGATATCAAAAGATGGAAAGACCTCCCACGCTCATGGGTCATTAGGATTAATACAGTGAAAATGGCCATTCTATCAAAAGCAGTCTATAGATGCAATGCAATCCCTATCAAAATCCTAACACAATTCCAGAAACTGAAAGGACAATTTTCAGCTTCATATGGAAACACATAGACCAGGACAGGTAAAACAATTCTTAATAATAAAAGAACTGATGGAGATATCATCATCCCAAACCCTAAATTGTACTATAAGCTATAGTAATAAAGACCAGATGGTATTGGCATAAAAACAGACACATTGATCAATGGAATCAAACTGAAGACCCGGATATAAATCCTCACACTTATGGACACCTGACTTTTGATAAAGGAGCCAGAAATTCACACTGGAAAAAAAGAGTATTTTCAACAAATGGTCCTGGTCAAACTAGATGGCTGCACATAGAAGAATGCAAATAGATCTACACTTATTGCACTGCACAAAACTCAGCACCAAATGGGTCAAGGTCCTTAATTAATTAACATAAACCAGTATATCTTAGTCATAACTACTGCTGTGACAAAACACTATGACCAAAATGCAAGTTGGGGAGGAAAGGGTTTATTTGGCTTATGCTTCCATATCACTATTTATCATTGAAGCAAGTCAGGACAGGAACCCAAACAAGGCAGGAACCTGGAGCCAAAGCCATGAAGGGCTGCAGCTTACTGGCTTGCTCCCAATGGCTTTCTCCCATCCAAGTACTAATGAGGCCTGACCTTGCTTAGCTTCCGAGATCAGACAAGATTGGGCGTGTTCAGGGTGGTATGGCTGTAGACCCAATGGCTTTCTTATAGAACCCAGGACTACCAGCCCGAGGAATGACATCACCTACCATAGGCTGGACCCTCCCCCTTCAATGACTAATTAAGAAAATGTGCTTCTACTGCCAGAGAAACTAGGATATAAGGAGGAACCTAAGAGATTCATACAAGGTCCCTCACAGAAGAGGAAAGGAACAAGATCTCCTGAACATATTGGGAGTGTGTGGGGGGGGTAGTAAGTGGAGAGGGAACTAGGAGAAAGAGAAGGGGAGGAGAGGAGAGCTTGTGAGACTAGGAAGATTGAGTCAGGGGAGAAATAAATGAGAGAGAGAGAGAGAGAGAGAGAGAGAGAGAGAGAGAGAGAGACTATAAAAGAGGGATCCATTATAGGTTTGAAGAGAAAACTGACTATAAAGAAATGTCCGGAGACCTACAAGGATGACCCAACTAACAATTTGAGCAACAGTGGAAAGGCTACCTTAAATGCCCTTCCCTGATAATGAGATTGATAACTAACTTATATGCCATCATAGGGCCCTCATCTAGTAGCTGATGGAAACAGAAGCAGACACCCACAGCTAAACACTGAGCCAAACTCCTGGAATTCAGTTACAGAGAGGGAGGAGTGATAAGAAAATGGGGTCAATACCAGGCTACAGAAACCCACATAGACAGCTGACCTGAACAAGGGGGAGCTCATGGATCCCCAGACTGATAGCTGGGAAACCATCATTGGACCAACTCAGACCCCTTGAACATGGGTCTCAGCTAGAAGGACTGAGCAGTCTAAGGGACCTCTGATAGTGGAACCAGGATGTATCCCTGGTGCACAAAAGGACTTTGGGAGCACATTCCCCATGGAGGGATACTCTCTTAACCTAGAGGCAGGAGGGAGGGCCTAATCCCTACTCCAAATGACTTGGCAGATTTTGAAGATCCCTCCTGGAAGGCATCACACTCCCTGTGGAGTCGGGGGATGGGATGGGGGGGGAGTTAGGGGGCATGGGAAGGAGGAAGGGAGAGGGAACTGGGATCAATATGTAAAATAAGAAAAATAATAAATATGTATAAAAAATTACAGAGTCAAATGAATATGGATACAATTAGAACAATACTAGAACCTCTGGGATGCAGCTAAAGCAGTCCTAAGAGGAACGTTTATAGCTGTAAATTCTCATATTAAAAAAAAAGTCTCAACTACCTCAAAGATGCAGCACAAGGCTCTAAAAAACCAACAAACCCAGTAGAAATAATACAAATTAGGAGGAAATTAATAAGATAGAGGCTGAAAACAATACACAAAGTCAGCCAAAGAATTGATTCTTTGGAAAACTATAACCTCCCAGGCAAAATGCCATAAAGAAAGAGAAGACCCAAATCAACAAACCTGGAGATGTGAAGTGTGTTACATCAGGCTCCAGAGAAACCCAAATTATCACTTGTGCACTTTTTTATGGTGCTGGAGATCAAACCCAAAGACTTGTACTAATGTTAGGCAAGCACGTCACCACTGAGCTACAGCCACACGTGCTTCAACCTTTTGTTAAAACTCTTCTTAAAAGTCACCAAAGGGGGCTGGAGAGATGGCTCAGAGGTTAAGAGAACTGATTACTCTTCCAGAGGCTCTGAGGTCAATTCCCAGCAACCACATGATGGCGCATAACCATCCATAATGAGATCTGGTGCCCTCTTCTGGCCTACATGGATACATGCAAACAGAATACTGTATGCATAATAAGTAAATAAATCCCCCACCAAAAACAAAGAAACAAACAAACAAACAAAATGCATCTTACCAGATTCCTTTTCTGCATTGATTGAATTTTTCTTTCTGTTTCTTTCTCCTGATGTGGTTTATGGCATGGATGAATGTTTTATGTTGAGCCATGTTCCTATGATAAATCCATTTCTTTTACTAATACTTACTTGTTCGTGTGTGTGTGTGTGTGTGTGTGTGTGTGTGTGTGTGTGTGTGTGTATGCGCATGCGCACTTGTGTCACAGTGTGCATGTGGAGGTCAGAGAGCAACTTGTAGTGTCAGTTCTCTCCTCACATGTGGGACCTGAAGATTAAACTCAGATCATCAGACTTGCATTCAATTTATAATATTTTGTTGAGAATTCTCATGCTTATGTTTTTGAGAGATACATACATACATACATACATACATACATACATAAGGGTCTCATATAACTCAGGCTGGCCTTAAACTAGATATGCAGTTGAGGATGACTTTGAACTACTGATCCTTTTGCCTTTGTTTCAAAATGTGCACAGTACTGGGAGCTAAATACAGATTTTTTTTTTGTATGATGCGAATTTATTTTCCTTCCACCTTTTTTCCCTTTGCTCTGGTGTCTTCAGAGCAGCTCAGGACCACTCAGTGGTGGCTCCAACCCGCTCAGTGGCCTGCGCTGTGGGAGCTGCTGACCAGTCCTCAGTGGCTGGCTGGGCACTCCAGTCTTCAGTAGGAAACTGCTGGATGGGTACAGAGGGTACCTGAACGCCCTCAGACCAGGCAGCCACCTCTGGCTGAGCAGCAGTGAACTCGGATTCACTGCAGAATTTCACCCTGAAATTCCTCCTTGGTCCTAACCTTCTCAGCAGCAGCCTGTTCCTCCTTCTCAATCTGGGTCTCTGTAGAAGTAAAGGTTAGGCATGTCCTCCCATAGGTGTTCACGGGAGATAGTGCCACGCATGCGGAGTACTTCCCAGGCCAGCATCCACCACATCAGACCCACCGAGTGAGCTCCCTTGTTCCACGGGATGGCAATGTCCATGTAGCGCAGAGGAGAGTGTGTTACACTGAGAAATGGTGGGCAGGTTGACGTAAGACGCTTCTGTGAGGGGCTGGTGGTCAGCCCTGGGGTCAGTGAACACTAGAAGCCGTGGCTCCCGGAAGGCTGCTTGGATCTGGTTGGTAAAGGTCCCCGAAGTGAAGCGGCCAGCAATCGGAGCAGCCCCCGTGGCAGCAGCAAACTTCAGCACAGCACGCTGCCCAGTGTTCCTGGAGGAGATGACGCTGACATCAGCGGGGTTTTCATTGGCAACGATGGCTCGGGCTGCCAGCAGCCACTTCTCCCAGGTCCTCTTCAGATTGATGATGTAGATACCATCACTTTTCCTTTTGTAGATGTACTGCTCCATCTGAAAGTCAAGGTTGGTGCCACCTAAGTGGGTTCCTGCAGCAAGGAACTTGAGGACATCCTCCTCCTTCACTTGCAGGACATCAAGGGCTCCGGACATTGTGTAAGTTTCCCCTTAAGTTACGATGGGAATCAAGAACAACACCATATGGACCCGTCCCAGGGCAGTGCCGAAAAGCCTAAATACAGATTTTCCCCACAAATTGAGGTATATGCCAAGGTCCTTGTAAGAGATATTGATGGTAATTATTTTTCTTATGATATTTTAAAAATATGGTTTCCATATCAGCATAATGCTGGTCTCAGTTCAGGGCGTTTTCAACTTTTTTCACTTATCTTCAGTTTTCACCAGAGGGGGAAATTTTTTCTTTTGTTTTTTCGAGATAGGTTTTCTCTGTGCAGCTTTGGTTGTCCTGGAACTAGGTCTGTAGACCAGGCTGGCCTCAAACTCACAGAGATCTGTCTACTCATGCCTTCTGAGTACTGGGATTAAAGTTATATACTGGTCACCAGAGAAAACTTTTACTAACTCCAACCATATAGCTATATAGAATAGGTTTACAAGTCAAACATTAACCAGTAATAAATAAATCATAAGAAAATTTGTTCTAAGATGGGTGGTGGTGGGACATGCCTTTAATCCCAGCATTCAGGAGGCAGAGGCAGAGGCAGGTGGATCTTTGTGAGTTTGAGACCAGCCTGGTCTACAGAATGAGTTCCAGGACAGCATCCAAAACCACAGAGAAACCCTGTCTTGAAAAACCAAAAAATAAAAAAAAAGAAAAGAAAATTTGTTCTAAAACAGTTCTAAACCAGGCATGGTAGTTTATGCCTATAATCCTAGCTCTCAGAAAAGGTGGGGGCATGATATTTCTTGGCATTGTGAGCTTAAGGCCAGCCTGGGTTATATGAGACCTGGTCTCAAAAGAAGAAGGAGGAGGAAAAGGAAAATTATTTTTCTCTGAATATTAGGACATTTTTACTAGTGTTGTGACAACATTGTCAGTTAATTCTAGTTTCTCTGATGTATGGACACTGATATTTACTGATAGACTTTTCTTCTTTTTTCTGATCAAGCTGACATTTCCCCAGCATACTTTTTTTTCCAGTGTTGAAGACTGAATTTAGTACCTATGGCCTCATGCATATGAAGCAAGTACTCTATTATTCAGCCACAGCTGTAGCCAAGGTGTAGCTCAGGCTGACCTTGACCTCCAGATCCTCCTGCCTCTGCCACTTCAGCATGCACTACAGGTGTGCATCACTGAAACTGGCTCCCAGGGTCTTTTCTGCATGCTGAGTAATTCATACTCATTGCTATAAATGTGTTGACTTATGTTGCAGTTATTTTGGGATGCTATGACAAAGTACCACAGCACTGGGGGATTTACAAACAACAAAGATTTACTTTTCACTAGTTTGGAGGGTGGAAAATTCGGGATCAAAGTTCTGGCAAATCTGGTCTTTGTTTTCTGGTTCACAGATAGCTGTCTTCTGTATCCCACCTGACTGAAATGGAGAGAGTGTCTCTGAGATGCCATCTTTATAAGGATTCCATTAATAAGACTTGTTCTCATGACCTAATACTCCCCACCGTCCAAATAGTACCACACTGGGGATTATGTTACACATTCTAAATTTTGAGTAGGCATAGTCTGTAGCAGATTATAGCTTAGACATTTGAAATAGTATGTCATACGACTCTGTGCCCTGTTCAATCCTATGGAAATATTGGTATTTTGTTTAAGTGAGCAATTGATAAGGTTGGTTTCAGGTTCCAAGTCCTGACTAGTGGTTTTGATGTTAATCATTTTCAAATCAGTGTAGTTCACTCATGTCTGTCCTCCTTTGTGACATGTAGTGACCGGTCTGGGATGTGCAATGTGCTTGGACCCACCAAGCAGTTCTTAGAGTCAGATCCACACACACACACAGCTTGGAGACCAGTGTAAGACCAAAAACCTCCTCCACCTTCCTCATCCTTTGGGTATGTTGAGACTACTTCTTGTATTCTTCAGGCTGGGAACAGTGGTCTATGTATCTATCAATCAATTTTCTGTCACTGTAACTAAATAACTGAGCGAACAGCTTAAGGAAAGAAGGCTCATTAGGCAGTGGTGGCACACACCTTTAATCCCAGCACTTGGGAGGCAGAGACAGGCAGAGTTCGAGGCCAATCTGGTCTACAGAGTAAGGTCCAGGACAGCCAGGGTTACACACAGGAAACCCTGTTTAGAAAAACAAAACAAAACAAAACAAAACATCCCAACCAAGAACAGAGAGAGAGAGAGAGAGAGAGAGAGAGAGAGAGAGAGAGAGAGAGAGAGAGAGAGAGAGAGAGAGAGAGAAGAGGGTTAATTTTGCTCATGTTTTGCTGACGCCACAGAGACAGGTCAGCTGGCACTGTTTCTGAGTGTATTAAATTGTAGAGAATCCTCAAAGGTGTAAGTGAACAGTGCCATTTGCACCATTGCAGCCAGGGAGCATGAAGTCATATTTATTGCCAACTTCATAGAATCTAGAATCACTTCTGGGCATGCCTTTGTGTGTGTGTGTGTGTGTGTGTGTGTGTGTGTGTGTGTGTGTGTGTGTGTTCCAGCACTTGGGAGGCAGAGGCAGGTGGATCTCTGTGAGTTCCAGGCTAGCCTGGTCTACAGAGCTAATTCCAGGACAGGCTCCAAAAGCAATACAGAGAAACCCTGCCTCAAAAAACCAATAAATAAATAAATAAATAAATAAATAGATAAATAGATAAATAGATAAATAGATAAATAAATAAATAAATACAAAAGCACATGTGGTCTTGTCCTGTTTGCTATAGATATTAAGAGGCCTCTTTTTGCTTCACTTAATTTAAATAAATCTTTGGTAAGTAAATTAATTGGTAAGAGTAAGGCTGTATTCAGAGGTGTCAACAGAGAATTGATACCGGAGCCCAGTGGTAACTCTTCTTGAATAGCGCCAAGCTGCCTTGGGAAGAGTAGTAGAAAAATCAGGGGAAAGGGTGCTTTTCCAGATAGCCCACCTGTAGGATCAGGAGGGTACCATGGTTCAAGGCCACTATCAGGAAAGGACTTGCACAACCTTCCCTCCCTCCCCCACAAGCCAGAGCCACACAGAACACCGAGGCTGTAGAGATGGAAGGTGCCTATTCCATTTGCCACTTCCTGCATTGTAGCAAAGCAGAGCCTGGTAGGCAGAGAGCCTGAGAATGTCACCTTTCCACTCAGCTCAGCTGTGCCAGCATTCATGCCATTTTATTTATTTGTTTATTTTCTATGATTTAATCTATCTTTTGGGGTAGGTCTCATAATGGTTTTGCTTTTGTTTATAGAGTGCTTCTGGAGGTTTGAGGACTGTGTTTGTTTCCCCAGCCAGTCTAAACAAGGCTTTCTCAATTATATTGAGTATCTCATGTTCCCCCTTGTTCTCATAATTAGGCAGAGTGCCAAAAGCAAATGACTATTGAGTGCTCACACTTAAAATGGGACATTTAGATCACCCTCTTTCTCAAGGGTCAGGGAACATCATGGAAAGGGGGCAGAAAGAAAGCAAAAGCCTGAGGCTTGAGAAGAAGCACTGTTTATCACCAAACTCATAGCAGCTGTGATTACTGGTACAAGACCTGCACAAGATCAAGCCAGACACCCTTTCAGCATGAATGGAGAAGTGGCTCACAAGGCCCCACTTATAGCTGGAGAAATATTGGCAGGAATTTGTGCTGAGAGGGGAGTCATCTCAGGGATGCACTCACTGGTAAACTGCCCATAATCCAGTTCATGATCCACATTCACGTTCACGATTAAATTCCATGAGTTTAAAACAAAAACAAAAACTTGAAAGCAAGACAGGAAGAATAAATGCTTTAGAAGGATTAGGAGGGCATATGAGAAGGAAATAGGAGAGAGAATATGATCAAAATACATTATCTCTGTGTAAGAAATTATTGAAGACTAACATAGGTTCTGCCTGAGCTGCTGGCTTGTCAGGTCTATATTTGTCTTTTAGATGTTTAAATTACAGTGTTCACTGATTTCCCAGCATATATAGAAGGGATCACACTATTTGGAGGGATGAAAACTCTTTCTGTAGTAGTTACAAAGAAAATTGTAAGCTCCAATCTGATGGGACAGTCACATGGGGCTAACATCAATGATTAGGTGGTCTAACCAAGCTGACACCTGTATAGAATTCATGTCTAAATGATAGGATGACTCTCAGTATTTTGCTGAGGATAATCAGTTTCATAGTGTGAGTTGTTTCTTATTGGGACTGACTATGTAGAATATCATGGTGTGGGTTTGCTATAAAGTATGGAATTTTCTATGGCAATGTCTTGGTGCCCTAGGACAGATTGAACTGGTCTGTTATAGTCAATTTCTGATGACATGCAGTTCCTGCTCAGAAGTAACAATGGCCTTGTTCCTACACTACCCAACAATTGCACCCTTGTTCTGAAGCTACAATAGCTCAATACAGCCATCATCTTAGAATGGAATGGCAACAAAAGTGTTTAGTCTAAGCTTCTTTTTTTTTTTTTTTTTTTCTTTTTGAAACAGGGTATCTCTGTGGCTTTGGAGGCTGTCCTGGACCAGGCTAGGCTGGTCTTGAACTCACTGAGATCTGCCTGCCTCCGCCTCCAGAGTACTGGGATTAGAGGCGTGCACCACAATGCCCAGCTAGTCTAAGCTTCTTATATGCTATAAAAAGGAATAATATATATTTTAAGCTATCAACAAATATGACCTGTTATAAACTAGATCTATAGTAGATAATTCAGAACTTCTCCTTCTCCTCCTTCTTCTTTGATAGGCTCTGTCTACGTAGCTTCAGCTGTCCTGAAACTTGTTATGATGTAGACCAAACTGTCCTGGAACTCAATATAAAGACCAGGCTGGCCTAGAACTCATTGAGGTTTGTCTGCCTCTCTTTCTAGAATGCTGGGATTAAAGGTGTGCACCACTGTGCCTGCTCCAGCTTATTTTTTGAGATATGGTTTCTTGCTGAACCAACAGCTCACCAATTTAGCTAGACTGAGTGGCCACTGACTTCCCAGAAAGCCACTAACCTCCCAGGAAGTCTGGCGTTCCTACCTCGCTGGTGAGGTCCTGGAACTCTAAACACTAGCCCAGCTTTTTTTGCTTGTTTGTTTTGTTTTTTGAGGCAGGGTTTCTCTGTGTATCTTTGTAGACAAGGCTGGCCTCGAACTCACAGTGATCCGCCTGCCTCTGCTTCCCTAGTGCTGGGATTAAAAGCGTGGGCCGCCACAGTCCAGCTATGCCCAGCTTTTTTATGAGAGGGCTGTGGGTTGAAATCCAGGTTCTCATGCTTGTACACAATTACTTCACCCACTGAGCTGCCTCCCGAACCTCGTTTCTAGTTTACATTTTCAAACAGTTTTAAGACAAATCTCCAAACCTTGCAATGTTGTCACAAGCCTGGACCAAGTCAATGTGCATTCTGCAAGACTTAGAGAGACGCCGAGGAGAGTTTGTATCAGGAGTATACTGAAATGTGCAGCAGGTTTTCAGGGCTATCTATGTTTTGTGAATCATTTTTACTTATGTAAGCCTATAGTTTTGCCCTATCTTTTAACTTTTTTACATTTACTTTATGTATATGAGTATTTTGCCTGCGTATGTGTGTGTTTAGCGCCAGCAGAGATGAAAAAGCTCCACCATCATGTTTGCATCGCCTTGGTTCTGTGCTGTCCTCTCCTCACTGGGGCAGGCAGCACCAGCTGCAGCAGCATGCCACCTGTGGGTCAAGCAGCTGGTGACAGGGTGAGGTGGAACTAATGGTGGCCCAATCTCCGGGAAGCCCCAGGACTGGCTCCCTCACTTGCTTTGGTGGAACTGGCACTGCCCTTGGGCTGCCAACACGACGGTAGAGCCTGGGGTACTAGCGCTGAGGGAGGGGTGATATATAGCAGCGGGGAGCTCTCGGAGATCCTGCCTCCAGGCCCAGTGCCCAACCACACCATCACTCTGACTCTGAGCAACAAGAAGATATCCAAAATGAAGAATGGTTCATTTTCTGGATTAAATCATCTCAAAGATTTCCAAGATCTGTGCTGCCACTGGAAACCAGGTTGATGACCCTGATCTGTGCTGCCACCAGATGTTATGGGCAGGGAGACATCTTTAGCAGTGGTACCAATGACAGCAGACTCATAGCTGAGAATGAGAGACATTGAAGGTTTCCGTGCCAACTTCCTTGCCCCCTGCAAAAGGAAAGAGTCCAGATAGTAAGCTATTGAAAAGAACCCTTAAAACTGTGATGAAGATGCTGTTGTTAATGGCCTCTGGCAAGGGGTTGGGGAGGGGAAGGTCTCAGTTATCCTTAAGGGGCTGGCTACTAGGAATCTGACCATGTTCCAGTGAGTATATGGGCAACACAAATTGGACTTGTACAACAACTCCCAAAACTTGTACATATCACTCTGACCTGCATAGTGGATGTTTCAAACAGAACATAAACTCAGTCTGCTGTACAAAATGTCTTTTCAGGAAAAACTAGCTCTAAGATACACCCTGATGCCAAGATTAAGGTGACAATACAGCATAGACATCTGGGCTTGGGATTGTTGCTCAGCAGTGGAGGGCTTGCCTAGCTTGTGTGAAGCCCTAAATTCAGTCTCCAGTGCCACATCAGTTGTGACGTGACTACACATGCCTGTGATTGCGGCTCTCAGGGTCAGAAATTCAAGGTCATCTCCAGGTACACACAAGTCACAAATCTTGTCTCCAAAGCAAAACAAACAAATAGGCAGGCAAATGATACATAATCAACCTAGGACTTAACTTCCACACACCAGGAGATTAGAAATAATAAAAAATTAGAAGTCAGAGTCACTTTAGGATTGGTCCAACCTATTTTGGATGGTCCTTGTTTATTTTTTTCTAACTACAGAAACATCCCTCTTAGAGCCCCTTTAGCCAATAATGCAAGAGTAAAGAGTGCACAAGAACCAAGAGCCTCAGATGCTGACCCTGTCAACCAGAACCAGGACACATGGTGAAGCAAAGTCAAATAATAAGGAAGCTCAATCATTAAGTGAATCTTTCCGCTGCACCATCTCACTCAGTCTACTTGCTTAGACAGCTTTAATTGGAGAAATGTGTAGGTTCTCTTACATTTCTAAAAGCATAAGAGCACATCCAATGCAATAGTAGTATAAGATATGACAGTAATTATCCCTTTTATTTTTTCAGGTGGTCTACTTATTTATGTTTTAACCTGGATTCTCTGAGACATTAAGTACTAGGGAACATTTTAGGTCACATAAATTACAAATGTAAAATGTTACTGATTTGATTTATGTCATATTTAGATGTGCCTTAAAGTTTTTTGACAAAGCAACATATAGAAACCTTAAATAGACTAAATAGACAGTATTACCTTGCCCCAGGCTGTCGTATGACTTATCCTATTCCAGCACCAGGAGATTTTTCACTTCTTTAACTAGAAAGATGTAGCAGTCCCATCTGGAAGGAAGTAGATCCAGAATATAAACTCAGAATCTGACTTCCTCAAGAGCAGCAGCTTGCAGGGAAGGCCAGTTCTTCCTGATCCCTCCCAACAGGGATCCTTTGACCTGCCCATGTGGTGTGGAAACACAGATGACCTGTGCTCCCTTTCACGGCACCAGGGACTGCCACATTTCCTTTCTTTGGGTTTTCAATCTTCTTCCTATGAGGACTCTCCAGCCAGTACCTACAGATGTGGAGCACAGGCCCTTCCTTCAAGACTCACCAGCACCCTGCCAGCTGCCTGACAGACCCTTCAGGCAGAGAAGGGTGAAGAGAGAGGTGTCTCGGAGATTTGTTAGCAGCTAAAGAAGGTGGTCACTTATGGGGACCTGCATGCTGACGTGTCTTCAAACAGCATTTTCTTTATTTTCACTAATATCTTTTTTAAAAAGTTAAAAAAGCATTTATTTGTTCATGTGTGTGGGTATGTGTGTGTATGTCTGAGTACACATGCTATGCACATGTGTGGTCAGAGGAGAACTTGGGGTTGGTTCTCTTCCACCATGTTAATTTAGGCAGTAGAGCCCAGGTTGGCCAGTTTGGTGGTAAGAACTTTTCCCCACTGAATCATTTTGATGACCCTATTTTCAGCTGACTTTTCATGGTGCTAACAAGCATGTCTAGAATGCTCCCTGGCCATCACCTTCCTCTTTTACATATGTGAGCTAAGAATGTCTCCAAACACGCTGACTAGCTTTTATTTTAAATTATAACTTTAAGGTGAGTATGACTAAGAATATATTCCCAGGCCTGGCAGTGGTGGCCCACACCTTTAATCCCAGCACTCAGGAGGCAGAGGCAGATAGACTTTGAGGCCAGCCTGGTTTACATTGCTAGTTCCAGGACAGCCAAGGCTACAAAGAAAGCCATTCTCAAATATGCCCCCTGTCCCCCCTCCCCCCGGATATACTCCTTAATAGATCATGCTTAGGAGTGGGCCAACCCATACATGTTTAAGCTCCTGAATACCCCACACCACATCACGCTTCATTTATTCTGAAAGGGCATTGATTTGGAATGGGCTCCTGTGCTCTCCTGGCCTGCTGGAGTAGTAAAGCTTCCTCTCCTCTTCTGTGTCTTAGCTGTGCTTATTTGGCTTTGCAAGCACCATGATACAAGCTCACTGTGCTCAGTTACAGTGATATTTAAAATTCAGTACCTTTATCCAAGATGTCATCCAAGATCTGGTCCAGTCTTACAGCTGCATTCAATGGGCAAAACGGGTGTGCATGTGAGTGTGTGTGTGGGTGAAGTATGCACCGACTTGCACTGACTCCCATCTTCTTGGACTATTCCTTTTGGAGGCTGACATCCACCAGGATGCCTGAGGGTACTTTAGGCTCTATGTAGTCTTGCTTTTTCTTTTCTTATTGTTTGTTTGAGTCAGGGTCTCACTATGTAGCTCTGGCTGTTCTGGAACTCATTGTGTAAACCAGGCTGTTCTCAAACTCAAAGAGATCTGCCTGCCTCTGCCTCCTGAGTGCTTAGATTAAAGGCGTGCACCACCATGACTGGCTGTCTGATCGTTTCTTTTCTTCTATTTATTTATTTGTTTGTTTGTTTATTTATTATTGAGCTGTATTAATTTTCCCCATTCCCCTTCCTCCCTCCCCTCTTCTTCCACCCTTCCCCTTGCTCCCACGCTCCCAATTTACTCGGGAGATTTTGTCCTTTTTCCTTTCCTAGGCAGATCCATGAGTGTCTCTCTTAGGGTTCCTCTTTGTTACCTAGGGGTTGTGGTCTGTATGTTGGTTGTCCTTTGCTTTATGTCTAATATCTACGTATGAATGAGTACATATTATATTTGTTTTTCTGTGTCTGGGTTACCTTACTCAGGATAGCCTAGAAAGTTCTGTCCATTTAACTGCAAATTTCAAGATGTCACTGTTGTGCTTTTTTTTTTTTTTTTTTTCTTTTTTTTTTTTTTTTAACCACTGAGTAGTACTGCATTGTGTAAATGTACCACATTTTCCTTATCCATTCTTAGATCGAGGGGCATCTAGGTTGTTTCCAGATTCTGGCTATTATGGATAATGCTACTGTGAACATAGCTGAGCAAATGTCCTGTGGTGTGTGAGTGTTTATCCTTTGGGTATATGCCCAAAAGTGGTATTGCTGGGTTTTGAGGTAGGTTGATTCTCAATTTTCTGAGAACCTGCCATACTGATTTCCAAAGTTGCTATACAGGTTTGCACTGTCACCAGAAATGCAGGAGTGTTCTTTTTACTCTATATCCTCTCCAGCATAAAGCTGTCATTAGTGTTTTTTTTATCTTGGTGATTCTGATCAGTGATTTTGATGGGTATTGTATTGAGTCTGTAGACTGCTTTTGGTAAGATTGCCATTTTTACTATGTTGATCCTACCTATCCAAGAACATGGGAGATCTTTCTATTTTCTGATGTCTTCTTTAATTTCTTTCTTTAAAGACTTAAAATTCTTGTCATACAGGTCTTTCACTTGTTTGGTTAGAGTTACCCCGCGATATTTTATGTTGTTTGTGGCTATTGTGAAGCGTGATGTTTCTCTGATTTCTTTCTCAGCTTGTTTATCATCTGTATATAGGGGGGCTACTGATTTTTTTTTGTGTGTGTGTGAGTTATCTTGTATCTTGCTAATTGCTGAAGGTGTTTACCAGTTGTAGGAGTTCCCTGATAGAATTTTTGGGGTCACTTATGTAAACTATCGTATCATCAGCAAATAGTGAAAGCTTTACTTCTTCCTTTCCAATTTGTATCCCCTTGATCTCCCTTTGTTGTCTTATTGCTCTAAATAGAACTCTGAGTACTATATTAAATAGATATGGAGAGAGTGGACAGCCTTGTCTTGTTCCTGATTTCAGTAGAATCACTTCAAGTTTCTCTCAATTTAGTTTGATGTTAGCTGTTGGTTTACTGTATATTGCCTTTACTATGTATAAGTTTGTTCCTTGTATCCCTATTCTCTCCAAGACTTTTATCATGAAGGGGTATTACATTTTGTTGAAGGCTTTTTTAGTTTGTTTACATGGTGTATTATACTGACAGATTTTCATATGTTGGACCATCCCTGTAACCCAGGGATGAAGCCTACTTGGTCACGGTAGACAATTTTTCTGATGTGTCCTTGGATCCCATTTGCCAAGTATTTTATTGAGTATTTTTACATCAATGAGGGAGATTGGTTGCATCTTTGTGTGGTTTGGGTACCAGGGTAACTGTCACCTTGCAAAAGAGTTTGGAAATGTCCCTTTTGTTTCTATTGCGTGGAATGATTTGAGAAGTATTGGTATTAGCTCTTCTTTGAAATTCTGGTAGAATTCTGCACTGGAACAATCTGGCCCTGAACTTTTTTTTTTTTTTTTTTTTTTGGTTGGGAAAATTTGATGACTTTTTATTTCCATAGGGGTTCTAGGTCTATTTAATTTGTTTATCTAGTCTTGATTTAATTTTGGTATGTGGTATTTATCTAGAAAATTATCCATCTCCTTAAAGTTTTCTAATTTTTTGGAGTACAGATTTTTGAAGTATGACCTGATGGTTCTCTGAATTTCCTCTGTGTCTGTTGTTATGTCCCCCTTTTCATTTCTGATTTTGTTAATTTACATGCTCTCTCTGTGTCTTTTGGTTAGTTTAGATGAGGGTTTGTCTATCTTGTTGATTTTCTCAAAGAGCCAACTTTTTGTCTTATTGATTCTTTGTATTGTTTTCTTTGTTTCCATTTTATTGGTTTCAGCCCTCAATTTGATTATTTCCAGCCGTTTACTCCTCCTGAGTGAGTTTAATTCTTTGTTTAATATTTTCTTTTTGTTTTTCTTTTCTCTTTTTAAAAAAAGTAAAGTTCAGGCTGGGGAGATGGCTCAGTGGTTAAGAGCACTGGCTGATCTTCCAGAGAACCTGGGTTCAATTCCCTTTGACTACAGTTCCAGGGGATCTGACACCTTCACACCAATACACATAAAATAAAGTTAAATAAAAGTTCATGGAATTTGTTTGATTTGATTTTTTTAACATTTGTTTAAGCATTTTTTTTTATTTAACCTAGATGATTTGCTCCAGAGATTGTTGTGGATATTCACCAGGGAAGACTGCTCAGGTATGGGTTTAAGCCAATAGAAAGTCTTTATTAGCTGTCCAGAAACTACACTGTGCATTCAGTATCTTAGTGTAGCCCTGAGCCTTTCTAAGGGTGAGCTTTTAAGCATAAAAGTCATGTTCTGAGTTGACACACTTCAGTTAACAAGGAGAGTTAGCCAGAAACAGAACTACAGAAGCCAAAAAGCAAGGTTATTACATTTAGAGACTTTCCCAAAACTACGGATTTTGACGTATAGGTCTTTGCTTTTGTTTTGGAAGTTTACTGTCTACATGATGAGTTTCTATTTTTATTGTGAAGTTTGTTGTGCTCAAGTCTCAGGGCCTGCTAGGGTCTGGGGCCCTGTTACAAGATGATGCTGTAAGGAAGACACATCACATCTTATCAGAGGGACATGGTGATAACTTGGTCATTGTGATGACGTTTGTGTTATCTATTTTTGCCTGATAAAGTGCTCAAAACATTATGATATTATAAGATATATTTCATTGTGGGTTCTGTTGATTAGGAATTCAGGCAGGTTATATCAGGCTTGATTTCTGAGTCTCTTCATGATGTCTGGCCCTGGCATATCAAAGTTTTAAAAATGATTTAAATGTCTTGTGCTCCATGTATCATGTATTAGTCAGTGTTCTCTAGAGAAACATAACTGATAGTCTCAACACACACACACACACACACACACACACACACACACACACACACACGGGATTTATTAGAGTTGCTTAACAGGCCTCCTAGAAATTTGGCCAGTTCAGCAATTGCTCTCTCCCCATGGAAAGTCCAAGAATCCAATAGTTGTTCAGTCCATGATGCTGGATGTCTCAGCTGGTCTTCAGTATATGTTGTGATCCTGAAGAAGTAGGCTCCAGAGCCGTGTAGGAAAGGACTTGCAAGCCAGAGTGAGGCAAACAGGTTAAAATCAAAAGCTTCATTCTTCTTATGTCCTTTATATAGGCTGCTACCAGAAGGTGTGGCCCAGATTTAAAGTAGATCTTCCCACACCAAAAGGTCCAAGTTAGGATGCATATTTCCACTTTAGATGATTCAATCAAGAAAAATCTTTCACAGGCCTGCCTGGGTTTTAGTTAGTTCCAAATGAAGTCAAGCTGATATACAAGAGCAGCCACCATACTCCAGATTCACTCCTAGGATAGAACTCTAGGATGTGAGGGCTAAAAGACAGATGAGGAAGAATGGTTCCTTTTGGGATTTGGGAATTGTCACAGCTTGGGAGCTTCCAGAGAGGGAGGGTGTCTTCTGGACTTGGCCTTGGGAGTTACATGGTGTTTCTTTCCTGCCATGTTCCAAGGGCCACAGAAATTTCAAGAAAGAGAAAGTAGCCTCAATTCCTGATGAGGGTGTGACAGGAGAGTGCAGGGATCGGGATTCAGTTGGAGCTAATCTTCAAAATATACTTTATATTTTTACAGTATCTTGTTCCTCATCAAACCTCTACCCTACTAGCATTAGCAGCCATGACTCTATCACTTACTCTATCCTTAGACTAAGTGAAGCTGATTAAATGGCTGCTTTTTCAATTTGTTGTGCTTTCTTAAGTTGTTTTTGTACACAGAGAAGAACCCCCATTTTCACTGAGCAATATGGACTCGTAGATGTCTCTATAAGTCAGTAGTTAGTAGTCTCTTATCTTTTTTTTTTTTTTTTTTTGAGACAGAATCTCATGTAGCCCTAAGTGGTGGTGTCAAACTTACTTTGTAGCCAAGGAAGCCCTTGAGAGTCATTGGATGCTGGTACTGGCAATGAGACCCAGGGCATTGTGAATGCTAGAATGCACTTTACTCATTAGGACACATCTATTACCCTCTCATAATTTTTTATTTTGATGCTCCAAAGGTCAGGTAGACCACTGAAGGGGAGCTCTCTCAAGTTGGCCCCTATATCTTGATATCTATCCAAACATACAAAGAGAGTTAACACACATATATACACATGTATAGAGAGGTCACATATATTGTACATATATAGTGTACATCTAAAGAGTTCATATATAGAAATTTTTATACATGAACTGTGTGGTTGTTTCCTGCAGGTTGGACATGCCCATTGCCATGTAGGCTCTGTATCACTATAGGCTTACAAACAATGATGCCAAGTTGCCCAGAATTTAAATCTTGAGCTTTTCCTTCTTTAAAGCTGATTATCTAGGACATTTTTATTATCAAAGTGATTGAAAGCTGACAATTACATACACACATACTCATAAAAAATGCAACTCCATTTTTTAGGGTCTTACATAAGAGCTGTGTTTGTCATTCTCTTCAGCATCGAGAATCCTGCCTTGCACTATCCTCAATATATTTGCTCAATTTTCCAACCATGCCAACTGCCTCCTTTGGCTTCCATCCATGTCATTTCTGAGGGGAAGGTAGAAAAGGGAGTAGAAGGGTAAGGAGGCAAAGGGTTATGTGCAAGTCTTCTGCAGCCCAGCCCCTGCCACATCTCCATTGCCTGGTTGATGCTGACATTGACAGCCTGATTTCTTTGTCAAGCTCCTTTTAGCCCTTCTTTTCACCTAAGCCTTTCCCTCACCCTAGTAGTTCTAGCAGTTCTTTCTGACTTCTAATACCCCTGCAAAACCACAGAGTCCTGTGTCGCTTAGGCTAGCCTCAAACTTGCTACACAGCTAAGGATGGTCCTGAACTGATTCTCCTGCGTCTAGTGCCCATGTACAACCAAGTTTCTCTATTCTTTTCATTTTTAATTATACAGTAATTTCTGTGGGGCTGAGGGAATGGCTTAGACAGTAAGGTGATTTCTGTGCAAGCATGAGACCTTGAGTTATGATCTCCAGTGCCCACATAAAAGTCAGTTGTGGCAGCATGCTTTTTCTTTTTTGGTTTTTCAAGTTAGGTATTGCTTTGGAGCCTGTCCTGGAATTTGATCTGTAGACCATGCTAAGCTTGAACTCACAGAGATCCTCCTGCCTCTATCTCCCGAGTGCTGGGACTAAAGGCATGTGCCACCAATGCCCCGAGGCAGCACACATTTGTAATCGTAGTACTGGAAGTAGAGACAGGTGGGCTCTTGAAGCTTGTTAGCTTGCTGGATCAATAGGCTTTAGGTTCCGTGAGAGACTGTGCCTTAAAGATAAGGTGGACAAGCACACACACATGCACTACACACATGTAAGCACTTAGACTCATACAAAGAAGAGAAAAACATTTTATGCTCAATGTGGTGATTTGAATAAGAATGGCCCTCCCCCAAGGCATGGTGGTGCAAGTCTTTGATCCCGGCACTAAGGAGACAAAGTCAGATGGAACTCTGAGTTCAAAGCCAGCCTGCTTTACAGAGTGAGTTCTCGTCTGGGCAGTACAGAGAAACCCTGGTCTTGAAAAAAAGAAAAAAAAAAAAAAAAAAAAAAAAGAAAAGAAAAGAAAAAACAAAACAATAACACCCCCCACCCCCCCACCCCCGCACATTTATTTCAATGCTTAGTCACCAGGAAGTGGCACTGTTTGAAAGGATTGGAAAGATTAGGGGGGTGTGGCCTTGGAGGAAGTGGTCACTGGGGGGAGGGCTTTGAGGTTTCAAAAGTGCAAGTCAAGCCCAGTGTTACTCTGAGCCTGCAAATCAGGATGCAGTTCTCAGGCCCTGTGCCAGAGCCATGTGTGCTGCTAGCTCTCTGCCATGGTGAGAATGGACGGACCCTCTGAAACTGTAAGCCAGCCCCCAGTTAAATGCTTTCTTTTAGAAGAGTTGCCTTGGTCATGTGTCTCTTCACAGCAGTAGCACAGCTACTAAGACACTCAGTTTTACAAAATCAAATGATGCATCTGTGTGAAGCATGGCATGAAAGTCCATACCTTTTGGAAACCGAGGCTGGGTCTATGATCAGTTATGGAACGAACCTTGGCTGAACTCTCGCTGTTTCTCTTGGCTGTACGTTTAGAGCCTTCAGTTATATCACACAGATTTGATGATTTAGTAACTAGCCCTATTTAGGAAGATCAGCCTAGCATATAACCACTAGCTCCATCACCATAGTAACCTTTCTTGTTCTCGTAACTGCTGATCTTTCCACCTTGCCAACATACATTTTTTTTTGTGATTTTTCTATATTCTGCTTGCAAGAACACCTGGACCTCAACTATTCTTTTTACCTCCCCTGCCCCCTCCCCTATATCCCGTTCTGCTGGCCTATGTAAGCTCTGTAGAAAAATAAAATTTGCCACTTGATCAGAATCCTGCCTTGTGGTCCATCTCTGAGTCTCTTACCCCCATCCCCCTCCCTTGGGTCTTTGGGTTATAGGTTGAATTCTCGAGGGTTGAGGAGGCACAAGGCAACACACCATCTCAATCATACCACCTTTGAAATAGAATTAGATTCTTGCATGTGATTTTCAGGAGAAACATATGTGATAATACCTATTTCTTCATGTGCTAACTTAAGGTATTAACTATAGTGATGATGACAGGGGAGGAAGAAGAGCATGGGTGCTGTAGCTGTGGCTCAGCGGTAAAGCACTTGCCTGGCATGTGGAAGGTCCTGTGTTGAATCCCTAGTATTGGAAAAGACACACAATTCTTATCATTTTCAATGTTGAAACAGGATAGTTTTGTGTATTGTCATTGCTTCCTCTTGCCCAGGTCTGAGCATAACTCTGCTATCATCTTCTAAACAGACATACAGGGATCCATCATGAGACCATGCCACCATCTATCCTGTTATGCACAGGCCACGCCATTGAGGGCACGTCATACCCATTGTCTTTCAGTCTTGCTTTGTCCTTTGGTCTGGTTCTCGGGTGTGTATGACTAGCAGCTCCTGGAAAGAAACAGGTGGGTGGGGGGAGGGAAAGCACCAGAAGGCTAAAGGCTGAGTGTGTCCCTGGCCCTCTTCACCCTCTCACCTTCATGCTTGGGTTGAGCAATGGCCCCAGGCTCTCTCTTGCTGGCCCTACAATTTATTGACCTTTCCTATACTTTGGTACAGTTCTCTCTCACTGCCTTCCCTTCTGTGGTTTAAATTATCTGTAGTCACATGTGGTTTGAAAATTATAGAAATAAATAATGTGTCCGTTCTAAATTGTGTGCCATTCTGAGTAGGGTGAAGTTTTTAAAAGTCTTTTTAAAAAGATTTATTTATTTATGCTGGGTGGTGGTGGCGCACACCTTTAGTCACAGTACTCAGGAGGCAGAGGCAGAAGGATCTCTGTGAGTTGGAGACCAGCCTTCAAAGTCACAGAGAAACCCTGTCTCGAAAAAAAAAATAGACAAATAAATAAATATGTATTCAGCATTCCTGCATGCAGGTGTGCCTGCACACCAGAAGGGGGCACCATATCTCATCATAGATGGCTGTGAGTCACCATGTAGTTGCTGGGAATTGAACTCAGGATCTTTGGAAGAGCAGCCAGTGCTCTTAGCCTCTGAGCAATCTCTTCAGCTCCAGCTGATGAAGTTTGCACTAACTGCTTCATTTACTCAGGATGTGAGTCACCCCTTTGTCCCTGCTGTAACACTACGCACCTGCTAGTCACAATGGATTGAACTGGCATTATAAATGATTTAGTTTTAGGAACCCTTCCTTATTTTACTTAGTGCTGACCCCAAAGCACAAGAATATTGATATTGGCTGGGCATGGAGGCTCACACCCTTAATCCCAGCACCGGGGAGGCAAAGGCAGGCAGATCTCTGTGAGTTCAAAGCCAACCAGGACAGCCAGGGCTGTTACATAAAGAGATCTTGTCTTGAAAAACCAAGAAAAAAATATTGATAGTGATGATTTTGATATAATAAAAGAAGGCAAAAAATATTTAAGTGAAAAGTGAAAATTGTTGACTTAACAAGGAAATTAAAAAACTGTACACTGTTTTATAAGATCTACATTAAGAACAAATCTTTCTGTGAAATTATGAAGAAGAAAAAGAAAATTTGTGCTAGTCCCCCCCCCCTTCAGTCCAAAAAAGAGATAGCTACAGTGTGAGGGGTTAGATTTGTAGGTTCTATGCTCTCTTTGGTTTTAAATGCCTACTGGAGGTCTTGGAATTTGTCCCTTGTAGTCAGAGGAGTTTGCTGTAAACAGCCACCCCTTGCCTGTTGAGGGAAAGTCTCATGTATCCTAGAGTGGTCTCAAACTCCCTATGTAGTTGGGAATGACCTTGAAGATTTGATTCTCCCACATCCATATCCTGAGTGTTGGAATTACAGATAAGGACCACCATGCCAATTTACATGGTGCTGGGGATTGAAACCCAGGCCTTCATTCGTGCATGCTACGAAGGCCATCAACCAGCCAGCTCAGCCAGCTCAGCCAGCAAGTTCAGTGATGCTATCTACAAATGTCATCATTTGTACAAAGGCAAGCACTCACGTGTAAGAAGGCATGAGATCTAGCTTCATTTCTGTTGCTGTGATTAAAATACCATGTCAAGAAGCTACTCAGAGCCAGACAGTTGTGGTGCACGCCTTTAATCCCAGCACTTGGGAGGCAGAAGCAGATGGATATCTGTGAGTTCAAGGCCAGTCTGGTCTACGAAGCTACACAGAGAAACCCTGTCTCAAACAAACAAAAACAACCAACCAAACAAGCAAAAAAGCTAAGAAGTGACTCAGAGCTGGGCAGTGGTGGTGCCAGTATTTGGGAGGCAGCAACAGGTGGATCTCTAAGAGTTACAAGCAAGCCTGGTGGTCTACAGACCACCAGGACAATCAGGGCTATTGCACAGAGAAACCATGTCTGGAAAGACAAACAAAGCCCAAAGAAACAAAACAAAACAAAGAGCAACTCTGGGAAGAAGGTTCATTTCAGCTCAGAATTCCAGGTCCATTACTATGGGGAAGTGGAGGAAGGAGCTTCACACACACCCACAATCAAAGTGCAGTGAGAATGAATACAAACACTTGATTGCTGGCTTGTGCTCAGCTGGGTTTCTTCAGTTACATTCCATTCAGGACCTCCTGCCTTGTGTGTGTATGTGTGTGTGTGTGGGTAGGTCTTCCCGAATCAATCAACATAATTAAGTGGTTCTCCGTAGACATGCCCATAGGACAACTCAACGTAGACAGTCCCTTATTTATTGAGATCCTCTTCCCAGGCAACTAATCAAGTTAATAATTAAAACTAGCTGTGATAGATTGGAAGTCATTCTTACATCCCTGGGGCTCTCTTCATATGGAAGCACACTTTCTTTCTGCTCCTTACAAGAGGGACTTGTTTCACAGGCAAAGTCACCTTCAAGGACCTTGGCTGCCACACAACCCAGGCTCATCAGCACTGTGCCAGCTCCATTTTTATTCTCTAAACTAAGCAAGTGATTATCTCTCAAGACATAAAAATTCAATAACACTTTGTTGGGATCCATAAAAATGGCTTCACTTCATCTTGACTTAAGATCACAGAGTTTAAAACTATCCTTACTTTTCCAAGGTTTAAGTCATAAGACCTAAAGGTTTAAGGCATAGCTGCTGTAGGATGTTTGGTCTAAGGTGTGGGTGTCTTATCTAAACAAGAGACTTGGCCTAAGGTATGGTTACTCTTAATCCTCAAGGTCAGATTTAGGCTACTGAATGTTTGGAAAATTAAGGAAGAATGTCTATTTGTTCCTTGTATCTCTATAAAGAAGTCTCTTGCCTTTTCCCCCCTTTTGGTTTGGGTATATTACAATGTTGAAGAATAAACTTGGGACAATCAGTAGTGACTGGATTGTCCTCCTGACTCTATTCTGTGTCTCTATCTTTTCCTTACTATCTTTACCTGCTGTTTCTCAATCCATACTCCCCCTCTCAGGTATGAACTGGGCAAGTTGGCTGGATTTGACTAAAGCCTCCCAAAGATGGGCTCCTATAAGACTTGTTGAAGGCCAACTGCTGGTACATATGTCTTATTTCTAAGAAACTCATTCTATTTAAATCTATTCAGCTACATGAGCAGCCACACAGAGATCATCCGCCTGCCTCTGCCTCCAGAGTGCTGGGATTAAATAAAGGTGTGCACTACAAATGTCCGACACACACACACACACGTGTTCTTACACACATTCACATACTCACATTAGCTCACATGTATACACTTGCCATCCCAGTTCTCAGATATGGCAGGTAGTGACCAGAGAGAGGAAAATTCAGCTGATTGCCTGGAAAGAACAGTGGGATTCTACTGTGTGATCTTAAGTCTCCGCTCAGCTATGGTGACATACTTCATCTAGGATTGGTGGTGGTAGGGCACTCTCAGTGAGTGCCACCTCCCACCCCACTCCTTCTGGGCTCACTTGTGTCTTGGCCTAGTGGTCACCCTTTGGGTAGACATCTGGGTAGTGGCTATGGCTCATTACTAATATGTTCACTGGCCATCAGGCCACTAGCCATCCTTAAACACAGCCAGCTCATCATACACCCAGGGTCTACCTCAAGGAAGATCCGGATACTACTACTTGGGTTAGCAGAATCTGACCAGTATTTTATCTTAAATCAGGGTCTTACTATACCTCACACTTGTGATCCTTCTGGCCTGGGCTCCCAAGTGCAGGCATCACTGGACAGGCTTGGCCACTGGCATTTACCCATTCATGTGATATCCCTACAGAGCAAGCTACACTAGTCTTTGTTGTACTCAGGTATCAAAGATCCCCAAAGAGACCACCAGGGAGACAGACCCATTGATATAAATGCATAAGGTTTATTGTTCATCCAATTATGACAGGGACCTCGTCTAGCTGGCTGACTCAGTAGCTACCAGAGGAATCGAGTTCACTGTCTGTCATGTTTTTAAAGGCAAAAATCACAGGATTACATCAGTAGGTACAGGTTGGTTTCTGATTGGTTGACGTTTGGGGAACAATCAGGGGAATTTCTCAAAGTCACATTTTAACATGAAATACCTGTGCACCAATTATTCTCATTGGTCAGTGCTGAGAGGGAACATTCTGTGACTTTCTTTCTTTCTTCTTTCTTTCTTTCTTTCTTTCTTTCTTTCTTTCTTTCTTTCTTTCTTTCTTTCTTTCTTCCCTCCCTTCCTTTTTTTGTTTAGTTTTGTTTTTGTTTTTTTTGAGACAGGGTTTCTCTGTGTTGTTTTGGAGCCTGTCCTGGAACTCGCTCTGTAGACCAGGCTGGTCTCAAACTCACAGAGATCTGCCTCCCTCTGCCTCCTGAGTTCTGGGATTAGAGATATGCACCACCACTGCCCGACCATTCTGTGGTTTCTATGGCTTTGTCTTGTTACTTTCAGATGGCCTGTTGTTCATAGATATCAATAGTTTTCAGACCTGTATCCTGGAGACTATAGGGGAGATTTTGGTTTCGCCTAGAGTTTCTTTTGTGGCCAAACAGTTCCTAGGAACCAAGTATCAAGGAGGCTGGGGGGAGGGTGTCTGGAGTTTGTGTTTAGTTTTGGGCCTCCAAGAGGCCAGGGGATCTGGGATTTCTTTGAATTATGTACTGAGTCAGAGGCTTATATGTCTTTTCTGTAACCTATTATGGCTGCTAAAGCAGGGAGGGGGCTGAGTGAGGGTCTGGTCCCTTATTTCTCTTTAGTATGAATAATAAGAGTTCAATGGGGACTTAAGGCTTTGTCAAGTTCATATAATTTTTCCCTAGTGTAAATTATTAAAAGTGAAGCCTTTGAGTTTAGTTTACCCTTTTCTATCTCAGGCATAAATCCAACAAATCTGGACAAGGCTCAAATCAAGGCTCAAAACAAAATGGGCACTGTTTCTGTCATCTGAAATGTCTATAGATCAGTGTTTCTTGGACCTGGCTTAGTGAAGAGCTAGTCCTCTCACCTCCACCGGTCCTGACTAAGGCTTTTCTGTAACTCTAGCTCGGAGCTCTCTGAGTATGAGCAGCTGCCAGGGAAATCCAAGCTGTAGAGAGACAGCCTCATCTTGCCTCCTTCCCCAGCTTGTTACAGGGGATGTAGTGTTCAAACCACAGGGGAATAGCAAGCTGTGCTCATACAAGCTCCATCTTGGTCTTTCCTCTCCTGAGGATGCTGTTCCAGCTCTTGTTCTCACTGCTGTTTGCTTCCCCACAGGTCTGAGTAGTCTACCACAGCACTGACCTCTTGCTCTTCCTGGGATCTGTGAATTTCCTGTGTGCCTTCCCCTTGGTGTGGTGTCTACAGCTCAGTAGGGATGGACATGTGTTAAGTAAGTGAACAGAACACTCAGCTCTAGACTGCAGCTGTGTAGACCAGGCTGGCTTCCTCTTGCCTCTGCTTCCTGAGTCATCAAAGCCTATCTTGGCTTCTCCTTGAGTCTGCCAGGCCCAAGATAGCCTCTAGGCCTCTGAGCCCATCATTGTCTCTAATTATCAAATAGTGGAGTGCTGGAAAGCGTCAACTGGCCAGTCTCTAGCTCAGAGCCATCCAGAAGTTTCAAGATTAAGAGTGTCAGGCATGAGGCTTGGAGTCTCTTCTGTGTCCCCTTGCAGCCATCTGTACCTCCAGTCCTAGGGGATCCAATACCTTTTGGCCTTTATGGACACTACATACATGTGTTGCAGGCATTCACATAAGATAAAATGAAAAATTGTCTTCCTTGTAAACAGGAGAATCTGAATTTGATCCCAAGCGCCTGCTCCCATAATCAAAGCCAGGCATGGTGGTGCATGTTGTAATCCCAGCACTGGGAAGACAGAGAGACAGAGAATCTGGAGGATTCCCAGAGCTTGCTGGTTAGCCTAACTTAGCCTGCTTGGTAAGCTCCAGTGAAAGACCTTGTCTTTAAAAAATGAGCTATCTTCAAGAAGATAACTGATGCTGACTTTTGGCCTTCAAATATCACCCAGATACATGCACACCCCTACACACACACACACACACACACACACACACACACACACACACACACACCTACACCTGAAAAAAAAATGAAAAGGGGATCCTGGGGCTTGCTCTGCACACATGACCTGAGTTTGATCATTAGAACCCATTTTTTTCTTTCCTTCCAGGTGTGATCATGTGTGCTTGTATTTCCAGGTACAGGTGAGTCTGAGGCCAGCCTTGGCTATAAGAGATCCTGAATCATAAGAAAAACCAACCAAAAAAAATTGGAAAATACAGGCTGGAAACAGCTAAATAAATGAGTGTATTCTTGGCATGTTGGCATGGGTGTGACTTAGAGTTCAACTTCAGCAGTAAGATGACAATGACAATCATCATTGATGAATGATGATTATGATGATAAAAGGAGGAGGAGGAAAGGAGGAGAAAGAAGAAAAAAGATACTTAAGCAAAGTGTGGTGGTACATGGTTGTCATTCCAGTACTCAGGAGGTGGAGGCAGGATGATCAGGAGTTCAAGGCCAGTCTGGGATACATGAGATCCTATCTAAAACAAACAAAAAAACAAACGAAGAAGCAAAAAGAAAATACATTTTTTTTTGGTATATAAAATCTATAGCATCTAACCATCTAGAAGTAACTGATTTTACTATAATGAGCACTAATTCCCAACTATCCAGGGCTTCCAGCAGATGTTCACTCAATATGTTCCCAGCAGGACCCTGCCTCAATGTGCTTTAGGCTGTTGTTAGGTAAAATAACTTTCGTTTTGGCGTCTGTGTGTGTGTGTGTGTGTGTGTGTGTGTGTGTGTGTGTGTGTGTGTGTGTGTGAGAGAGAGAGAGAGAGAGAGGGGGGGGGGAACTACCTCAGGTGTCATTCATTCATCAAATGCCACTAACCTTTTCTATTTATTCTTTTCTCTGGGGAGCTGGTCTCTCACTGACCCAGAACTTGCCAAGTGTGCTATGTTTTGGGATGAATGATCTGCTAAGTGCTGGGCACTCTCCCCTCTTCCTCCCCCCCTCATACTCTCCTCTCCTTTCTTTTCCCTTTCCTTCATTCTTGAGATAGTCCATGTAGTTCTCGATATTCTGAAACTCCCTCTGTAGACCAGGCTGGCCTTGAACTCACAGAAATCCTCCTGCCTCTGCCTCCCCAGTGCTGGGATTAGAACTGTACCCCATTGTTTCTCTTTGAGCGATTTTCTTGGTTAGATTATTTAAAATGAAAAAACTCATACTAGATGTGGGTAGCACCTTCTGGTAGCAACTTAGATAAAAGGGAGAGGGAAGAAGGAAGCTTGCTTCTTGCCTGCTTGCCTTCATTCTTGCTGGCAAACTCATCTGTTCTGTTGCTGCAACTGCTACACTCCTCATTGATTTTAGAACCAGCTTTTTAAGGCTTCTGCAGTAGACTGAAGATTGGCAGCTAGCAGACAACCTGCTCTCATGGATGAGCAACTGCCAGACTCTTGGCCTTTATGGTGTGACATAACCATTACTGGGACTACCCAGTCTAATGTCAATCTAATAAGTATATATGCCAATCTAAAAAAAAAATCTCTTTTAATATGTATTCATTCTATTGTTCTGTTCTTCTGAAAAACTTTAACACAGCCAGTTGGCTAAAGAACACCAGGAATCCTCCTGTCTGGCTCCCCAGTTCTGGGACATACACCATCAAGTCTGGCTTTTTAAAATCATGGTTTCTAAGTACTGAACTCAACTCTTCTTGCTTGCAAGGCAAAAGGCAAAAATACTTTACCAGGAGAGCTGTCTCCCCTAGCCTCTTGTATAAGGCCAGGCTGGCTTTGAGATTTAAGTTCTCTTCTTTGGCCTCCTAAGTGCTGGGGTTATGGCTCCATGGTGACCTTTGTGCCGAGGGTTCCATCTCCAGTCCCCTTTTGACCATCTGGGACCCAGACAAGCTGATGGGGCTGATGTGGGTATGCAGGACTCCTGAGTGGAGCGATGTAGAGATTAATTTAGATAGCAGCTTGCTAGCCAGGATTCCTGCCTCTCTTTCCCTGGTTCTGTTATAGTCCAGACCCAGCCCAGAGACCTGGCTGTCAGGTTCCCTTCCTCAGAAGGAAGCCCTCGTCGGGTGGACACAAATAAGGCCCAATCTCACCTACCCCAGCAGACTGCGGCTCCTGTTCTCTTCCTGGCTGAGTCTAACACTTCTCTCCTGCCCTATCCTGGTAGCTTGGTCACTTGGGTGAAGTACCTCCAGCTTGCACCTATCTGCCCATCACACTTGTCCTTCAGGCCTCCCCCATGCCCATCTGGTTGCTCTGAGAGAGGGTGTCAAACTCCATGCAATTGGAGGACAGGGGGAGTGCAAACCACCATCTGGAGATTCAGATACACGAGACAACTCATCAGGGAGCAGTAAGGCAGCATATACTTAAGGAGGCTTTGCCAGGAGCTCTGGAGGAGTTGTGTGGGTTGGGGGAGGGGAAGACAGATGGATGCGTGGGTAGCAGGGGGGCAGGGCCTGAGCAGGAACCCCCAGATTTGCATGTTGGCATTATCTTCTTCTGGGCTTGTTGCCTAGTGGGCAGCTGTGTCCCCTGGGGGCAGGGAGCTCTGGGGACAGGCTAAGCACCAGCCCACTAGTCAGAGAAAAGAAATTTGTAGGGGAGAGAAGTGGTTTACCAGGTGACAGGATGGGTTGTAGGAGTGTGTGCATTATGTACATTTGCGACAGAACAAAAGGAAAAAAGAAAAAAGAATTCCTGCCTCTTTGCTTGGCTCTGCCATACCCCAGCCCCAGCATCCCCATTCCCACTCCCCAGGCCCAACAGCAGCAGATGAAGGTGCCTTCCATGAAGCCAGTCTGGTGATGGGCTGAGGGGTGGGGGGTGAGGTGGGGTGGGGTGAAACAAGACACACTGGGGAGCAGCAGAGGCCCAGAGGCACAGACAGAGTGGACCTGGCCTGAGCTGAGACAGGCTGAGGAGGGAGGGGTGTGGCAGGCCTAGGCTGGTAAACCCTCCAGGAAGCCTAAGGTACACAGGTCTCTTCTAGTTCTAGGGATCGGTTCAGGACGTTTTAAAAGGCAGAGTGAGGTTTACTGGAAGACCTTCTGGCTTTCAATAGTCTACACAGTAGTAACAGGTTTCCTTATGTTATTTTTCCTACTTTGTTTTGGATGACCGCTCTTCTATCCTCACTGGCATTTTGAGGGTGTTCTTCACGTAGGCAGCTTTAATGTTCTTTGTGGGTCCCTGAAGCTGCTGCGGCTGCAGCTTGCTACTTTCTTTTCCTGTTTGACAAAGGAATCACAAGCCAATTGGAAGATTGGTACAGTTGGGGGTTCTGAAAAATCACTCCTTCCTTAGGTAGAAGATTTACCACCAGAGGCTTGACAGGCAGTGTATCTTCCACTCTTGGTGGAGACTTGGTGGCTGGCTTTTGGGCTGCCCACATCCCAGTGTCAGGAGCTGTGTTACACATGCCAGGCTAGTGTCTGCTACATGGCTAGACTGAGTCTTGCCACTGGTGGCTTCTCAGTCATCTGGACTTGAAATGATGTACTGACCCCGAAGGGTACAGAGAAGGCTTTTGGGTGTCCTGAAGAGCAGGTTTCCTGCATCCTGGGGGTTCACAGTCTACTTCACACTGCATGTACTTACCACAGCTGAGGCCTCTAGGAGCAAATCAGTCAGCTGTTGGCTGTCCCCAAGGTGAGCTGGAGGTCATTGTGGAGAACAGAAGACTGCAGGTCTGGAGTCAAATGAGGAGTTGGGTGGGTTCAGGCATGTCTCTTAAAGGCCTTCTGCTCTAACGATTCCTTTTGTTTGTTTTCCAAGACACAGTTTCTCTGTGTAGCTTTTGTAGACCAGGCTGGTCTCGAACTCACAGAGATCCGCCTGCCTGTCTCCCGAGTCCTGGGATTAAAGGTGTGAGCCACCACTGCCCGATCCACCTGCTCTAATGATTCTGAGATAGGTTCCTAACTTGTCTAAACAAACCTTGAAGCACCAGTCTCTCTAGCCAATGTAGTCCCAGGCCCTTCACTAGAAGTCTAATATTGAAGCCCTCCACTGAGAGGGACTTCCCAGGCTGTTGTCCTTCTTACCCTTAACTTAGCTACTTGGACTGTGGATCCATCTGGCTGCCCAGGCCGTTGCCAGGTCTGTAGAGAGACACTGGCTCTTAGCACCCTTCTCTTACGCTACCAGAAGATCTCACAAGCTTCTTCCTTCTTTTTTAGGGGAGGGGGGGTTGGTTTTTTGAGGCAGGGTTTTTCTTTGTAACAGCTCTGGCTGTCCTGGAACTCACTCTGTAGACCAGGCTGATCTTGAACTCACAGAGATCTGCTTGCCTCTGTCTCCTGAGTCCTGGGACTAAAGGCGGGTGCCACCACTGCCCAGCCTAAAGCATGCTCTCTATGAGTCAGATACCGCAGTTGCTCTTGGCAAAAAATGGTTTCTAGCAAACAAAACCTTTTTGATTTGATTCAGTGATGGAACTATGTAAATCCTGGCACAGCACTGTGCTGCAGCTTGTTTCCATAGCAACACCAAGTTCATTACCACTCCCCTTAGTGAAAGACTTCTAAGGGGTGTTTTAAGATTATTTGGTGTGTGGCTTGATAAGAAATGCACCCCATGCCTGGTTGTGGTGGCACATGTGTCTGTGAGTTCGAGGCCAGCCTGGTCTACAGAGTGAGTTCCAAGACAGCCAGGGCTGCACCCCACAGGCTTGTGCATTTGAACACTTGTTCCCAGCTGGTGGCACTGCTTGGAAACTTGCTGGGGAAGTGGGTCATTGAGCGTGGGCTTTGAAGGCTAATAGTTGGCCCCACTTTCTGGTCTTTTCCTGCTTCCTCTGTGTGGATGAGATGATATCTATCTGGTCTTCCAGGCTGCTGGGCTGGCCTCATGCTCCTGATGTCTTCCCCACCCAGATTGTGCTCTTCTGGAATCTTCTTCTGTCACTTGCTTTTTGTCATGTTTTTTGTTTTTTTAAGTCACAGTAATGGAAAAGAAACTAATTCATTTGGGTATCTGGAGATAATATATCCAAAAATAGAGTATTTTAATATTCATCTTGTTCTACTGAAATAAAATTTGACTGAAAACAAAAGCATGTTTGCTGTATTAAGAAAACAGAACTCAGGGAAAATCTAAATAAGGAAAAAGAATGTTTCATAACCTTGCCTCAGAAACCAGTGTGAGAGCTTAGTAGTCACCGGGGCTCAGCAGCCATGCTCCCCACTATGCGCCCCTCTGCTGAGAGCCCCTGTCCTTGCCCTGTTCAAAGGCCCTATATGCAAGAAGAAGTGTTCCAGGCAGCAGGTTGGGGTCTCAGTGGACAAATGCCTGAGCCATTTCAGGCTCTTGGCTGTGGTGAGGCACTGACGATGCTGGAGACCCCAAGGGGCCTGGCCTCTCTTTACTATCCCCATGGCTGATGGGACGGACAGTGTCAGGAAGACAATTAGGACCAGCTGGCTAGGTATTCATTCTCCCAGCAGCTTCAAAACATACTCTGGACACTAAGAGGGTCCTGAATCCAAAATGTCTCTCAAATGTTCCTGCCATCACATCTTGTTCAAGCACATGGGCTCAACCATAGGCTGAACTGTCTAGAATACCTTTAGCCAATACCTTCCTTTGGAAAGTTTTTCTGCTAAGTATTTTGTCAGTGACACAGAACTACAGTCAGATACTCCGAGGGAGATGCAAATCGTACTCAGGAATCTTGAATATATGGTTTATTGACACCAGTACAAAGGGCCCAGGAGACTATCCTTCTGAGTTCATCACCTTGGGACTTGTCACTAAGATTAGAGAAACATGATATCTTAGAACAAGACTCACTGTTGCATATGACTCCCAGGAAGCCCCCTGAAATAAATCCTGGCAAGGCCCACATGGCATGTAAATGGCAAAGCTCAGTGTTTGTTAAAGCTGTAGAGTCCAGTGCAAACACAGGACTCTTGAAAATGATCCCTGGAGGACAAAGAGGCAGTATCAAGCCAGAAACACAGCTTGCCTTACCCAAGGTGGCCTGGCTTCCCTACAGTATGGCCAGGGCCTTCCTCCTGGCCCTGAGAATACAGCTGAGGAAGCCAGGACACCTATGCTGAGACCTATGACGGGGTGAGGGTGCACTGCATGCAGGACCCAAGAGGGCAAGGGCTATCCCAAGACCTCTTCCATTATGAGTCCTGAGACCCCCAAAGCTATGCTGCAGACACCTTGTTTCCACACCCCTTCCTATGCTGGTTTCTGACTAAAACCCTTAAAGCCTGCCTGTGCCCTCCCACCTCCTACTCCTACAGGCTTAGCTGGGAGGCGGCTTAACTGCTTTAGCTTTTGTATCCAAGCAAGACACTGGCACCTGTAACTCAGCTCTTTTCCAGCCCACTTAATTTTAAGAATAGACACTAATAATACTTAACCCTCTCTACTGGAGGTGGAGGATGGGCTCCTCTGCTTTGGCAATGGCCTTGAGCAGCCCCTATACTCTGAATTCTAGGTTGGAGGGACTGGTGACTGTGCATCCCCTTCATGCCTTACCAAAGGTAACTGAGGCCAGAGGGGCACAGTGCCTTGTTTAGTTCATGCAATGAGATTGTGGCAAAAGTAGGACTTAAGGGGTCATTCTGGTTAGGGGATCCTCTTGGGATGAGGGAATGGCCAAGAAGTCTTGTAGGCTAGATACTGGCATACCCAGTCAGGACAGAGTAAGAGTCCACGAACCAGCACAAGGCCAGCCCTCAACAGTAGGAGAATGTACTCTCCCTTGGCCACCAGGAGAGGAAGAAGCAGTGCCTAGTGTTGGTCCTGGACTACTGCTCAGCAGGGGCTTGGCAATCACTACTACAAATGGACTGAGGGGAAGAGGGAGGCATTCAGAGAAGCCTGGGAAAGGGGCTTCCCTGTAAAGACACTGAGGCCTTGGAATCTGGTACAACCTTATATGTTAGCATGAATCAGACCATAAAGGGACATCTATGTGGGCCTAAATTCTATTCTTACCAGCAATGAACAGAATGAGATTAGCAAAAACGGGAGAAAACAAATGTCAATATCTCCCTCTATCAAGGTCATTGCTACAGGCAGGCTGGATCTACTACCACATCCCTGTCTGAGAGGACACCAGGCCTTTGAGTTGAGCAATAACCAGTCATTATGGTGGGCAATCATCTAAGTGTTTAGGATGCTTCCATCAGAAGACTTTGACCAAGGAATCAACTACATGGCTCAAACTCCTCAATCCCTGCTGTGGGAATGGGTGAATGCCAAGCATAGAGGTGGTATGTCCAACCAAAGCTGACTCCCTCTCCCATGCTGCTGGACAGTGGACTTGCCTCAGGGGCAAAAGTATGTGCTCCTTGCTTCATTTGAGAGGACTTAGGTGAGCTGAGCCAAGATCTGCAAGCCTTGCTGATGCTGTGCTCTCCACTGGTGGGATATCAACCTCTCCACGGGACCTCACAGCCAAGCTTCTTCCCAATGCTGTGCCGACCTCCCTGAGCCTCTGCTAAGCTACCCGTTATCCTCTGGATCTGCAGGCATCTGCATGGAGCAGACTTGACTCACACTGGCTCTCTCTGGGGGCCTCCTTAGTCCTTTTACCCTGGGTACCCCTCCCTCTGCCTGGCTTCCTTGCCTGGTTTTATACATCTCAGCTCTCCAAGCACCCAGGCACCACTGTTCTAGGGATGTGCAGGCCTTTCATATTGCTCAGGTAGAGGACAGAGTCCAGCAGAGAAGGACACCAGTTACAGGAGACAGGTGGTGAGCATGGTGGCAGACTGCTAGCAGCCTCCCCAAGGAGGTGGACTGTTGGGCTCCTCTAAGTTCCTTAACTATGCACTGTCCTCAATGACACTACAAATATACTAAGAGATTCTAAAACTTCTAGTCTAAGAGCAGTAAGGTTTTCCTAGTCGGATTCAGCCTGACTCCAAGGGTGGGCAATGATGCCACTGTCGTCCCACATGCCCCTGGTCACAACCTCTGCTAATCACTTTAAGGAAGCCCAAAGCATGCCTTCCCACAACAAACTGCTGCCTTTCTGAGAACCTGAACATGCCTGCCTATCAGGGTCCATGGCTGGCTCAACAGTTCCCATTTACGCCAAAGCTGTTTAAGGCACTTAAGTGGCTTATTAACACAGCCTGGAAAGGGTTGTTTCCATCCTGATTTAGGAAAAAAACCCCAGTAATACTGCAAATGTCTCCATGAATACATAAAAAAGTAAAATACTTAAGTTTTCAGGAATAAAATAAATGCTAAGCTTAGCTTAAATTACATGACCTTGTGGGTCAGCTTGGCACTGATAAAACACGATAAAACCTGAACACTGATTCTCGATTGGACCTTTCCCTGCAATAAATCTAAGCACACAAACAACACACTACACACTACACACACACACACACACACACACACACACACACACACCTGACTTCACCTCCCTAAGATACTCAAGGGAGAGGTCTAGAACACCCTGATGGCCTTAGAACTCAGTTAAGAGTGGCAGTGGGCCAGTCCCTTGGTGCTCCTCCCAACAAGGCCAAGGCTGTCTGTCAGTACAGAACAAACCCTCCCTGCCTTGGGTACACTGAGAAGCCACAAGCCTGGGCCAGACACCTGGCTGCAGACCTTACCCCAGGATAGGCCTGAAATGTCTATGCGAAGGTCTCCTAAGACTTGACCTGTGTTTTTGCTTAGGCTGCCACCAGGTGCCTGTGGTTTCTGTCTTCAGCCCTGTGCTGCCAGGACCACCTCAGCCATCTTCTCTTTGGTGAGGTCATTTTCCTATGCTTCCTTCTGAGAGCTACTTGCTGCCTGCTGCAGTTCTGGGGACAGACTGTTAGGAGGCACGAAGGGCTGGGGTGCAAAAGGAATGCTGTGAGGGCATACACCCCTGCCCATTATACCTGTTGGATCTAAGGTCTTTGAAGGGAGGATCACAAGGGTAGAGGGGACTCAGTATGGGGCCCCAGGGGCCTGGACCTCTTAGCTTCTCTGTGAGGTATTGGTCTCAAGTTCTATGAGGCCAGTAGGCAAGCCCTGGCTTCCTACATCTGCTTGGGCATCCCCTGTTCCCTGGGCTCTACCATCCAGCAGCTCTTGGGGGTCCCTAAGGAAGACTACCATGACTGTGATGTTATCATGGGAGCCCCGGTCACGGGCCACAGCCACTAGCTCCTCAGCGACATGTAACCCGCAACCCTTCTGCCTGATCAAGTGGCTGTGGACAAGACCCGAGACTTCTTGGTGGGGGACCACATCGAAGAAGCCATCACAGGCGAGTAACAGGTAGTCTTCTGAGCCTGTTAGATCTCGGGATGCTGCATCTGCTTCACCAGACACATAGGGCTTCTGGAAGACATCCCCTGGAATGGACAGAAAAAGAGCCTTGTTTCCTACTGCCCACATGCCCAGGACCAACCTCCTATCTCCATCCCCAAGGGCATGCGGAAGCAGAGCCTTCACATAGGTGCAGCTGGCTCTTGAGGAGTCACTTGCCTAGTGCTTCCCACTCTCCTGGGAGCAGAGTCGTCATCCCCTAGCTCTACAGCAGTTCTCGCTCCAGGAATGGTTACCACCTACAGCGTGTCCAGAGATAAATAGCTACAGCAGCATAAAGATAGTTCTGAGGAAGGAACCAACAGAGACTACGAGAGGGTGAGAAGGGCAGATGCCAGACTCCCAGGGACTACATGGAGATGGAGTTACTGGAAGGGGCAGGTGTAGTCCCAGCAGTGGTGGCATACAGAGAAAAATGGGAAGGTATTTTCCAAGCGGAAAATGGACCTTGAACATTGTTTACGGGGAACAAAAGAACCATTTATGGCTAGTTGATTTCTACTGTATTTTAGAGGGACCTATAGGGGGCCCCTGATTTTCTGTTTCTACTTGATTATTATTGGAGTCAAGATCTCTAGCCCAGGCTGGCTTCAAACACCCTATGTAGCCCAGGATAATCTTACAGTTTTGATTCTCCTCCACCAACCTCCTGAAGGCTGGGGATGGACCACAGCTGTGTGCCAGCACGCCTGATTTAACGAATGCACAAGTGGGAATTGAACCCAGGACTTTGTGCATGTTAGGTAGGCATTTTACTAAACAAGCCACTCTTCTTATTTAATAATTTCTAGACTCTCTCTCTCTCTCTCTCTCTCTCTCTCTCTCTCTCTCTCTCTCTCTCTCTCTCTCTTTCTCTGTGTGTGTGTGTGTGTGTGTGTACGTGTGTGTGTACAGAAACTACACCTGAACCCGAGCTTCTCCTGGGTAGATCGACCTGGTCCAACACTCTCAGTGCTGAGGAAGCAGAAGAGAACTGATGCTTACAATTGTCTGAGATCCTGGAGGCAACTGCTGACACTCACCTAGACTGTTCCAAGCTGGGGTCCACTAGGTTGGGCGGATCACATTCTGAGCACAGTAATTTTAGTTTATCATGGTTTATTTAGAGGTGGCTCACTGTACGTCTAGGAGGTCTATATGCTGTGAGTACTTAGGTAACATTATTCTTCCCTGAGTCAACTGAGTAAGCCTGTGTTGTCCCCCCACCCCCACCCCAGCGACCCTGGTGTACCCCTTACCAATGGCTCTAGACACTGCCAGGGTCCCGTTGACTCTCCAGCAGTCCATGAGAGAAACAAAGCCACCCAGCGCTTCAATACGTTCTTTCTCATCCTGCAAGAGACAGTCATTAGGTGGGGACTTGGGAACTCAAATGTTACTATACAAGTAGAATTTAAGTCACTAAGACATATTTAAAGCCAAAGCACTTGAACCAAGTCAAGAGTCAAAGCTTAGCTAGATATCTAAATCAGACATCATGAAAAACACAGTCAACTATAACTAACCTCATTATCTTTTAGCTGGGGAATGGCTGGTTAATCAAGGAATGGGGCAAGAGAGGGGTCACCCTTGTAACCCACGATGCATCTCTGAGCAGTGTTTGGGTGAAGAAGGTACTCTTGGGGCAGGAGACTGGTGTTAGCTCAGACTCGGAGGACAGACCCCTCAACTTTCAGGGCTTCTACGTCTACCTTGAAAACTGCTGGGTAAAGCATATGCTGTGTATAGAAGGCCACACGGCAGGACATACACCGGAGCCAGGCCATGAGAGGCATCCCTCTCCCTGCTCACTCCTAGGCATTGTCTGTTTGCTAGAGGGTCATGGGGTTCCAATCATGACTGCAAGGGGATGGGAAGAGGCTTGGTTTAGCCACAAGTGCCTGGAAACTCTTTGGTTCTGTCAGTGATCTCTGGGGAGAGGCCTCCCACATGCAGTCTGTCTCCTGGAGGCTAGTGTTAAAGGCTGAGTGAGTGCATACCTTGTGCCCTCTGGGGCAAGGTATCTCCTGGATGAAGGAGGTCACTCATGTCCCTATTTTACTTGTTTTATAAACCTGACCTTCCTTGGGGCAGGACCTCCTTGAGGCTTCTTGCAGAGCCCTCCTTTTTGAAGCTCCAGGCAGTGAGATAATTTGGCTGTGGGAACAGGATTGAGCTGGGCACCAGGGCCAGTGCTCCCCCTCATGACAGACAATTGCACCAGGATTTAGAGTAATGTGCTGAGCTGGCTGGCTTTGCAGAGCTTGGCCCTGTAACCTTGGTCTTATCCTGGTCCTTCTTCCCTTTCTTGGATTTCTCCTCAGTCTGTACTGATCACAGCCTTGCTCTTTGATCACACCTGTTCCAAGTGCAAGCCACCAATCCTTGCCTGTTTCCTCTGATACCCTCCCCTTAGTTCCCCCTGCTTTATCTTCCCCACAACAGCCTCTCTGCAGCTGAAGCCTGATAGTTCAGCAGTTGCTATTAACAGCCACAATACCCCTTTCCCTGACATCAGGCTGCACTCAGCAAGGTCTCCACACCACTCAGTCATCAGCACCCAAGGCCCTTTCTCCCCAAAGCCTGGATTCCTCCCTCCTGAGGCCACCATCTGTAACTGCAGATGCCATCACAACCTCAGCCCCACTCACTCTTTTGAGACCAGAGCACAGCCTGCCCTCTAGTGGCCTGGCCATGATGAGGGTTGGTGGTGATTCTTTGTAGAGTTTCTCCACGCTAGTTTCAGTAGTTGCATAACCTGCTGGCTCTCTCAACATGGACTTGTAATCACATCTGTCTTCACGACCCAGCCCACGCCTTATGTGCTTTGTCCACAGTACTTGGCCTGGGTCTTGCACCCTCACTGCTATGCCTTGCTTTTTTCCCAAACAGAGTGCCTGGGTAGAGGGTACTGGGTCTTGTTTTATCATCTTGCTGCCTAGGGGAATCGTCTTAAGAAGTAGACACTGAATGTCAGTTGGCCTAAACTGAGGCCAGGAGTGGTATGGGCTCTGTTTACACAACTGCAGGATAAGATACCATCACAAGTCCGCACACAACCCTCCAGAGTCACTGTGGTGGTTTCTGGGCCCTCTCTGAAGCTCTCATGCTGTCAGGTTCATGTGTTCCTGTTGTGGCCCTAGCTTTAGCAGGGGTCTCTGTACAGATGTTTAATTGTCTTTCTGGCAGCTGGTAAGCAGTGACAGAGATGGCAGGCAAGAGCTGGCAGTGGGGGGGGGGTAAAGGAGCTGGGGTATGGTCTCTGCTCTGGCAAGCTGCATGTGTGCATTTCCTGTGCAGACACTACTTCCACCTTCATCCCATACCATCCAGGGACCCTGCCTGACAGACAAGCCCAGAGGCTCGAGAGGGTCAAGCTAGGGCCACACAGGGCTCAGGACTGGGTGGAAAAGGGGTTATAGGACACAGCCTATAACCTACAAGGTGTTGGCAGTGGGAAACAATATTCAGCCCCTGGGAAAAGGCTGCCTCTCATCCAGACCTGGGTATATTTTACCTGCCCAGGGAAAGAGGGCCTGCCAGGGAACAGATGTCAATCCTTTGTGGTTGTGGTGGAAACAGAGTGACAGAGGCTATCAGTTTAGCTATGTGCTTTGGGCAAGTGACTGAACCTTGTTTTTCTCCTCTATACAGCAGCATAAACACATGTGCCTCTTAAACCAGGAGCCATGTCCCTGCCTGCTACCTGTCTTTACAGACAAAAGATGAATGTGTGGGGAAAATGTCCAGGTCTCCAGGCAGGAGGTAACCCCCCTAACATGGCTGTAGTGCCCAAAGCCACAAAAAAGATAACAAAACAAACAAACAAACAACAACAACAACAAACAGGCATAGGACAGAGAGCATGCAGGCAGTAAAGAATGCAATGACCCTGAACTTCTGAAAAGATGTCCAAGAGCTGCAGAGATGCTCAGTGTCTTAGTGGCTAAAAGCTTGGCTGTTCTTGTAGAGAACCCGAGTTCAGTCCCAGCACCCACATGGTGGATCATAACCACCTGTAACTACAGTTCTGGGGCATCTGGAACCTTCCTTGCCTTTGCAGCTACCAGGTACAAATGTAGATCACACACATGTGGGCAAACACTCATGAACATAAATAAAAGTAATAAAATCTTAATAACAAAGTACATTCAAATTGACTCTGGAAGGCTTGGTGTGGTAGCTCACCCCTGCAATCTGAGTACCTATGAGGCAGAGGCACAGCAACTGTCCTAAGTTTGAGGTCAGGTTGGGCTACATAGCAAGTTCCAGGCCACACAGAGCTACATAGGGAGAATCTACCTAAAAAACAAACAAATGAAGAAACTAAAACTCACTCTGAAAGAGAAATGAGGTGTCCTTGCCTTCCAGTTGGCGTTGCATAATGATTTCCTTCGAACTGAACTAGACCCTTTTGGAGGGAGAGAAGTTCCCTGGACTTTTAGGGTTTGGGAGGCCCAGAGTGTTGTACAGGAAGCTGCAGGGACGGAGTCTTCACGAGCCTGGGGTAGGTTTTATCATGGTGCACTTACCTGTAAGTAATCCTAATAAATTCCTGGTTTACTCACTAGACTTAGGAGAAGTGAGTCTGGTCTGGAGTGAACAGGCATTTGTTTATTTCTCTCCATGAAATGTCACGAAACACATGGGCAGACCCCATGGACTGGTGAGACTGGACAATGGCCTTTCAGCAGTAGTGCTCAACTTAGGTTGGTCCAAGCCACAGACAGAAGCAGGGCAAATCTCCAAGACTGCAGACTCTCTACCGTGACTTAGCATCCTTGCTCCTAGGAGCCTGCTGTGCAAATACCTGAGCCTGGACCATGTGACGTACAGTTATTGCTGCCACGTTTCAGAATGGGAAGAATGGTGAATGCTGTGACTTGGGGAATGGACTGGGGATGGAAGACCGTCCTATATGTCTGTAAGAAAGGGTGGAAGCTTTATGTGCTGATGAGGGGAAGTTCCAGCTGTACAGTTATGTGATACAAGGCAGAGAGGAGCATGGGGAAAGCAGGTTGGGGGAGGTGGTGCAGAGGCATTCCTTTATTCTAAGCATTCCCTTTCTGACTCTAAGAGACAGTCTATACATGTTTGTGAGACCAGGATCTGAGCACCTGTAACTCAAATGTCAAGGTGATGACCTCAAGACAAAAGAGGCTAAGTGACTGGAGAGGTCTGTTATTCCAGGGTGGCCTCTACCTACTGAAGCTCCAGGCCTAAGGTCTTCCAGACTCTGGGCAGTGTAGCTTCCTTGCTCACTCTCAGCCAGAGGACTTCTGCTCTTTACCTTTTGGTGTTGCAGGATCCTGTGCTGCCTGAGCGCAGGCCCCATAGGCTCCATTTCTGGGCTTATCTGTTAGGGCACAAGGCCCTATTGTTGTGTGAACCTCTGGGCTCCCATGGGACCCACTTCAGGCAAAGGAACCCTCCTTCTGCAGGGGCATGGGTGTCTTTGGACCCCTCTGTACTTCTCAATTTACCCCAACAATATTGAGCTGGGACCTCCTGGCATTCCACTTCTCAGTTAGGTTCCCAGACTTGGGTCCCCAACTGGGGCCCAGCACAGCAGGGGTTGAGATTGCCTTAAGCTTGGATGAAGAGCACCTCTTACCTGTCTCTCCGGTTTGTGTGGCTCCATCAGCTTCACTACCTGGCCCTGCTGTACCAGGATGACCTGGGAGTCTCCGAGCCAGGCAATGTGCAGGGTTGTTCCCACGATAAGTGCACACACACCTGTGGTGCCACTCTGTAGTCGCTGCAGGGACAGAAGCAGTGCATGTAGGTTTGAGGACTGAGGATGAAGGTGAACCTCCACAAAGGACTCCACAGCTATACTCATGTGTTTTCATGCTGTGTGGTGACAGCAGGTCCTACAGGAACCCCTTCACACCCCATGCTAGAACTGGCAAGATGGCCTGAGGTGACAGGAAGTGGATTACTGATAGTGGGAACAGGAATGGAAGGGCAGGAATGGGGCAGAGACCACAGAGAGCCGGAAGATGATTCAGGCATGACAAATATCAAAACTTCCCCAGCTGTATACTGTAAACAAATACAACATATACTAGGATTGCATCTCAGCAAATCTGTATAAAAAATAAAAGTGGCCGGACAGTGGTGGCACATGCCTTTAATCCCAGCACTTGGGAGGCAGAGGCAGATGGATCTGAGCTTGAGGCCAGCCTGGTCCACAAAGCGAGTTCCAGGACAACCAGAACTGTTACAAAAATCCTGTCTCAAAAAAGCAAAAACAAACAAAAAAACAAACAAACAAACAAAAAAAAAAAAAAAAAAAAGAAAGAAAAAGAAAAAGTGGCTAAAGGTGTAGATCAGTGGTAGACTACTTGTGCTATTCATTCAAGGCCCCTAGGTTTGATCCCCAGTGTGAGAAGGAAACTAAACACCTGCTTAAGAAACTTCTTCCTCTACTGAGGGATAACCCTAATCTTGTGGCCTGCTTCACTTGCTGGATGTGAAGGGGGTCACTAGGCTCCCCCTGGAGTTTTAGATATTCCATAGCTTTCTGTTGAGGAACAGAATTCAGGTCTGCTGTACTCCACTGGGGTCTTTTGGTCACTGTATGATGACTGAGAATCTCTCTTCAGAGTTGTGTCATTCTATGCTGGCCTCTATCACAGAAGCTCTGGCTGGGCCTGAGGTCTTCCAGACTCTGGGCAGCGTGGTTTCCTTGCTGACCGTCAGCCAGTGGCCATCCAATGCTCTTTGTGTTTGCAGGACTGTGCAGAGCCATTTCTGGGGTTGGTTTCTTAGCAGTCTAAGCTTCAGTGTCTCAGTGTTTAAAATGACTACAGTATTACACCCTGTCCTCACTGCTGCTGGGAGGGCCCAGTGAGATTGGCTTTAGGCCACAGAGGAGATGCCCATTGTCTCTTTCATAGACAAGGGCCTCATCCCTATGCATACTGTCACTCCAAGAAGAGAAGTTCCCACTGGCTACTAGTAGCCTGTTGAGACCTGGATGAACAAGGGCCACTGGGACAGTTGTTAACCATGGTTTATATTTTCTGTTTGCATGACTTGTTTTTAGATGAATTGATATCTGGGGCTTTGTTGAGACCACCACTCCTAGAGCTGTTGACACAAAAGCCTGCTCTGTTAGTATCACCTTTCATAGGCATGCCAGTCAGTCTGGAGCCCAGGCCCCCAAAGCCACCTCTTCACCTACAAGCCTAAATTCTGGCACTAGCTAGCTTGGACTAGCATGGGTTATTCAGGGTACCCAGTACTGACATTGCTGGCAGGTAGATTCCTGGGAAACCAAGCTTGTCTCCCTGCCCCATGTCTCTGGCTTACAAAAACTGTAAGTGATCAACTCTTCTTCTTTTTTTTTTTGGTTGAGATAGGGTTTCTCTGTAGCTTTGTAGGCTGTCCCAGAACTCGCTTAGTAGACCAGATTGGCCTAGAACTCACAGAGATTCACCTGCTTCTGCGTCCTGAGTGCTAGGATTAAAGGCAAGAGCCACCACCACCAGGCATGATCAATTCTTTTAAGTACTAGTCTGCCATTCTACCATGCTTAGCTGAAGGAACCAGCCTGTATCTTAACTCAGGCAGCCCTCTTCTCTGTTGGCAGACCATGTCCATGTTGTGGAGATCCAGCATTGTAGCCCAGGAGTGTTGTCCTTCACAGGCCCCAAGGCTTCATTTCCGTCATGAGATATTAGAAGGGTAAAAAAAAAATGCCAGCTATAGTATTGGGGAAGATGACTTTGCTGGGAGGTGGCTAGGGCTGGATAAAGCCATGAATGGATAGGGTAGAGGGTAGAGTTTTTATAGTTAGGTCCTGGTGGCCTTGGCAGATGGAGGGAGCCCAGAAGATACATATACACACCCATACATGTGCACATGCATTATCTGTACTCTCCCTCTCTCTCTCTCTCTCTCTCTCTCTCTCTCTCTCTCTCTCTCTCTCTCTCTCTCTCTCTCTCAGCTACAATGACATACTACTAGCAAGGCCATTATCAAGAAGGCCTATGTCTTGCATGTCCTGAACAGAGTCAAAATAAACCTGTCTCTATAAAGTGATCCAACCTCAATTATTTTGTTATGGCGATGAAAAACAAGACCAGTACAACAGACAAACTTGGAGCTGCCTCCATTCAAATGGGAACTGAGCCCCACACCACACCTGAAGGAATGAAATATCACGATGCCAGCAGTGCTTGGTGAGACCCTTCCCTCCTGAGTTTTCAACCACTATCGTTTTCCTTCCTCTCTGGTGCTAACAGCTACAGTACCCCAAACAGCACTTTAGACCCAGCTAGATGCCAGTTCTCACCTCTCGCTTGGCTTTCCAGAGAAACATCTCATCAGTGCGCTGGAAGGCTTGTTTGAGGGCTGCTGCTGGGTCCGTGAGTAGCTCTGGATGGTGGGAAGCATTGGCGTGCACATGGACAGAGGCATACCTTGCAGCATCCACTCCTCCATGACCATCAAACACAGCAAAGTAGGCGCGCTCCACAGAGTCCTGGTGGGAGTCCAGTGGGAGCCTGACCTCCTGGGCTTGCACCTGACTGAATCAGACCCCTGGGCAGCTACTCTCACCTGGGTAAGAGTGTTCTCCAGGGGGTAGCTAGGGCAGCACTATGGTTGCAACCACACAATTCTTATGCTGGAAACCTAACACCCCCCCCTGCCCCCCCCCCCGTATGTAAGGAAGATCTCTGGGAGCGATTGGGATCAATTCACTTAGGCATGAATGGGCTATCAAGGAGTAGTTTTCTTCCTTGGGAAATGTGTTACGTCTTGCTATGTGGTGGCTTGCACTGCTTTGGTGTTCTGCAGAGTTCCCCATAAGCATGAAGGCTCTCTTCAGATGCAGCCTCTTGACCTAAGGCCTCTCAGTCTCCAGAGTAGTAAGACATACATTTTTTTTATAGATGATCCAGCCTCAGACAACAAAACAGACCAAGGACAGGTAGGGTCTAGGAGAACTGGCAATGCCCTTTCCATCAGACAAGTCAAACTGCTCAAGTACAACAAATAGGTAGGCATGGGAAAGGGCTCAGTCTCAACAACTCTACCAGGCTACTGCGGACATAACTCAAGGTAACTCAAGGTAAGATGCATCAGGAGGTGTGTGTTGATACAGGCGCAGCAATTCAAGTCTGAACATAGCACCTGGCCTCTTTATATAAAAACACAGGTCAACTGTTGGCTTTGTTTAGTCTTTGGCCATGGAAAGGAATGTGCCCAGAAGCTTGGTGCTGTGAGTTAGCGTTTCAGGCTCCCCAGATGGCACTTTGAGAGCTGCCTAGTACTCAGCCCCAAGCTAGCAACTTCTCAGCTTTTCCCCAGGCTTGGCTTTGGCTGGCAGTTGTCTCAGCACTCAGGCTCCCCACCTTCTGCGTCAGCCCCCGACCCCCATGATATACTGCCCGTTCCTGGGCTCTGCAGGAGCAACACTCACAGACAAGCCGAAGAGGTGGTTGAAGGTAAGAAGGGACACATGTCGATCCTCCATCTTGCGCCGTGTGTTCCGGATGGCATGGATAGAGACCAGCCACTGTCGCTGAGGGGCCTGGGCAGTCAATGGCACCTGCTTCTGCCACTGGCTACATACTTCCCAAAGCCTGTTAAAGAAGCTCCGAGCCAGGCCTTTGGCATCTAGCACTGATGGGCATGATGGAGAAATAGTTAACCAAAAAGTAAAATCATGCAACTGAGGCTTAACTCCATACTCGTTTCCTGCCACGTTTCCAGGTTTTAATAGCTCCTCTCAACAGCCTACTCGAGCCCCACCTCACCAATAAGGGCATGCTTAGCACACTAACCTATAAACTATGCAAGAAGGCCTGTCGCTAGTGACAAAAAAGAAAAAAAAAAAAAAGTCTGGTAACTGCCCATCTACTAAGAATACTTAGGTCCAATGACAGAGGCATAAGTGAACTGTGCCTGTTCTGACCCAAGCTGCTGTTAAAAAGATTTCTACAACTAAACACACAACTATCCTCTAAACAAGCAACTGTACGCCTGGGCATGAATCCCAGGAAAACTAGGACCATTCCCCTGAGAATACCGCATGACTCATATTAGCTTCATCTGTAATAGCCCAAATCTGTAGTCTGTCCAGATTCCCTCCAACCTACACATGGCTTGGCAGTTACACCTGGGTGAGGGCTCATCAGAACTGAGAAAAGCACTGACAAATGTCCAGCTAGGTCAGTGTCCAGAGAATCACACAGCATGAAAGATGCTACTCCCCAAATGCCATCACTGAAATGGGAGAACCAGTCAGTGCTAGGAGACAGGGAATGGGTATAGCAGGGGAGGTGTGTTAGGGTGTGTTAAGGTGACATGCACAATTCTTTCGATAAAGAAACTGTCTTGTGTCTGACCACGTTCAGACCCTGTGTGTGACATACTACTACAATTTGTATATGTTCCGGGGAGGAAACTGGGTTATGTACAGTTGGAATATCTCTGCAGTAGTTTCCACAATTAACTGCATGTGTACCTATGATTATTTCAAAACAAAGTTCATTTAAAGGATGGAACAGAACAGAACAATTCCCCATCCCCATCCCCATCCAAGCCCTAAACCAACCAAGCAAGCAAGCAACCAAAAAAAGAAGAAGAAAAAAATCCAGTTAGGGCGGGAAACATAATGCCTGATGACAGAAGCACCACAAACAAAGAAACTACTCAGCAACATAGAAACAGACATTACAAAGTTTATAAGAATGTGAAACTGTTAATGATGATTTTAAATTGAGAAAATAGTATTCACAAGTACACGAAACAAAATCACTTAGTTACAGGAAAAAAAAAAAAGAAAGAAGGCAGAAATTGTCTCTATACAATCAAGACACAGGCAGCAGGACCCCAGGACTGCATATGTGATCCTCATGTACATGTGATCCTCACATGTACAATGTTTTAATACTTTCCCAATTCCCCATTACAAGTGCTCGCCCCATGTGACCTTGAACTCCAGTGCTGCTTTAGTCAGCGGGACCCAAGACATTCCCGAGTGAGCATCAGACCTGAGAAGCTGCTGCTGTGGGCTTGATGCAGACTTTAAAGAAAAACGTCCCACAAGGCCTAGCTTCTAAGAAGAGATCGCCAAGGATCAAGTTCAAAGGAGACTTCAGGGACTAAGCTTTCAGGCCTCACTTCATCTCAAAGCAGAAGCCCTCCTGCAGTCTGGGACGAGTGGCAGGTATACACCAGTCAGAGCCATCGGCTAAAAGTGTATTGCAAAGTCAGCTAACCACTGAGTTCAAGCATCAAAAGCCATCCCACAGAGGGACAATGAGAGTTGGGAGAAGTGCTTTTAGTCAGAAGTATGGCTGTGGAAGAAAGGAGCAGCGGTGGAAGGAAGCTGGGGGAGGCACAGAAGAAAAGCGATGAGCAGGGAAAATGACAAGGCCAACCAGGATCCTCCATCAAGGTGGGAACATGGTGGCATCTACAGTCTCCTGCAGCATCATGTCCAGGACAGTGCACCACTCAAACATTTAGCAATGGCTATGGGAGTGGCAGGCTGAGGAGCTGGAGAACTGACTTTATGAGGCCCAACCTAGGGACCACAGCTCTAAGTACAACCTCCTGTGAACTCGTGTGTTCCTTATCCATCTGTCTCCAACCAAGCAACTGCCTAGGGTTTTCATTCTTTCTGTAGAAAGTATGCTCTTGCCCTGGGTGCTGCCGTGGTCTCCTTGCTCCTGCAAACAGCTGGTATTTAGGAAGCTTTGAGTATGCCAGGGCCTCTAGGCCTGGGCTGCCTCCTTTTCAGTCTTGGATGATACTGCTATTTCCAGCAACAGGTTTGGACTTGAATTTTGCTTAATTAAAAAGTGAGGTGGCAGGCCCTACAGTAATGTGCGACATTTGGCTCTTGGGGCCCTATCCTGACTTCTGGCCAAGGGATGAGCCTGAGCCTCAGGAACTGCCTGGAAGGTCTTTCTTCACAATAGCCACAGGGATGCTGCTGGCAGGTGGGCAAAGATGCTATAGTCATGTGTCTGCCTGTGGCAGTCAGCCTCACAGAATGTTTTGATATAGCTGGGCAAGAACAGCTTGGAAACTAGACTTGCCACAAGCCTAGGCCTGCACTGCAGCTGAGACAGACAGGGAGGGTGGGGCAGGCTCCTCCCTTCTCCACAAGCCTTGGTGGAAGACAGGGCTTGTCAGCTGCAATTCTCCTTCCTACCACCAGGTGACGCTGTCTCCTCTCTAGAGGCATAAGGTGGGGCGCTTACTCTGTGGGGCCCTGGACCAGGCTGGAATTCTGCTGCCTGTCATTGTGGATAGCGGTTTCCCAGGCAGAGGCACAAGGCCATGCTGGGATGAAGGCTGCCAGTGAGTTGGGGAGGATGCCAGAATTAGAGGTGGGGAGGGTGGCTGGTAGGCACAAGTGCTAAAGGCTGCATCTAGCTTTCTTTTCTTTCTATTGTGTTCTTTGTTCTTCTTTCTATGTCAAAGCAGCAGCGAAGGAGACCCTGCTTTCTACAGTCTGGAAAACATGGCCCCATGGATGTGTGGTGCATTCCTCCAGCTGCCACTTCCTTCCTGGCACCTTTGGTCTTCAATAACCAGCATCTTGGCAAAAGACTAGGAAAGAGTCATGCAGAGTAAGAGCCTTGTATCCTTACAAGCATATTCTCCGTCAGATGGCCTTGGCACTGGCTCCAGTCCCTGGTCCCTCTGGTTGACCTACCTCTGTAGGGCCCAACCCATTGCTGCTCCACTAGCAGCAGACACGTAAGCCTCTGCCTCGACCACCTCATGGTTACGGGATCACTGAGTACTGGCAGCTAATGGTCTCAACTAAGGTAAGTCAAGGCGGGGGCCTAGACAACAGCTGCTCCCCTCCTTGGGTGCACATGCCACACTGCTGAGGGCCTCCTGTCAGCTGAGGGAGAGCAGCAAGCACAGGTGAGGTTGGCTGTGGGGCAACACCTTGGGTTTATGTGTAAAGTAGGGCAAGCACCATTCATTTCTGAGGGCTCTGAAGCATGGCCAAGAGAAGACAAAGGTTTGCCTGGTACCAAGCCTGCCTCACTGGAGGCTCTGACCTGGCGCTGGGCAGTACCCGCGGCAGGTTCTGTACTGCCGTGTCATATTTTCTTTGTACTTTGACCTTGCTGTCTTGACAGCACCCTGGGCACTGACCTTTAATGTCAACCTGACTCTGTCACTTGCTAAACAGTCTCAGAGCCATATGAGAGGAACTCACAGGTCACAAGGGCTTTCTCTTCCTCTTCCTCCTCTTCCTCTTGTTCAGGCAACTTCTTGAATTCAGAAAGGTCTGTCTGTAGGAGCTGGGAAATTGCCTTGTGGGTCACAGCTGCAGCAAATGGAGGGGGAGCGTTCCTAGAGAAAAGACAGGCAGGCTGGAGCAGCTCTCAGCAAAGTCTAGGCCTGGCATCTTCCACTTTGGAGATGGAGATGATGGCTCATACCCTCACTGTGGTGTCATTACAAGCAAGTGATATCTGTTTCTTGGGACCTGGAATGAATGTTTACACAACACCAGAGGTGCACCATCTGATAGGATCTGCTGGGAAGGTATCCTTGAGGCATGTGAATCTCATTGGCTAGGAATCTGCTCAGATTCTCAAGCTGGTGACCCTTGGGACCAAGCTAACCCCAATTCATATGCTGAAGACTGAACATTTATTGCCTGAGATGGGATCTGTCTTATAAGTAGGTTCATTGGGATGGCACTAGTAAAGATGAGATTATGGTAGAGTGGGATGGCCCTCTGCTTTAGTATGACTGGCTTCTTTGTGAAGAGGAGTAAATATAGACATACATATTTACATAGATACACCCATGAGGAGAAAGCCATGTAGCTATAGGTCAGGGATATAGGTGAACCTACACACCAAGGAATGTCCATGATTATCTGCAGATCACAAAGGGGGCTCAGCCAGCTGACACTTTCACCTCCATTTGGCCTCCATCCTGTGAGACCACGATGACTATGATGATGGGTGTCTGGTCTGTGTGCTTACGGATGACAGCCTCAGGAAACTGCTAGTAGGAGGTGCTACCTGACAGATGACCCATGCTGCCCAGTAGGAGCCGTGCTCTGTACAGCTCAGGGACTTTGAGCTGCTGGGGTTGTGGGGAAGGGAGTTGGGGGTGGGGAAGGCTGTGGCCACAGGGAACTCTGGTCTGTTTTGCTGTTAGATCTCTTTGAGCCCATGTAGGGTAGGCTGACATGCTGGTGACAACAGTCTAGACAGACCAAGGCCTAAGGGCTGGGCAGGGAGATTTGGTGATAGAGACAGAATAGAGTAGTGCTGGAAGCTGATTCAGAGTGGATCAGAAGGAGGGACAGAGAGAATCAAGATATCTGGCTGAGGAAGAGGTTTTGTTCCACAAGTTCTACAGAGTTCAGGAGACCTGGGGAGTTGTGGGAACATGGTTTGGTTGGAGACATAACTCAGGAAGAATGACGGCTGGGAGGCCCAGCTCCAGGAAGAGTTGGTGGAATGGGGAGGGACACCGGAAGAAAGGTTCTGAGGAATGCAGATTGTTCTGGAGTCACAGAAGAATGAAGAGAGTACAGGAGGGCAGAAAGGAACATTGCCTCACGCTGATAGCAGCCAGGAGAGAGGAAATGTCAGTTTCCTGTTGGGGCCTTGGGCAGGCAGCACTGCAAAATGGGACAAGGGACCAAAGAAGAGAAGCCTGGAAAAGAGACAAGTCTGCTGTAGCCAGGGGCAGTGAAGATCGCTGGCTGAGGACACGTGCCTCTCCACGGCTGGTCTGCACTCCACGGGACTCTAAGCCTTGGGGATCCTGTCTAAAATGGAAGCCCTAAGTCCCTGGCAGAGGAATCACTCTTCCTGGGGCCTCAAAAGCTTTTAGGACACACCTCAACTTTAGACTAGAAGCTAGACTGTGTGCTCTAGCCCAGGGCGCCTATTCCAAAAGGCATTTGGCTGAGTCTTCATGGCTGACAGCCCAGGCTCGCCTCCTTGCTTCTACTGTGATTATTGCTGTGAACCACGATACCTGACTTTTACATTACCTCTCTCTCTTTCTGTGTGTATATGCATGTGTTGTAAATGTACATGCGTGCACACGCACATATTTCTGCAGAGGCGAGGGGAGGATAGCAGATGTCCTGCTCTATCATATTCTCTTGGATTCCCTTGAGACAGGGTCTCTCACTGAACCTAAAAGCCACTGGGCTTCTGGGATCTACCAGTCTCTATGCCCTAATACTGGGGTTTCTACGTACATGCAGACACATCCAGCTTTTACGTGGTTACTGGGGATCTGAATGTAGGTTTTCAGGCTTGCATAACACTTTTACACACCAAACCATCCATCTCCCTAGTCCCTTTACTGTCTTTTTTTTTTTTTTTTTTTTTCCTTTAAAGAAACAACAAGAGCAACAACAAACAGTATCTCATGTAGTCCAGGCTGGCCTCAAGCTTGCTATGTAGTCGAGGCTAACCTTGAACTTTTAATTCTCCTACCTGTGCCTCTTCAGGTAGAGAGCTAGAGTTAAAGTCATGCACTGTCATGACAGGCTGACACTTCAGTTTTGACAAGAACAATGACCTTCCAAGAGCCTGGCTGATGACTCATATCCTAAGGGGACTGGTCACCTACTGATGATGGCCTTTAGTTTTAGAGAACTGGGGATTGAACCTAGAGACTCCTTCAGGCTAGGCAAAAGTCTGTCATAGCTTTCTTTTTACTTTTTGAGCCAAGGTTTCACCCAGGCCCTTCAATTTTACCCTTATCCTAGGCAGGCCTGAGCTGTCAACCCTCCTCCTGCATTGAGATTATATGACAGCACTGCCAGGCTCTGCTACTGAGTCTTTGGACCTGTACAACGAAATGCCTTTGAAAAGGAAGCAGCCGAGAGGGGGTGCAGTTTAGCGATAAAGCTCTTGCCTGCCTTGCTGAGCCCCTGGGCTGCATCTCCATGCCACTCCACTCTCGCCACATTCCCCACCCCAAATAAGGAAGAGTGCGTTTGAGAGTAAGCCAAGACATGAACAAATTCCCCCTGTGTTGAGGCATTTCCTGCCAGGCACTGGGTTTCCTTTAGAGGCAGGGAGAGGGTACCTGCTCATCTGGTCCTGGTGAGGTCATGCTGAAGCTTCCTGCCCACTGGAGACATAGACAATGCCTGGCCTCTAGCCACCAGCACTTCCTTCCTGGACAAAGCTTCCTCCTTATTCCAGGGACCCACCCATGGATGTGTTCGGGAGGCCCCTCAGCTCTGTTAGCACACTACAAATGTCAGTCCTGGTCCTGGGAGTGGAGCTCTTAAATTCGGCTAGAGGATACTGTGCCTTGGAAATGGCTACCCCAAGGATTACCAGAAGCCTACAATGTAACAGGATGAAAACTACACCTAGATAATTACAGTGTAAGTTTTATATTGCTCAGAGATCTAAAGATGTAACAATGAAATCATAATAAAAGGAGAAGAAAAGAAAATGAGTGCAAAGCTCAGAGGTCAGAGATAGGACTTCTGGATGGTCTCAGAGGAAATACAACTGAAAATCCAAAAGAAGAGCCGATGGATTAATGTATTAGAAACCCTTGCTAGGTGGTGGTGGCACACGCCTTTAATCCCAGCACTCAGGAGGCAGAGAAAGGCAGATCTCTGTAAGTTCGAGGCCAGCCTGGTCTAAAAAGAACCATGTGTGACTGTGAATGCTGGGAAACTGCTGCAAACAATGCAAGTTACACACAAGGCTCATACCACAGGTAATGGTGACACATACCCATGCAAAGTGAGGTTATACAGACAAGGAGAATGACACAAGATAATAAAGGCAATTTACCAGAGAGTTGAGTCTAAGAGCCAAGGAGCACTAAGCAGTCACCACCAGAGTCCTAGAACAATTTCCCCATGGCCTCTAGAAAGCAAGGCCTTGTTTGTACCTTGGTTTTGTATTTCTGTCCCTGTTTCCACACTCAACTGTAATACTTTGTTACTGCAGCCACAGGACATCTACACAGGAGCATCCTTATCTCAAAGTTGCACTTTTTGTTTCTCCAATTACTTTTAACAATGAGTTGGAAACACTAAGTGAAAAATGTATGGTCTGGAGAGAAGTGTCAGTGGTTAAGAGTACTAGATGTTATTCTAAAGGACTTGGGTTCTGTTCCCAGCACCTACATGGTGGCTCACAACCATCTGTAGGCAGGCACGTGGCACACATCACTCTCTATCTATATAGGCAAAACACTCATGCACATAAAATAAAATTAGTAAAAAAAAAAAAAAAAGAAAAAGAAAAAAGAAAAAGAAAACCAACTGCAGAAATAAGGAAGAAATGACTTGAAATAGGCGAACTATTATGAGTGTCATGATGGAAGCTTAGCCACGTGCTTGTCTCACAGGGAACCCTAACCATGTCTGTTCAGTGCACCTATCCTAGTACCAGTGTTCAAAAGGCCCCTATTTTACTCAGTAGTAGCTGCACAGCACAGGAGTAGTAATACTGCATTCAGACAGTGAAGAGAAACCATAAAGCTTCCCCTTTAAATGAGATGGTGGAAGTTCTGAAAGGAAACAAGAAATTCAAAGTACCCCATCCCCAGTCATGCTGAGACTGCTAAGAGCCATGCTGAATGAGTCGTCTGCCTATGCTGCTCAGGGCACACTCAGGAGGAAAAGCACTGAGTAACAGGGCCTATCACTCTCTGAACTTTCAGGCTCTACTGGAACAGACCCTTACTAATAAGGGGTGAACATGCCACTCTCATGAGACCCAGGGAGGTCAAGGTCAGCATCAGACAGACAATGCTGCACCCTGCCTCTTTCCCTCAAGTTCCTCTCTTCTGAGGTAGCCCAAGCCTACCTGCTGCCCAGAAAGCCCATTGCCAGCTCAGCCAGCTCTGCTTCTACCTCTTCCTGGCTCAGTACTGTCCCTGGGACCTTCCATGGCAAAGGGCTCTCAGGACTCAGTGGGGCTGGGAAATCTTGGAGGAGGGTGTCCAGGAAGCCTGGGATCTCGCTGTCACAGGCCATCTGGCTGCTGTTCTGTGGGGCTGCAGAGGCCATGCCCAGTGCATCCCGAGGGGCTAGCAACTAGGCTGGGGTGAGATGGTCTCCGGTCGGTCTTCACTCTGGGGAAGAGATGTCAGAGTTAGAAGATCACAGGGTGGCAGTTCTGTATGGCATGGAGTGTATGTGCCCTGCTTTGTCCCTTTCACCAGCATGCAAGGTACCACCTCAACAAGCCCTGGGTCTAAATAGTTCAGGGAACACAGCTAATGGAGTGGTAATCCCATTTAGTATCCTGACATGGGTTCAAGTGGATAAACATGCTTGCCTAGAGAGCAGCCTCAGGAGATGGTATCAGAAGCAGGCCGTGAAGACATTTCAAAGAAGTGACAAATGTATGTTCCCTGCAGAGTGGTGGGTTTGATCAGGGGCAAGCAGGAGAGGGACACCAGGACCAGGCCATCAAAGTAGGTAAAGGGCTCCAACCAGATCTCAGGATGCCATTAGCCAGGAGGGCTCAGGGAAAAAGTGATGCCAGCATGCCAATAATTCACCAGCCATCAAAAAGGGACACATGCCAGACCGCAGCAGTGGCGGGAAACAGAGGAGCTGACATACAGGGGCTCTCAGTGCATTGTTATTTGGGAGATAGAGCAAACTAGGAGCAAGAAGGGCTCCCCAGGTACCTCTGGGGCTACCTGGGGAGAAGCAGAGGGCTAGCCAGCAATAAGGGGCCTTTGTGATGTGGTCAGGTCTATTCATTGCTCTCTAATAGGAAGTGTACGTCAAGGGCGTAGAACACCCCAGGCTCCTGAAGCTGATGACATGAGTTCCAGCCTCTTCTCACACTCTTAAGGACACTGAGGGCACTGTAACTGCCAGGTCCTGGGTGTGGCCCCAAGCTCTGCAAAGCCAGGTTAAATCCCCATTTCAACAAGATTTGGAGGTGGTTCCCGGCCCAAGGTCTCAGGATAAGAACAGGGCTTGGAAGAACGCATGCCTGAGCCACCGACTGTCACTACCCACACTGGTCTTTTTACATTTGAGGTACACTAAATGCCCAGGACTCTTGCAAGTTGATAGCTGAACCCTGTCCTTTTCCCTGGGATGGGTTTTTAGCTCTCATGTAGCTCTCTGGCACCGTCAACCAGCCCTTCTATATTTAATATACAAGCCTTGCAGGCTGGTCCTTTAAGTCTGTCACCCCTTTAGATACCTGATGACCCAAATGGGCTCCTATCTTCCTTTACAATCACCCAATCTCGATTCATACTCGAGTGTCTTCTTGCTTATGTCTTGTCTTGTTCTTCCTTGGTGGTGCTGGAAATTGAGCCCAAGGCCTCATCTCATGCAGCAAGGCAAGCCCAGTTCTACCAGATCACACACCAACCCCTTCTGCCTTTCTTTTATGATGTCCGAGATGTGCTTTGGTCCCTCCAACCCCCTGGTATGGGAGCAGAGCCCCACTTTCCATCCCACCGGGAAGATAACCTTCCTGCCAGCATCTGCTCACACAGTCACTACAGTCACTGTTTTTTGTCAGTCATACCCCAGGCCTAGCCCCACCAAGGATGTGGCACCTTTGGGGGACTCTACTTAATATTCTGCCTTAGGGACTTTCATTACAGTACGAGTCCAATATGTTTACCATCAGAGGAAACAAATGGTGCTCTTCAAAGTGATAAAATGGGTATAAGATGGTTATAAGTTAGAAGGTCAACTGCATTCTATCAGCTGGGGTCCTATACTAATGAATGAAGTTTACTGGCTAAGCCCAGCATCCATCTCTTGTCTCTGACTGGGGACACAATGAGACCAGCTGCCTTTTTAAGATTATTTTGCCATCATGGACTGTATTCCTTGAAACTGAAAACCTTAAGTCCCATTTGTCAAGTATTCTTCTGCAACAAGAAAAGTAACTGATACAAGTGATAAGAAAACAAAACACAACACCTCTTTCTTTCTTCAGAGGTTGGAATTAATCTGTTTTTAAAAATACACACATAGAAGCTATGGGCTGATGGTGGCAAACGCCTGTAATCCCAGCATTCAGGAGGCAGAGACAAGAGGGTTGCCATAGGTTTGAGGCCATTCTGATCTACATAGCAATTTCCAAGTTAGGCCGGGCTACAGAGACCCTGTGTCAAAAACCAAACAGCCTCCAAAACTGGAGAGAGAGAGATGTGACAGAGGTGGGATACTGTACTGCAGTCTACTGCAGGCAGTTTGAGCTCATCCACCAGCAGAGTATGATAATGCAAAGCAACTTAGTTTAAGGGAATAAGAGATGACAGGCTTCCTGCTGCCACTTGCCAACAGAGGGACTCGGAGATCATGCAGAAGCAGAAAAAGGCAAATGAGAAGGAGGATCCTAAGAGGCTACGTGTTCAGCTTTCCTGTCCTTTGTGTGTATGGAGCTCATCCCATCATCCTTTGTGTGTATGGAGCTCATCCCATCATCCTTTGTGTGTATGGAGCTCATCCCATCATCCTTTGTGTGTATGGAGCTCATCCCATCATCCTTTGTGTGTATGGAGCTCATCCCATCATCCTTTGTGTGTATGGAGCTCATCCCATCATCCTTTGTGTGTATGGAGCTCATCCCATCATCCTTTGTGTGTATGGAGCTCATCCCATCATCCTTTGTGTGTATGGAGCTCATCCCATCATCCTTTGTGTGTATGGAGCTCATCCCATCATCCTTTGTGTGTATGGAGCTCATCCCATCATGCTCCCCTTTCTCCTGAAGTGTTCACAGGTCCTAGCACATTCCCTTTGTCTTGACTCTGAAGTGGGTCCTTTCTGTGTTTCCTTTCCAGGTAGCTGTTTTCCCTTTGGGAGGTGAGGGTTTACCCTTTCCCAGTGTTTTTTTTTTTTTTTTTCTTTTCTCATTCTTATGAGGCATACTCCAAAGTATTAAAAGTAGCTTTGTAACAAACAAAAATATAGATACAGCAGTTATTATTATTATTATTAAAGGTTATGTTGTTAGAGTTAAAATTCATCATCTATACTCTAAGGTTTACTTACAAGTTACTAAAATGTTACAAAGATAGAGCAGGTAAAAAGATAGAGTGTAAATAAAGCAAAGAAGGAAAGATTAGGATGGGAATGAGACAGATCCATTCTAATCCACAGGTAGGACAGGAAAAGAAGAACCCAGTGGGACCTGGGCTAGGGGCTGGAGGGCTGGAGAACACAGGTAGTAGGTAGCTTGTACACAGGCAGAGCTGTAGAGCATGAAGACAAAGAGATAGCATTAATTTCCAAAAGGCCCAGGCTAAGTGTCACACTGTACCTAATCCACCAAGTGCCTTTTACTATGCACGGACAGAAGTGTGAATCCTGCAAAGCAGTCCCCAAGCAAGTGACAAGCATTTGCATTATTCCTTGCAGTTCTACAAGACCTAGAGGCACCAAAATCTCTGGAAGTGCTAAATGGGCTAACACAAAGTTATGACTAGGATCAAAGTGAAAGGATAGCATGCTCATACCCCAGAGCATACAGGAAGCCCAATTACTGAAATCCTGCCCACAGCATCACCCTACCTGCCACTTTATCTGCTAGATGTTTCAGAAGGCAGTACCTCTTTCTATCCTTTGCCCGTGGGCTGTTTCCTGCATTGGGAGTCCTTCCCCAGTCTACCTATTTTCCTTGGAGGCTGGGCTTATCCTCTTTGCACAGTAGCACTCTAGACCCAAGCCTTTAATGTACCTGGTATACACCTGCTCTCACTGCCCTGTGTTCTCTGCTCTAGGCTCAGAATTTGTTATGGGCCCCAAGGCTATCTGCACCATGCATGCTGAGTTGGGCTTGGGCAACAAGGCACCATGCTCTGCACTCTCGTGCAAAGCTCTGCTAACATCTGCTGGCTTGCTCTCAGGGCCTGTACTGACTGTTCACTTGCACTACTAAGGCAGTGTGCCCAGAGAAATTCTGCCTGTTGTGGCCATTTCTGCACTGTGTGGCCATGGTGAAGAACCAGGCCAGTTTTTCTTCCCTGGGGTCTAGCTGAGGCAAAGGGTAAGAGCAATACTCTTTCTTGTCTTCCCTTTTTCTGATCAACTCCTAAATCTGATGCATGCCTTTTCAAGTTACATGAAATAACCAAGCTCTGGGGACCCTAAACCCAGAGAGAAAGGTTCAGACAGCAGCAGGAAGGACTGGCGAGGGGCATGGCACTACTGGGGTCACTGCAGGGGAGAGGAGTAGCTGGCTGGTAGTCAGCAGCTGGACAAAGGAGTCTGCAGAGAACAGGGGTGGGGCAGAACAAAAGTGCCAGGCCTGGTGTGGAGCTGTCTGAAAATCAATGGCGTCCTCCCAGTGGCAAAGGGCACAGGATGAGAGGGACATGGGCATGAGGTGTGCAAGTCACTAAGCAAGGACCTGTGGGGAGGACACAAAACTCCTGACTCCCTGGCTGCATGGCCTTGACTGGTTTGGCCAAATGTGATACTTGGCTGGTTCTGGACTGGTGCCTCTTTATACTTATGAGCTGGCAGCTGCTCCTAAGACCCTGATGTTGTGACCTCCCTGTCTCCACCTGTCCAGTACTAGGATCATAGGTGTACACATCTGGTTTATGTGATGCTGGGGTTGATCATGCATGTCCACCAACAGAGTTCTATCCCTAGCCCCAGGACTCATTTCTCTATTTGTAACTGACCAGTAGGAATAGTTTGGTGTAAATCCTTCTAGATCTTAACCAGTCTTTTACTTCATACAAGGAAAGGATTTCACTTATATTTAAAATGCTTATTATAAATATTGTGGTAAGATATACATTAAAAAAAAATACCATTTTAGCCTGGCATGGTGGTTCATGCCTATAATCCCAGCACTTGGGAAACCGAAGCAGGAGAATTGCCACTAGTTTGGTACAAGCCTAGGCTACTGTATGAAGCCTTGTCTTAAAAAAGAAAAACCAGCTAGCCAGTGGCACATGCCTTTAATCCCAGCCCTAGGGAGGCAGAGGCAGGCGGATCGTGGAGTTCCAGGTCAGCCTGGTCTACAGAGCAAATTCCAGGACAACCAGGCTTACACAGAGACACCCTGTCTTGAAGAAGCAAACAAAACAAATAAATCAACCAACCAAAGGGTAGAAGGATGGCGGGGTGCTGGCTGGGAATGTAGCTCAGTTGGTAGATACTTATCTTGAAGACATTAAGTCCTGGGTTCATCTACAAAACTGGACGTGGTGGCTACATGAGACCCTATCTCAAAAAAACAAAACAACAACAATACCACACACACACACACACAGACCCATTTTAAGAATACTTTTCCCCCCTCTATTGGTGCTGGAGATTCAACCCATGGCCCTGTGCAAGTTCAGGATGCTCTCTATCCCAGCCATGCCCATTCCCCACTTTAACCCTATTCAATGGGCAATTCTGCTGCAACAAAGATAGCCATATTATTATGTGGTCATTTTCTTTCTCAATGGATCCCAAGCTCCATGTGGTCAGGGTCCCTGGCCCTTTGTGCTCAGCAAAAATGAATGGCCACTGAGTGTGAGCAAGCAGCTGGAGCTATCAAAAAGGAACAGAAAACACACTCGCTTAGCACATGGGTAGCAAAGGCAGCCTTAAAGACAAGGTTGGCTTCAGGTGACATCACAAAGGAATTCTGAAAATTAATCTGTTGTGGGAGGTTTGTGGTTTATCTCTCAGAACTGTGCATGTCATCAGACAACACTGCAGCTGAAAAAAACCAGGTGCTAGGAAGAAAAGTACTACTCTAAGGTCTCAAACCAGAGATGTGACCAGAGCAGGACTCAGCTGAGGACTATGGTGCTCAGTGACTTGGCCATGTCCGTCCCAATTTGTTGCAGGGGAAAAGGTGAAATTGGACAAGGGAGGGATATGAGCACAGGCACCATGAGGTAGAGATGGGCTCCCATTCGGTTTCTCAGGGGGGAACAGTTCATAGAACTTGTTCCAAGGTATACTGTGAAGACATCTGTTACTCAAGGGGCCTCAAAGTAGAAGGCCTTGGTGGAAGAGACCTCCGCCTTCCGCTGGGCCTCCTTAGATGTTAGTGCAGAAATTCCTACAGCCTCTGTGCCTTCTCTCCTCACTACAGAGAGCTTAACAGCTGGCCCGAGACCACGGAGATGTAATGGTGGCGCCCCAGGCTCCTGCGACCGAGGTTCTACTACAATCTAAACAGCTTCAGTCCCAGCCTCCAAGCCAGGCATTAACTAAAACGCTAGCGTTAACACACGCAGGAGCACCACGGGGCCAGGCATTCAGGTTGAAAATGTGGTCCCGGAGGGGGCCTTCTCTGGTCGGGCTGGGGGCAGGGCCGTGGGCCTGGCCCACATGTTTGGGGAGGGGGAGACTGAGATCCCTGAAACGGAGAACTGTCACCCCTCGGAACCGTTTTGTCTCACAGCTCAGGCCCCTCCTGGACCACGGTTCAGTCACATCCCATGGGGTTAATGGATTCCCAGTTCCGAGTCCTTAGCTCCCCATGCTTTGCCTCCGTTCCGCAGGGTCCCAGCTTCTTGTCCCGCTCTTTTGCTCACTCTCACCCCCCGCCCCCCATGTTCAGGCACCAAAAACCCGTCTTGGCCTCAGTGCTTTCTCGCCTCTCCAATTAGTCCTTAGTCTCATTTCTCCCTCATGCCCCCACCTGACCGCCGCCCAAGCACGAGTCTTGCCCCCTCACCCTTCATTCCTAGCACCCCGCGGGCCTCACCTGCCAGTCTGCCGCAGTGCTCCCCACGAGCTGCTCTGGGCCAGCCCCGCCTACTTCCCGTCCTGGGGCGCCGCAGGCTCCGCGCAAGCGCAGTCGGGTCTCGAGTAGGCCTCTGCTGCCCCCTGGCGGCCTCTTAGCCTTCTTGTTTTTGGGAGCAGACGTGCTCCATTCGCCAATGAGTTGCTTCACTTGTCCAGCTTCATACTCTCAGAAATTAAACAGCTTGGGTGGTGATCAGCCGCAAGGCAGGAATGCGGCTACATATCGCCCAGGATTGGCCACTCATCATAGACAAGAGGCATATTCCTCTGGGTCATTTGTTTGCTTGTTTTATTTTTAAATGAGAGGGTCGTGGGAGTGTTTTCTTTGAAAATCAAAAGAAAATAACCTTTAGAGTCAAAGGAAACATTCATTTGATACCAATGGGCATGCATAATGCCTCTGTACATTGTGGGAGCAGTGCAAATTTCACTCTGGTCAGGGTCTCTGAGCCTTTGTGCTCAGCAGGACTGCCTGGTCACTGAGAGCGAGGTGGGGCTATCAAACAGGAAATGAAAATACTCCTTACTACATTGGGTAGCAAAGGCAGCCTTAAAGACAAGTTTGGCAAGTTAGGTGGTGGTACCACGGCACACGCCTTGGGAGGCAGAGGCAGGTGCATCTCTGTGAGTTCAAGACCAGCCTGGTCTACATATCGGAGTTACAGGACAGTCAGACCTATTACACAGAGAAACCTTGTCTCAAAAACAAAACAAAAAAACAGACAACAAAACAAGGTTGGCTTTAGGCGACATCACAAAAGAAATTCTGTAAGTTAATCTGTTGTGGGAAGCTTATGGTTTTATAACAGTTTGCTTTTGTTTACCCCTCAGAACTGTGCTGACAATTACACATCAGACTACATTGCCTCAGGGAACTCTCACTGATTGGAAGGTTTCAGGGAACCAATAGACGGCTGCTCTGAAAGGAAACCACCTGGGGTACGGGCACTGGTGGGGTGGTGGGGTGGGCATGGTGGGTGGGGACAGTGTCTGTCTGCTATGCAAGAAGCATGGATCAATCAATCTGAGCAAAGTTTGAGGCCGCTTATAACCTGCTGAGGTAACAGCAATTCAAGTTGAGGACGATGGCTCAGAGATGATAACAAAGGTAGGCACTCGCCCTTGTTAGGCCCTGGGTCAATGGCATATCTGCAACATTTCTTTTGACCTGAAGCTACTGTCAACACAATTTATGTCTTGTCTACAGACCATAATACCGAAACTTTCAGCTGTTATTCTTGTCAAAGGAATCTCAGTGTTAGCTATACCAACTAGCTTAGCTTAAACTTGTGTTTCTCCAGCAAGGATCATGTAGTAATGCATTATTTATGATTTATTAAAGCTTGGCTGAAGATTCAGAAAGCAAAGTCTGCCAGCAGCCAGAAGCTAGGAGGTGATGGCACACACTTTTAATTCTAGGACTCAGGATTAAGACAGAGATGATCTCTGTGAGTCTAAGACCACCAGATCTACACAAGAGGGAATCAGTCTAAAAGAGAATTATAGCTCACACCTTTAATCCCAACAGTAGGGAAGTATATAAGATAGAAGCATCCATTCTCCAGCCACACTGAGGAGAGGCAGCAGTTTGAGGCTTGGTGAGAGCTTGTGCATGCGTGGATCAACCCTTTCAGCCTGAGGTAGAGGTGAGAGCTGGTGGCCAGCTGCTTTGCTTTTCTGATCTTCAGCTTGAAGTTTGAACCCCCAAATCTCAGTCTCTGGGTCCTTTTATTTATTCGTGTTACAGGAACATCTAAGCTGTGGGGTAGAGCCAGGAGGTTCCAGATCTCCCATCCATGTCCTCCCAGCCCTCCTAAAGTATTTTCCAGAAGCCTGCTCTGAGCAGCTTGCAGGTGGATGCAAACAACCTCATCACACCAGCCCGTGTCACCATTCTCAGAGACCAGAAATTACTTGTGGGCTTAGCAATCTTAGTGATGGGTTTCTGGCTCCCTCTTGGGTATTGACTGTTCTCACAGTAATAAGAAGGAAATAATGGTACCTTCTACAGCGCTGGGAGGGTGCTACACTTGATGAAACAGACAGACTCCCTCGTGTCAATGTGCATTGCAAGGTAAGAGAAATGGGATCTGCAATGCCTGGGGACAAACCACTGGCCCTGCCACCTTGACCCACAAGTAAAGACAAGGAGGGCTAGCCCAAGATTTTGCTTGCTTCACCCAACACAGGCTGCCCTGCAGCTCTGAGCTTGTCAGCTTCCAGAGTACAGGTCATGCCAGGAACACAGCTGCTCCAAAGACAGTTTACACTTAGAACATGCCTCACTGCTTGTCCTAATTGTTCCCAGTTGACAGGTTAGCTCTACTGATGATGGAAGGTGAAGTGGCCAGGGGTTTAAAGTGCAGTTCCATACAAAAGGGACAATTTCAGGGAAAACAAAGGGATACATTAAGAGGCCCATGTGGTTGAAACCTCAGTGTAGTTTTAAAGGTGGAATGGATAGTATGGTTTTAAGACCCAAATTCAAACTAACTATACAACCGAGCTGCCTTCCTGCAGTCTAGTCAAGGTAGAATTGGGCCAAATAGCAAAGCCATAGCCTTGTGCTAGGTATCCAACTCAACAAGACATGTGGCTTTATTAAGATCCCAGATTCTGATTGGAGTGGATAGGTTGAGTGTCCTTTTTGTCCTATAGCATATACTCTTGGGACACATCCCAGCAACTTCTATGCAGCTTCCTGGTCCACTACCCCTGGGTGGCTCTTTGTTGGGAGCCGCATTCGCCATTACAAGATGGCGCTGGCTTCCTGTTTCCTGGTTCTTGTTTACAGCATTAGCTATGCTGACTGCACATGCGCCACTGTATGGTAATTTCTATATGGTAGCTCTCCCTATCAGAGAAGCTATATCATTCGGGCGTTTTGCGGAGCACCAATTACAGACGAATACGTCGCCCTGCAGGCTATTTAAGCCGTGCGTATTCGGGGCTTGGGGTCCTTCTCCATCAGCATGTAAAGAGCGCTACAATAAAGATTCTGCTGGACACATCTTCGGTTGCTGCGTCTTCCTTATCGGCAAAGGTTGCGCGCGACATCTCTTCCAAGGTATCACTTCTTCCTATGTTGGATGACCTTTTATGGTCATCAGGGCTGGGGGAGGGAGAGTCCTCACAAGTCTACCCGCCTTGCATGACTGACTCTACTGCAGCGTGAGGGTTCCTATGAGGAATGCTGTTGGTTGCCTCTCAACCGATTGTTCTACAGAGCTGTCTTGGGCAGTTATTTTGCTAAGTCCCTGCAACCACATGGCAAGGTATGGCCAAAGGGCAGTTTCTACCACAATTAAAACAGGAACCTGTGCCAGCTGGGTGGAGGAGGGAACACAGGAAGGGGTTACAGCCAGAAAAGTGGCTTATAGCTCACCCAACTACCAGAACAGTCTGACTTACAGAGTATTTTCTAAACTTTGCATTTGATCAGCTTTAGTGAGGTACTGGCTGCCTGACCGAGGCAGTACAGACTCATGTTACTCTAGTCACATACAGGCTCTTGGAGTTTCTGAGTGGTGGCCATAAAGCCACGGGTTATGGATCAGGAAGCCAGGCATCAGGCAGTAAGGGATTGAGAGCCAGGCTGAGTACTTCACCTTGCTCTGCCTGTGCCACCTGGCTCGTCATGACTCCTCTGGGCTGCTGATGTCCATCTTCCTGCTAACCTTAGACAGCCTACGGCTTATGTTGTACCCAGATACACCACTGTACATGCATACACTTGGCATGAGCTACAGACTGTCCCCATGGTCCCAGATGTGGTGTTTTACTGCTGGCACTGCCATGGTGCAGGCAGAGCAGGGTGCATTTTAAACATGCACAGGACTGAAGGGTAAAGGGGAATCCTCACAGGTTCCCATAGACACAGAGCTTCCCACCCACCTTTACCACCCATCACCAGTAAAAGGTCCCAGGCTTTTTGCTCAAGAGAATACAAAATAAAACGCATTTTAATGGTTTCAGTGGCTCAAAGACAACCACCATGATGTGTCTACACCAAACTGGAGCTGGAGTTGGGAAGATGGGCTGTCATACGAAGTAAGCAGCCAGGGCTGACATCTTGTCTTTTGGCCGCCTGGGGTTGGGCTTTCCTGGAGGCCTCCGGCCCCGGGCACGCCCACGACCCTGCCTCCTTCCAGGACCACCTCGGTGCATAGGGTGGCAGGAGGCTGCATGCTTTAGCTCCACCAGCTCCTGGAAGACGGGCTCACAGAAGATGCAGCCTGTGTGCTGTGTCTCGTTGCCAGGAAGGGGAGACTTGGCTTTGTTGAAGTCTACATCAAGCAAGGCAGCCTCACAGGTGTTGCAGGTGTCAGCAGATACCCGAACTCGGTGGGCATTTTCAAAGCAGTGTGCCACCACATTGCATGTATTGCAGGCCACTTTCCACTTGGGACCTGAAGTGGGGTCCAGAACCAGGACTCCATTCTCACACTCCACGCACTGGCCAATGCCCAGCATGCTCAGTGAGTGCTGGCAGGTAGGGTGTGTGCACTCATTGCAGCCCATGCCTGCAGGGAGAAGAGGCCAGTGATCTAAACCTGTCCATATTCTCTCAGCTCTGGCTACTTTCAGTGTTGGATTGCTGGATCCTTGTTCTAGAACAAAGTGCTACTTTTGGGGCATCTTGCTCATACTAGCTTGGGTTCTAACTGTTACCAATCCAATCTCTGCTTATCTAAAAATGCTCAGTCCTCAATGCTCTAAGGGTTCCAGTTGACCCTAAACTTTCATTTTGCTTCTGGAGCTTATTAACAGCTACTCTAGGTTGCCCTCAGATCACCTGGTACTTATGTGTTGCTCTGTAAGCCACTCAGGGGCAGGAAGAGAGCTTTATTATCTTGGCAGTATGAATGAATACAGACCAAGACCCTGAGGATTCCATATAAATGCATGGGTAACAAAGGTGCTGGCTCCCAGTATGAGATAGGGGATGGTACCACGGAGAGTGGCTAAGTGTGCTGGGCACTGAGTCCCTCTGGTGGCATGCTCTGCTTAGTTTGGATACATGTTCTCTTTTTTCCAGCAAAGAGTGCAAAGGAACAGCAGTATCTGAGAGCCTAGGGGGCTTTGTTTGTCAGGTGTCATTGTCTGAGACTGCCTGCCACTCACTGAGCCCAGCCCCTGAGGCACAGCTTACCCCCAGCCCAGATCCTAAGTGAACAAACCACTTGATCAATTATGATCCAGACACATCCAGGCCAGACAGGATGGCCAGTACCCGAACAGTGGCCCAAGTATTTCCTGGGGTTCCTGACTCAGTACTAGTGGGTATTGGTAGGGAAGGACAGGTAAGGGACCTCACTGAAGTCTGGTATGCTGGGAACAGCCATGTGCCACACTTACCTTTCTTCATGTCTCGGAAGGGTGGGTGGTTATAGCAGTAAGGACACAGTGGGTAGCTCTTGCCCCGGGAGCCTGAGGACCACAGGACCAGTTCAAAGTCATCCAATGGACACCGCAACTCCTTGTAGAGCTTTATGGTACCATTTTGGGGGAGGGTGTAGGTCTCATCACAATGGGAGCAGTGTAGGCGGCTTGGCTTGGCCTATGGGGATGGGGAACAATGAGGAGGGGTATGAGGGCTGCTTGGTGTGCCTTTTGCCCAAAATCCTTCCCTTCACAACAGGAATAGGTAATGCAGAATACCCAGCAGATACTCAGAATGTACAATTCAGCATCAGGCAAAGACCTCCCAACCACAGGTATGAGGCCCAGTTACCTTTCCTCCCTCCCTCCCAAAGACAGGGGCTTAAGGTGATGTCTGTGCAGGTCCTTCAGCTCCACATACCTGGATATACTTCATAAATCGATGGCACTTCCCACAACGCGAGAGGGGCTTGCCTGTGGCAGCCAGGGGTGAAAAGGATACCTCCATCAACTCGTCCATGCCTGAGAAAAAGCAGAGTCCAGGAGTCATCTCTCCCTTGTCTTTGGCAGCCCACCCTCCAACAGGTGGCTTGGTGGGACTGGGTGGAATACAGAAGCTAGCACACATGGTCAGGGGTTCAATTGTGACTGTCAGTGACAGACTACGGAGCTGCAGCCTGTTCATCAGCTTTGTATATCCCCAATGTGGATGCTGATTAACCTGGACAATAGCTGATGAGGAGGCACCATTGCAGTAACCTGTAGAAGCTCAGAGCCTGGGAGTGGGCCTCAGGTGGCTCTGTCCTGCTGGGATGGCTGCTGATGAGGAGCAGGGAAGAGGCAGGTCTTACCAGCAATAGAATCAACAAAGTAGTGGAACTTTCTCTTGAAGATATCCAGGGTATGGCCCAGGACCTGGTGGTAGTCAGCTTTGCCCTGGGCAATCAGGTTCAACTGCTTCTCCACTGCACTGCGGATGGTGGGGAGTACCAGCTCTGCATCTACAAGCCAGGGGATGGATGCTGCTGTGGGCACTGGCACCTAGGACCCTGCTATCCCACTAGGCAGGCAAGAGTTGCTGCCTTGCTTGACTCAGTCTTTCTGGGTTTCCCCTGGCTGCATGTCTACAGAGTTGGAAGGATCAAGGGTAGCTCTATTGCCACCAAACTTCCCCCGATTTTCCATTAAGTTTTTTTTTTTTTGTTTTTTTGTTTTTTGTGTAGAAATCTTATGCAGAATGGCCAGGTCTGTGCTGCACTCCTCCATCTTCCAAAGAACTGGGGGGATGCTTTAGTGAGCAGCTGGTGGGTATCTTAGTGAAGAACCAGGTCTGCTTTGTGGAAGAGCCCTCTGCTGGACCCATTATAATCTGTTCATTCATCAAATTCCTGAGTTCCCACAGCATCTTTGCAGTGGGGACAGGGGAAATGCATGAGGAGCACAGGGCCACTGTAGGAGGAGGCAGAGCTACAGCATAGGAAGGAGCCAGGAAGCCCAGCAGGGTCACAGGTAGTGGGTAGATAGACTCACCTATCTTGTAGTAACCATGCACCAGGACAATGCCAAGGTTGGTGGGCTTGAGCCGGCGGCCACTCTCCACAGTGACATAGTTGCGCTGGCAGATGTTGTTGATGTGCACAGGGATACTGGCATCAGTCCCTGGAAGGCACAGCATGGCTCTGGGTATCCCTCAGCCTGCCCCAGAAGATGCTCTGGGCTACGCACTCTAGTCTCATCCACCTGTCAGAGAACCCTGTTTTTTGGACCCTCCCAGACACCCATGGAAGGAGTATCATGTCGCAAATTGGGTCCAGCCTGCTGTCTCCTGTATGGCTGCCAGAAGCCATGATGCAGAGCTGTCTCTGCACTGTGCTGGCACACCTGTGAACCCAAGGACAGTCTTCACTGATGTGTATTTCAGTTTTATAATTAGAAAACGAGGATCAGAGAGTATAAAGGACTATGTTAAGGTTAGAGAGAATTCCCTGAACCATTAAATGCAACTTGGTCTCTTGAACCTGGACTGACACGTCTGTCCTCTAGATGTCAGGGTTCAGCTTGTCTCAGAAAGAGCTCATAAAGCTATTATTGAACCAGGGCAGTTTTATCCATCTCCTCTCTCACCTTCTCTCTTTCTCTAGGGCCCTTCACAACACCCAAGGCATGTTTCCCATTCAGGGATTCGGCTTCTTTCACCTTGCAGAACTTTTCCTGGCAGAGAAGTGGAAGGTGAGCATTCTGCTATGTTGCTGGTCAGAGGATGTGAACATGGAACTGAACACAGACTGCACACTTGCTAGTGCTAGCAAAGGGGCATCTATCTTTCCATGGGTACCCTGAGCAAGTTTTACAGGGAAGATACTGGCATTGGGGTTAAGGAGCTTTCAGAGGTTCCATGGCTGATAGCAAGTGTAGGAACTGGCTCTGATCATGGCAGTTTGCACATAGCTGGATAGTAGCTATAGTTATATCTTTTTTTTTTTTTTTTTAAAGACAGAGTCTCATTCCATAGCCCAGGCTGGCCTTGAACTTGTGACAATCTTTCTTCCTCAGCTTCCTAAATGCAGGATTGCAGATATGAGTTGAGTCATTATGCCCAGGTAGTTAAGCCTTTTTTTTTTATACGGCCTATGGACCTTGTTCAACAGGACTACTCTCAGTCACTTTCCTGTTCAGGTCACATAAGAACTCTGCTAACTGTCCCAAACTGAAGTGTATGTTGGTCTCTGGGTCCATAGCATGTGCTACTACTATTAAGTCACGGATGTGGAAAAGGCTCTTAGCTAGCTCATCCATGGGACTCACTTCAGGCACCTGGCCCTGGGAAGAAGGCAGACCAGAGCAGAACTCTAGGGCAAGCCTGCCCAGTTTGATGTGTTTTGGGGAGTCTGCTATCGGTCCCAGGAATCCTTCAGAATCCTGGGCTAACCTTGAGTCTGGTGGGCACTTGTCAGTGTGTACTGGTCTCTTGGTGCACAAGGCTGTATCACAGATTTCGTATGGAAGGCCAGGTCAAGATGTAGGGCCTTATAAATAGCTTTACAGTGAGTTAGCCTGGAGCCATGGGTCATACACTGGGTCACCAGATATACTGGGTTACCACATGCTGAGCCAGGGGCACATGGATCACGGGCCAGGCCCTGGGAATGGAAGGAAACCCTAGATCTGGGTACCCACCGATACCGTGCTTCTCCATGAGTGTGATGAGCTCAGCCTCAGTCAGATAGTCTGGTGGGTTCGTCTGCTTCTCTAGCATTTTCACCTCACCCACAGCGAAGGTGTCACCCTTCTGGCATGTGGGCAGACTCTCTTCCAGGGGCACACTCTGCCAAGGCATGATCTCTGTGAAGCCTAGAAAGATACCACTGCCATTTCAGGTCCCCACCTGGGCCTCCCACCCAGGGATCCCATGTGTCTGTGAGATGAGAAGGAAGGGACCCCATGGCCTGCCATTTTACCTGGGGAGATGACTGTCTTTCCTGAGCATGTAAAGTGTTCAGGCCCAATCCTGAAGGAGATAGTACTCTGAAGATATTTGCAGTCATGGCTGACTGTGGCAATAAAGTGTCTGGTGATGTACTCATACAGTCGCCATGCATCACCCCCTGTAAAGAAAGGCTCAGCATTACCAGGTGTCCTGGACTAACAACAGGGCCTTGGCATGGGTACCAAGGATGCATGTATGTTTATGATGCCAGAGATTGAACAGAGGACCGGAAGTACATGCCAGGCAAATGCCATACCATTAAGTCCTATTTTCAGCCCCAAAGCCTGAGGAAGAGGAAAATATAGCAAGGGAAGCTGCCTGGGTAGCCCTGACAGTGTTTCCAGTAGACTGCTCTTTAGGCACAGCTGTATGTGGGACTCTTGCTTCACACTTAGATCTGCAGCTGCTCCTGGTTCCACTGGCCCTGTTCTCCATTCTCTACAAGCATTCTGGAGCATGGTCATCAGAATAGCCTTAATCTAGGTAGAAGGCACAGTTCACCTTTGAGCTCTGCTACTCTACCTCATTCTCCAACACCAAGTCTGTCTGTATCCTGGCCTCTCCCCAACCAGCTGCAATCACTTCACTTCTGTCTTAGGTGCTTGGTGATGTGTGCTTCACTAAGCCAGTGACAGGCTGGAGAACAGTCATACTGATAAAAGGCCTGACCCTATCCACTGGTGTCATCTAGCAGCTTGTTGTCCATACCCTGGAAGCTTGAAGAGTGTGAGCATGCTGGGAAGAGGAGCATCCAATACCTAATTCAGCCTCTGTAGCTGACTTCATAGGTGTAATGGGAGGATGGTCACCAGCATCGTGGCCTTTCCGTGGGCGGTTGATGCCTTCTGATAACAACTGCTTTACCTGAGGGAGGGGAGGCAAAGCAGAGACAAGTCAGGCTGGCCAAAGCCTGTCCAAAGGCCACAGCTGATGGGCTGTGCAAGGCAAGGCCAACTCCACTCACCGAGTCTGCCCAGTAAGGGTGGTTGGCCTGCTGTCGCAGAGAACCCTTCAGGTCAAAGTTCTCGGGATAGTGGGTGGTTTCTGTCCGTGGATAACTGATGTAGCCCTGTGTGTATAACCTCTCAGCTATCTGCATGGCATGCTGTGGGCCCATACCTGCCAAAAAACCCAGGAGGTTCAGGGGCCTGGAAGATGGCCGGGAGCTCACCCACAGACTTGAGCATTCTCTCCCTTCCTCCCCAATAGGCTAGCACCTCCTAAGAGGGCAAAGATGGCTCTCAGTGGGTATCACCAGGGCTAAGATGTAATGGATGGGTGGGCACTGAGACAGTCTGTCCAAAACTGTGGTCCTGAATCTGCAAAGGTGGACGCAATGGGAAACACTGCTTGCTGCTCCACGATAGCACTTACAGTGCTCACAGTGGTAGTGATGGCAGTCTCGACTCTGGCCTCAGAGGGGAACTAGGCCTTTGAGTAGCTGATCTTGCTAGAACTACACTTCAGTTCTGTGGCCCAAGGCTCCTGCACTCTAAGGGAGCTTGTCCTGTTGTTCTCTAACCTGGGAGCTGGCACTTGGTTATTGATCATTTGATGGCATTGTTGTATCAAGGACCAGCTCTGTGAGGATAGTGCTTTAGGACACAATTGTCAAAGACCACCAATTTCTCAGCCTAACTCTTGTGATAGCTATGGAAGCAGTGCTTAGAGGAGTTCTATTCTAGAACTTACAGAGAATGGAAACTCACATGAGACTCAAGACCTCCACCCCCCACAGCTTCAAACATCACAGCATGAGAAGTGCTTGGTGTGGGTTAAGATACTGACTCTGCCCTATGTTGTTCTAAAGATGTCTTTGGGGGTCTTTAGAGAAATGCTTCTACATACCCAGGGCTGAGCTGGCCACACGCAGCATCTCCACAGTGTTCAGGGCAAGTGGTCTCTGCTTGGCCTTTTCTTTCCTGCTTGTAGCCTCCACCTGAGGACAGGACAAATGGAGGGATATTTGGCAAGATGAAGAGGTCATAACAGTTGAAATGTGTGGACAAAGGTCTGAACTAATTCATTTGGTCTTCCTGCTTCTGGGATTCACTTTCCCCAGCAGCCTGCCAATTGAACTGAGTATTTAGGTCATAAAAGCAAGGAGGGATGGGAGAGGGAAGAAACACACATACTGTTTTTCTTAAGGAAGAAGAATTTGTGGAGGAACCGGGGAGGACTGAGGAAGGGACTGTAGAGTAATCCCACACAAGTCAACAAAGGCCAAGCCTCAAGGTAGTGTATAGGCTGTGTCAGGGAAATGGCTGCTGCTGTTTGTGAGTGCTGCCAACTGGGCCACTTGCAAAACCTTCCTATTTTTTAAGGGAAGCTGCAAGTCATTATTTTTATGCCAAATCTCACACTTGCTCGATGTTGGGTAATCATTTTGAAATTATCTATGGTCTATGCTTGTCTAGTGAGCTACCACTTCCCACCCTGGGTAACATACTCAGAAAAGCTGACTCTTGTTTTGCCTACTGAAAAAATAATTCAAACAAGCCAGTCTCCTGCCTTTACCAACTTCACCTAGACTGGCTAGGGCAACACATTCTAGATTCCAGACAACAAATACTGGGGCTGACATTGAAGATATTTGTGTATGTGGCACCAGAGGTTAGGGTTCCTGGGGGTGGGTTGTGACATTAGCGTTACAATACGAAACATGTTAATCAGCAGAGCCTGAGCAAGGCTTGGAAAAAAGCAATTAGAATATGAGTGAAAGAGACCAGGATGAGGCTGAGGAGTGGTTAGCTGTGACAGCTGTAGGACCTGGTTCTATCCTGTGCCCTCAGCCTTCACTGAGCCACACCATCTTCCTAAGCACCAAGAAGCGGAGCCCTGGTCCCAAGTAAGAAACGCCACCATGGAAGTGTGCAAGTTGACTGGATGTAAAATCTTAGACCTATATCCTTCTAGCTGTGTGACTTCAGCCAAGTTCACCAATGTGTACACAGGTCCATTTGCAGCTTGTAGCTTTGGCTACTGTGGAAAAGAGACATCTGTGTGAAATGGAGTCCTTCCAGAGGCCTTGCCCCCGGGATTGTTGGAGGAGTGGGACAGCCTGGAAGTGGGTGTCCTAGATGTGGCAGCACCTGAGGTAGCTCTTCGTAGTTGCTGTATTGGTAGAACTCCGTCAGGAATGGATGTGTGAGTAACCACGCATTTGTAAGAGGCCACCTGCATTTCACAAAAGGACAGACGAGACAGATGTGGACAGAGAAAATACCTGAGCTTCTTTCTCTAGCTTTGTCATGTTTAAAAACATCTGCGCAATCTCCCGGTCAAAAACCCTGACACGGTCCCAGTCCAAAAGGAGAGTCTCCTCTTTATTGGTATGAACCTGTAGGAAAGCACATTGCAGGGCAAAAACTGAGACAGAGGGGCTGGTTTGTCTGCAGACAAAATGGCTCAGCTCTAAGGTCTCATAACTGTTGGGCTGTGGATCTGAAGCCAGTACCTCACTCTTCTCACCCACTGAGCATCAAACAGTCCTGCTGAGGGTGGGCTCTTTGGGAACACCTGAACTGAGCTATGCTTCTCACTCTGTTCCTGCCTACCAAGGCCTGCCTACCTGAGGTACCTCCCCATCACAACACAGTCCCTAGCCTTGAAGGCAACCAGAGGAACTCTGTACTACGTTTTAAACCTGTTATGTCTTAGGAGGCTTTTATGTAAATAAAAGCTGGAAAACCCAGTGCTCGTTCTGTGCTTGGACTTCTCCACTGCAGACATTTGGCTGAGTGGTTGGCCTACCTTGCACCCCCAGAGGGAACTCACCCCTACTTGTCTAAATTTCATGTGTCCAGGTTCAGCTCAGCCCACTGTCCCCATGAAAGCTGGTGCCTCTTCTTCCTGGGCACCAGGACCAACAACTGTTTGGTACTGTAACCTACACTTGTGCTCTCAGCCTGGGGCCAATGAAGTGCTGATGCTGACCAGTAACTCAGAGTCTGCACTCCAAATCTACAACAACACAACAGGAATAGAGAAGGGAAGAGAACCTTGGCCTGTAGTACCCAGTAGGTCTCAGGTTTGAAGGACTGGATTTTATCATGTCTTTCCACACAGAATCCCAGGGTAGGAGTCTGACATGGCCCAAAGGAGATGAGAGAACTGTCTAAATCTCCATATTTTCCCTGGAAATACTTTGTTTGGAACCTAGAGGGTTGGGGAAGAGAGAAAAAATGGCAATCAATAATTCATTCCAGACAAATCTCATGCAAATCTAGCTTGTAGATCTTGGGGAAGACCCTCCTCACTTAGAAGACAGCAAAAATAACAGAGCAGGAAGCCATCAAAGACCAACAAGATGTCTATGTTGTGCACACAGGATGGAGTGCACACAAATTATCCTGCGCATGAAGCTGTAGCCTATGTGATATGCATCTGATAAATACATGCTTTCCTTGAAGTTTTTAAAAGGTATCTGGTAGCTTATGCAGGCTCTGAGAGCAATAGGAAAGGCAGTACCCTGGCTAAAGGGACAGTATGTGCCCGTGGCAGGAAACAGCACCTAGTGAACGCACAACCGATGCGCAGGTCTAGCTCCTGGCGAGCATCCACTGAGAGTGCCTCGTTCTGGTCTGGCTCACTCAGGCGGGTCATGGCATTGCAGATGTCTGTGTCAGTGATGGAACTGAACCTGGCCCGGAACACTATCTTCTCACCACTGTGGGCATTATTCATGACAGGCAGAACAGCATCAAGGACCTGGAGGAAGAACACTGGCTGTGGTTAATTCCCACATCCCTGCCTTTGACTCTTTACCGCCACTGCTGGGCTGGCCCCCTTCCAGGGTTAACCTTTCCCCACCCATAATATATCCCTTCGTCCTTCTAGACATCTAGTCCTCCCCATAAACCCCTTGCTCTCTCGCTTTCACTTCTCTTGTGCTTTTACCCAAACCAACTAGAGTGCTAGTACCAAGCACACACAGGACCTCATGGCCCCAAATCCCTTCCCTTTCCTGGGAGTAGGAGTGCTTGAATGGATAGGTAGAGCTTTTACATGACTGGAGAAAAGACAGAGAAGGAAAAGAAGGCTACTGCAGGCTCTGTGTTTATGTGTGGGCTATGTATAGGTGGCCCTGGAGCTGAGACTTACTAAGGCTATCCAGGGGACATGCAGTGGCCCATGAGCTGCTATTGTACCCAGCTCCAAAGGGGGTGGGGGGGAGGGTATCTGAGAAGGGACAATATGGAACTAAGTTTGCTAAAAGAGCTGCATGGGAAAGCTGGGTGCCCTGAAATCCTGTTTTACTGGAACCATCTCCTGCACTCAAGTGTATCAAGTCCTGAATAAGGACTGGAACATAAGGACACAGAGGTGACCTGCATGGAGCCACTACATGAGGCACAGCAGCAATAAAGTGTCATCACAGAGGGCAAGTGGGAACCCTTTGGCAGCCTCCCTGCAGAGGACACGTGGAGGTGGGAGGTGAGGTCCTGGGGCTGGAGAAATGGCTCACTCAGTTAAGAGCACTTGGCACTTGTTGTTCTTGCAGAGGACTCGGGGTTTACAACCATGTGTAACTCCAGTTCTGGGGAAATCACATACTTTTCCTATAGCAACTGACAGTCTCCAACAGGCATGGAGCTAGGCCAAACACCGAAAATTCTAAAAGTTGTAACTGCCCAGAATGGGGCTTAAAAAAATTGAAGATAATGATGATAATAATGAATTATTATTGGTGTGTGTGCACACACACACACACACACACACACACACAGACATGAGCCATGGTGTAAATATAGAGGTCAGAGGACAACTTCATGAGTTGGGTTTCTCCCACTATGTGGGGTTCTGGGAATTGAACTCAGGTGGTCAGACTTCGTGGCAAGTACCTTTACCCGATGAGCCATCTTGTTGGCCTTAGTTTATACACTAAAAAAAGATTTCTTTCACTTTATGTGTATGAATGTTTTGCCTGTGTATATGTACCACATGGATACTTGGTGCCCTGGGAGGTCAAAAGAGGGCATCAGATGCCCTGGAACTGGGAGTTACAGATGATTGTAAATCTGGGTCCTTTGTAAGAACAACAAATGCTCTTAACCCCTGAGCTACCTCTCTAGCCCTAGGACTATACATTTTAAAGTAGCTAAGGATTTTCTGAAATAGAGGGCATGGGAGGAGACTTTTCAAAAAGCCACTATATCCTCTATGCTAGTCTCAGGAATAGTGTGACAAGCTCAAGTCTGGAAGTGTGGGGAAAAGGTCTAAAGAGAGTAAGAGCCAGCCCCACACTTACCTCAAAGCAAATATTCTCGCCTTCCTTGTCACAGTCCAGCCACAGCACAATGTAGTCACAGCCTCTGCCCTCCACCTGTCATGAAGCACACACTGACAAGCATGTCTGTGACAGTCCCCTCTGGGGACAGGAGATGGAACCAGGTACTGAACTTCCAGTCGGAGGACTAAGCATGGGCTGTCCAAGAAGCTGTCTTAGCACCCAGAAAATATTTTGGTTAAGAAAATTATAATTACAGTATGATCGGTCCTTCTGTGTGTGGTGTGGTGCATGTGCATGGCTGTGCAGGTGCGTAAGCCTGCTGGCAGATGCCAGAGGAGGTTGCAGGGTAATTTGCTCTACCATTCTGCCTCATCCCCTTAAGACAAGGTTTCCCACTGACCCTGGAGGTGTGTGGTTGGCTAGCAAGCCCAAGCGATCCTCCTGTCTCTGCCCTCCACAGCACTCACCATGGGTGCTGGGATTCAAACTCAAGTAAGTCCTCATGTTTAAGCAGCAGGTGCTCTTACCCACTGAGTCATATGTCCAGCCCCCGTGACAGGTACTTAAAAACAGTTTTACTTTTATTATGTGGTCACAAAATACTCCATGTACTTCATAATTTTCAGAGGGAAATAAAAGATTAAAGTGGTTTACTAAAGGCTTTATTTTTAATATTTTTCAAGCACTATATAACATACTTCAATTACACTCAACCCCATTATGTTTTCCTGTCCTCATCCATTTTCACTGACCACCTTCTCTCCTGCAATATGACCTTAATGCCTCGACCTACATAAAACATTCAAAGAGCTGAAATGAAACACTTAAACATTAACAGTGGCCATATGTTTTTCCTTCTTTAAACTTATTTTTATTTTCTGGGTTTTAATAATATATAAATATTCATTTACTTATTTTAAAAAGATTTATTTATTATGTGTACAGTGTTCTGCCTGTGTGTATTCCTACACACCAGAAGAAGGCACCAGATCTCATTATAGATGGTTGTGAACCACCATGTGGTTGCTGGGAATTGAACTCAAGACCTCTGGAAGAGCAGCCAGTGCTTTTAACTTCTGAGCCATCTTTCCAGCCTATGCATATTTATTTTAAAATTGGGAAAACCCCTTAATTGAGCCATTATAAAAGCAGAATGTCTGCTCTCCAGAACTGGTCACAAGGATGTCTGGGACAGGGAACCAGGCATGGAAGTGCCAGGTGGGCCAGCAGAGAGTACTCATAGAAAAGGTAGAAAGATGGGTCCAGGGCTGCCAACAAAAGCCTCATTACAGGGCACAAATATATGGTGCAACAAGATAGCTGTTGCCCCATATGACATGGGGATCTGGGAGGGGCTGACTTGGTGACTCATACTTCCTCACATACCTGCAGGAACTTGACCATGTTCAGCTTGGGGTTAGCTTCCTTTTTCTCTGTTGGAGCTTGGCTGAATAGCTCTGCAGGATCCACCTTATCCCACTTGTTGTACTTTCCTGTAAACCATACCCATGAAGACACTGAATCACACATCACAGTTCATGAAGGCTCAGCTTCTGCAGTTGTCACAACCCTATGAATATGGTAGGGTGCATCATGCAGAGATGGGCATGGGTAGCTTACCCAGTTGCTAACCACTTCATGACCTGTTGGAAACAGGCTCTAACTGGACCCTGGGTGATGTGGTACAGTGCTCCTTTCAGTAGGATGGGCAGAAGAGTGGTCATCTTACCCAGAAAATCCAGGGTCATCACGTGACCACAGACAGATGTCATCTTGAAGTGGACAGGTTGGCCAGCAAAGGTTCCTGTGTACTTGTGCACTGAACATGCCCCATTCAGCCCTTTGTGTGAGGACATGTTCCCTGAGGAGGCAGAGCACACAGACAACTGTGAGGCTGAGCTGCACAACAACAAGCTGACTCTCAAGAGGACAATAGTTCTCCTTCCCCAGAGTGGTCCCTGGTAACTTTCTCCAGCCCACTTGCAGTTAACTAGGTACTGGGTAACTTAACAGTGCTCAAGGACAAAGGCTCTATGACAATCTAACAGTGACTCACACCAGAGTTCCATGTTGGCTGGGAACTAGAGGCAGAGACTTTTGGATTCTCACCGTATTTCTGTTTTCTCTTTTCAATTTGAATTCTACCTTCATTTGTTTACATTTTAAGGTTATGAGAAACCTCCTAATTATCATATCCTACAACATGAGATGATACCTTCTATACCCTCTGGACTTTTGGATGTATTCTCAGCCTAACTAGGGGCTCCTTCCTTCTCTAGCTGTTGGTAAAAGGGAAGTCAAGGTGGATGGCTGCCATTGCTGGATACTTACTCAGGATCCCAGTGCTCTTCCTATTTAGAGGGAAACACCCCCTATGTGATGCCTCAGTGGCAGAGAGGATCCTAATGGGCAAATCTTTCCTGGCTCTTAGGTCACTGGCCACTTGTGAGTGATATGAGATGTAGAGGATGTATCCATAACTACATCAAGGCCCAGTAGGCAGTAGTGAGTATTTAGTGGTGCAAAAGGCAAGACTTAGTCTGGTCTACTTCCTTCCAGGATTGCTTCTAGTGCTCCTCACCGGTCTAGGATGCTGAATAATACTGACCTTCTACTTCACTGTTTTTTTCTGGAGGCTTCAGTCCTGGTACTCCATCCACAAGTGAACATAGCATGTCATAGGAGAGATTTGCTACTGAGGTATTTCCTAAAACCTGTCAATTCCAGCTGAACCTACCAGCTGGTGGAGGCACACTTTTGGAAAAAGAAATGCCTTTAAAGCACAAATAATTGTGCTTACAGATTAAAGCAGTCGAGCAGCCTAGCATTTTTTTCTTACCTCGGGAGAGAATTTTGGCGATGGACTGTGCCAGGGATGGCTTTTCTGCTACCATGAGCACAGTCTTCATTCTTGCTCTAGGGTTTCAGGGTCCACAGACCTCGAAAAAGCTTAGAGACAACTCTTCTGCAGCTCCACAAACTGTCAGGCTGACTCCTGAAGGAAGAAAAGACAACACATTTATCTCAACTCCTCCAGTACTCAGGGCAGGAAGAGAGTGTGAGCTAGAGGAAGGAGTCAAGTGTTGTGGGATGCTTTCTTCCAGGCAGGATCTAAAGGTAGCCAATAGCTGCTGAGGGAAGTAAAACACTTTCTTCAGTGGTATAGCTACTGGTGACATGTCCAGGACCCTGTAAATAACCTAGAGAACACAAAAGTAAAGGGCAACAAGTTTGGAAGAAGGGAATCACAGAGAAGGGGCAAAAAGGGCAATCAGTCTTCAATGTAATGAAAATATATTCCTGTATGAAAATGTTACACTGCAACCCATTAGTAGGTATAATTAACATTTTTAACGACTGGGCTGGCAAGATGGCTAAGTGGATAGAACAAGGAAAGTCATTTTCCTTTCTTACGTTGGTGCTGGAGATGGCACCCAGTATGCTAAGCAAAACTTCACCATTTAGCTGTGTCCCAGTCCTAAGGAAACCAAACAAATGAACACACAGGGCAAGAAAAGGAAAACCTGGGAAAAATGGAGAACATCTGGCCTACAACCAATTGCTTAGGCTAAAGGACGCCTATGTAGGGTAAGCGGAAGTGACACTAGAACTTTAGCCAAGTTTGCTGCTAAATTCATACCTAGAAAAATGCTGGAACTATGGACCTAGACTCATAGGCTAGGGCAGGGTATGGATGCCCAAGTCCTGGACTTGGGATACCTGTCTGTGAACTCCTATCTTAGATGGCAGAGAAATTACTGGTTTCTAGGCTGAGAGAGCACTTCATTTGGCTGGATATTGGCTACCCTAGGATACATGTTGCCCAATGCAGATGGTCAGGCCAAGCCAGGCCCTATGACCCTATCATATGGCCTGAGATCCACTAACTGCAGAGTGCAGTCCCCATCAGAACACAGCAAGCTCTTCATATCCAGCCTTACATCTACCTTATTATCCACATCACTTTGCAGGCCACACTCTACAATCAAGTTACAATTTCATCCAACAAAATACACATATTTGGACCAGGAGAGAGGGCAAAATTCCCCAACGAAAGGGAAACAGAATACATCGTTATGGAGCGATGAAGAGGAAAGGATTAAGTAGGGAAGAAGATAGAAGGATAAGGAAAATGAGGAAGGACAACTAATATTAAAAGCCATTTGAGAAACCACATGTAAAGTTACTTCTGTAGAAGCTTTCTAAAACATAATCATAGATGAAAGGAACTAAATTGTGGAGACAATATTTCAACTACACATTTATGCCACCAAGTAAAACCTCAGTGCCAGGAATGAGTTACATCTTGTTGAGTGATTACATTCTTCTATACCCACAGATTGGTGCCTTGCTCAGTAGATGGGAACTAACATATAGACTCACAACAGGACAATGTGCAGAGAATAAGAGACTTAGATCTAAATGGGATGTCTTTATCAAACGCTTGTCCTCAGGGCTCAGGAAACTATGTAGAATAGGCAGAAATATTGTAAGAGTCAGAGGATAGAAGGCTTCAAAAGTGAAGTGTTTCCCAGACACAACAGGACTGACACACATATGGACTCACAGGGCTGTGGTAGCATGCACAGGGTTTAAGCCAGATGGAGTTCTAGCACGGAGAGGAGGGAGTGGACATGGGCTCCCACCCCTAGCCAAGAAGCTACCTGTAACTGACACCCACTGGCAAAGGAAAAATTAGTTTTCCACACCTCAGGGAAGGCACTATGCCCAAGAGTAGTTGGTCAACCCAAAATGAACTGAATAGTATTTCTATAGTCTTTTTTTTTCTCATTTAGGTTTGGGCATCTTTTGTCTTACTGATTGTTTCCTTGTTTGATTTTCATTTGTATGTTTGTGTGTGTGTGTGTGTGTGTGTGTGTGTGCGTGCACATGTGATTTTTGTTTTGTTTTAGAGGAGAGAGAGAATACAAAGTTGGGTGCGTAGAGAGGTGAGGTATTGGAGGAGGGGAAACATCAAAATTATTGTATGAAAAAATACCCTTTTTCACTAAAAATGTTAAAAACAAAACAAAACAAAACCATATTTAGGAACTTGGAAGGTGGAGGCAAGAGGATCAATAGTTTAAGATCAATGGCTACATGATCTTAAATTCAAGGGAATTCAAGGCCATCCTGGACTACATGAGACTCTATCTCAAATAGCAAAACCAAAACCAAATCAAAAAACCATCCATTTGGAACGTCTGTCTGTGCTTCCTGGCTGGACTGTTCTACCACTCTAAAAAATACTTTTGGTACCCCCTCTTCTTCTTGGTTTATTTTTGGGGCAAGGCATGGAAACCAGACTCTTGCATGGAGCTGTACTCAGAGCTCTTCTAACCCATCTACCAGAGTCAAGCCTCTCTTCTCACACCCATAGCCCTTGGCCAGACATCTGTCTTAACTAGCCCACATTACACTGTACTATGGCCAGTGATACCTTGCAAGAGGACAGGCAAACGTCATATCTGGACCATTGTTAGCCCTTGTTGGAACTTTCTGGGAAGGATGTATCACTTGAAACCTGCTGTCAGAGCAAGAAAAAAAGATGACAATAAACACAAAAATCCCACCAAATGAAAACCATACTAACCAAAATAAAATGGGGTGTGTGTGGGAGACATGCATTTCTTTCTTTAAAAAAAAAAATTCTTTTGTTATGTGTATGGATGTTTTGCCTGTATGTGTGTCATATGCATGCAGGGTCTAGAGGCCGGAGCGGCTGCTGATTCCACAGGAATGGAGTTACAGATGGTTGTCAGCTACCACATGACCTCTGCCAGAGTAACACATGCTCTTACTGCTAAGCCATTTCTCCAGCCTGTCCTTTTCTTTGTGCTGTGGGTTGAACCCAGGATTTCATGCATGATAGGCAAGTACCCTACCATGAACCATACCTCTAGTTTCCCTTTCTTTTTGATCTACAGACATACAACATTATTATTATTGGTTTTTCTAGAGAGGGTTTCTCTGTAGCTTTGGAGCCTATCCTGGAACTCGCTCTGTAGACCAGGCTGGCCTCGAGCTTAGAGATCTACCTGCCTCTGCCTCCAGAGTGCTGGGATAAAAGTCATGTACCACCAAAGCCCTACCAGATTATAATTTTGAGATAGAGTTTCACTCTGTATTCCAGGCTGGCCTTCAACTGTGGCAATTCTCCTGTCTCAGTTTCCCAAAGTGCCAGTATTATAGGCCTGGACCACCACCATGTCCTCCAGCATTATTTATAAACACAGCATTGTATGCATTTAAAAACCAAAAAGATTTTTTTTTCAGAAACCTTCTGGGAAAAAAAGGGATGTTAAGACATTTACTTCATAACCTGAGACGGCTAGTGTGTAAAGTGTTTGCTGTGTAGGCATATGGACACAACTTTGATCCCTAGAACCCATACAAAATGTCGATGTGGTGGTATGGGCTTAGAATTCCAGTACTGGGAAGGTGCGAACAGACTATTCACAATGCTCACTGTCTGGCTAATCTAGCAGAAATGATGAGTTTTAGGTTTACTGAGAGAGTCTCTCAAAAATGAGGTGGAGAACAAGAAAAGGAACCGCTGATCTCTGGCCTGCAAGGGCAGCATACCTGCCAACATAAAAACATTTCTTTTTTTCTGTTTACTTATAGCTGCTCCTATACTTTGCTTACAACTGGGGAACTGTTTGCTGGAGAGATGATGGTCCAGCAGTTAAGAGTGTGCTCTACACTTGCAAAGGAGTGGAGTGTGCTTCCCAGCACCCTCAGGGAGCTCCAGTTCCAAGGGCTCTGATGGCGCCTTCTGGCCTCTATGGGCATTATACTTACATGCACTACCTCATGCCTATGTGGACATGTTGTACAATTAATAAAAACTCAGAAACAGATATTGGGGTTCACACGTCAAGCTGAAGATCAGAGAAGCAAAGCAGCCAAGCCAGTGGATCTAACCTGGCTGAAATGGCAATCCTGTCTCCAGGAATCCTTAGAGACAAAAGCTCTGAATTCTTGTTTCCTCCTTTCATTCCTTTCTCAGCCCAGCCGTATCATTCCTGTCTCCACTTCACTAGTGCTGAGATTAAAGTTGTGTGTCACCCCTGCCTGGTTTCTATGGCTAACTAGTATGGCTGCTTTGCTATTTTGATTTCCAGTGGCTTTAACAAATCATAACCAATATATGACCATACACATGCTCGTCTACAAAAGGAAGATGCATCTACACACAGCTCAGAAGCAGTTGTTGGGGAGGGTATGAACGTCTGGGAGTGGTAGTGGCTCTAGCTTGTCACAATCCCTTCTGTATTATTTAAAAAATGTGTCATGGATGTATATGACTGATCAAAAGAGAATAACATCAATGGATTTTAGAATACCAATGGCTACATTGTTCAGAAACAATGGAGATGTCAACAAGAACTCCATTCACTACAGTGGTTTCTGTTTCTACTAAAGGGGTTTTTGTTACTCCTTATGATGTATGTATGGAAGTAGTTGAAGTCAAAGTTAGCCTGGGCTGTCACAGTCCTTTCTGTAGGGCCAGAAAGAAATAAAATTTGCCCCTAATAAAAATTTGAATGTTTTTACTAAATAAACAATCTCAGAGGAAAAAGAGCCAAGCTCTTCAAATATGTACTTGTTCTTCCTGACCTATTTCCCCATGAAAACCATACTCGAACACCACAGGTCCATCTCTGCATGGGTTATGTCTGGGTTACTAGCTTTGCCTATTTTCTGGAGCAATGAATGAATGTGTGTAACAGCCATGCCTCTTATGTCCATTCTGGGAAAGTTTTGGCTTAATCAGCCAAGGCCCAAAGTGAAATTTAAAGAGACATAAGGATTTCCTTTCTCTCATACAGATATGTCAGAGGCCAGAAAGGAAACTAGAAGCAGGAAGAGATTGTTCTATGAAGGATTTTGAGTTTCCTGTCTCTTCCAAAGAAAGCACCAGGTACTGGGCAGTCCTGCCAGTGTTGCTGGAATGGGGCATTGCCATTATATTGCTCTATAATGGGAATGCGGGTCAAATTAGGGCTGGAGTGGCAGGACGTGGATTTGCCCTGAATCTGTTTGCTCCAGAACCTGTGCTTTAAGATTTTAAACCTGCTGCCTCTAAGAAAGTCTCTGCAGCATTTACTACCAAGCCTGATGTGGGCTCTACCAGGCTCTTGTCTTATAGCTCCTAGAACATAAGCTACAAGAGAGCAGGGGCTTTTTTTTTTTTTTTGGTAACTCTAATGGGAAGTAGTGGATGGTAAGCAAACACCACTGATGATGTCTGAATACATAAGAAAATTTTACCTGTAATGTGAATAAAATACTTACAGATCCTTAAATAATAATAAACAAAAATAAATAAAAAGCCCAAGAAAACCAAAACCAAAACCAAAACTTACTTTAGGCAGGCTGTGGAAGGAGGCAGAGGCAGAGATATCTCTTAGTGGGTTCGATGCCAGCCTGGTCTATACAGTGAGTTCCAGGACAGCCAGGACTGCATAGTGAGGCCTCATCACATAAAAAGAGCAACAGGAACACCTGACTAACTATAGGGTACTGCAAACACTTCTGTTTTTAAATGCTCTTCTTCCATGGTTTCAGGGGTCTGGGAACATTGTAGCTCTACCTCTCATCTGCAACCCAAGATTCTAGGTTATAGAACAGATTGGCAAGTCCTTTCAGACACAAACATTCTGCCTTAGCAGAGATTACACAGGAAAAGGAATATAACTGGTATCATCCATCCATCCATGAAAGGAATCTAAGTTTCCTTACTTCTAGCTCAGAACACTTTCCTCAGACCAGATTCTACCTTTTAAAAAGATCTCTGCAGATGTAATTGTGATTAATCTCAAGACCTCCTTATTTTCTATTAAGGGCACATCTTCCATTTCAAAATGAAATCGATGAGAAAACCTGAATTTGATGGCTTACAAGCATCACTTATTTACCACAGTTACACTTTTGATTTAGTAACACTTCTATTCACTTAAGATTTTGCTTTTTTTTTTTATGTATATGAAGAGACAGGGCCTTGTGTAGCCAAAGCTGGCCTCAAATTCACTGTGTAGCGAAGGATGGCCTTGAACTCTTGATTCTCCAGCCTTTAACTCCTGATTCTCCAGCCTTTAACTCCAAAATCTAGAAAATCTAGAAAATCTAAAAAAATCTAGCTAAGATTTTTTTTTACAGAATCATGTAAATATATAAAGTAGACTCTGTAACACAAACCTACATAATACACCAAGTTTGATTTTGTTCCCCAAGGCTCTGAGACTACAGTTTGTCCTAAGCAAGTGCTATTTAGGTGTTTACTGCAAAGAGAGAATAGCAAGACAGCCTGTTTATATCTTGCCAAAAGTCATTGGCAATGCCACCATCACTGTGTCCTTTGGGAGACATTGTAAATAAACACATTTCCTTTTGGGTGTCTTATGAAGTAGTAGATTTAACTTGAAGAGGAGGCCTGAAAATGATCAGCAGAGCATCCAAAGTCTCCAGTGACTTTTAAGCACCTAAAGACCCAGGAAAACAGGCCTACCTCTTAAGCCCCTTCTCTGTATCAAGTATGCTTGTTGGCTCTATTTACCAACATGTCTATAAAATAGGAGTTAAATTTAAAAGTTTTAACGACATTTATTTTGTGTGTGTGTGTGTGTGTGTGTGTGTGTGTGTGTGTGTGTGTGTGCTTGTATGGGTGCACCCATACAACAGGTCACAAGTAGAGGTCAGAGGACAGCTTGTGGGATTCATCTCTTTTCTTTCACCACATGGGTTCCAGGGACTGAAATCGGGCTGTCAAGCTTGATGGCAAGAGCGCTGAGCCATCTCACTAGATGAAGTTTTAAAAGCCAGGGTAAATTGCAGTTCATAACAATTCAGGCTAGTGACAAGGAACCTTGGCAAACTTTTTTTTTTCCCCCGCCTCTCCAGCTATCAAACCCTGACTGTTCAGGCTTCTCACGTCCTGTTCCCAAAGGCTAACAGGCGTCACCGTCTTCTCTTTCACCTATGCATAAGTTCCTGGCCCTCGATTCTAGTTCACGGGTTCACCCAAGTTTTCTCCCAGTCAGAGATGGGCCGTGGTCTCTAGAAGGAGCAAGCTCCGGGAGGCAAGCGAGAGAACGCGGAGTGCCGGCCTCGGGCAGCACGGCTTCCCGGAGCCTGTTTCCCTACCCGTGAGTCGGGGGAACGCCTCACCTCAGGGCAGCGGTGAGCTCGGTGGAGAAGACACAGTCGCCCTCTAAGCGCCGACCCCACCAGCGCCAGAAGCCCCACCGCGAGGGCGGCGCGGCGCGGAAGAGGCGCCAGGCAGGGACCCTCCCCGCGTCCCCGCCCCGGCCTGAGCTCCGCTTTTATTCCGGAAATGCCTGAGGAAAGCCAGCGTCTTCCGCTTGCTCGCGCAGCCAGCAGCCCACTGCTCACCCGCTGCGTCGCTGCCGCAGTCGCTCCGGCCGGGTTCTCCCGGTGGCCACTCGCAAATCCACTTCCGGCTCTGTCCGCTTGTGGCGTCCCCTCTTCTTCTCTCCGATGTCGACACTTCGGTGTCTGCGAGTTCCGAGGCTGGTGAGTTCCGGGTGCCCATCCATCTGCGTCCGGTTTGGTACAGCTGGGGTTTCTCCAGGCGCCACTATGTCCCTTCTTCCTGCATCCTGCGTCCTGGAGGGGGAATCACCCAAAAATCATCCATCCAGTCTGGACTACAGGCAATACAAACCAAAGCAAACCAAAACAAAACAAAGAAACAAACCCAAAACAAAACATTTAAAATTTTATAGACGGTACTATTTGTGTTAATATACCTGGAAGACGCCGTATAAAATGTTTTTACGTGACACATAACGTTTAATTCCAGAATTTGGGAGGCAGAGGCAGGCAGATTTCTGAGTTCAAGGCCAGCCTGTGTTACACAGAGAAATCCTGTCTCAAAACAAACAAACAAACAAACAAAAAACCCAAAACCAAAACAACAACAACAGCAGCAACAAAAATCCTCCTGGTTTTAAACCATCACTTTATTACCAAGACTGGGCCCTCATAGTTCTAACAAGCTAGGGTTGGGTTCCCATCCTCATTATATCAGTTAAAGAGACATTGAAGACAACTGCAAGATGACTCCGTATGTAAAGACACTGTGAGCATGTGCACACGGAATAAATGAAAATAAAGATATAACTAATAGTAAAAAGCAGAGAAAGGAGGGTAGTCAATGTTTCCACTTGTGGTAGAGTAACAACTAAAGAGGTCTAGTGACTCTCCCCACAAGTTTTTGGAGTCTACAACCGGCTTAGGTTGTAGAGAGCAGGATGTGCACTTAACTACACAGCCACGGTCAAGGTTGTTAAGTTTGAAATCCAGAACAAATGGCTGAGGTGCCTATTTAACATATCAAAGCAGACCTGGCCACCAGGATCTCCTGGCATTCCTCAGTCCCTACCTGCTGGCATACTTCTGCCCTCTACCCTGAATTCTAGGTTGGGCTGCTCCTCCCTCAGAGGCTCTTTCCTATATAATCCAGACATTTTGGTCTGGTACTAGTACTAGTACTTTGTACTAGTAGCCTCCTGGCTGCTGTACCTGGTTCCCCTCTCTTCCCTCTCCCTTCCCATCCCTCTTCCTCAAATGGTTCACTTCAGTCTGATCATGTCTACTCTGGATTTTCCTAGATGTCCCTGCCTCTGCTATGCTCTCCCTTTTATCTATAATAAACATTTTCCTCCACCATACCTAGGAGCAATTATGTCCTTTACCTTCCCTTTCATTTATTTATTTATTTATTTATTTATTTATTTATTTATTTATTTATTTAATTGAAAGGCGTAGTCTTACCCATAATATACCCATCATTGTCTAATAGTGATCTGATAAGTTGTCATAATTGAGTGAAATCTCTTCCTCAGAGGCAAGTCCCTTCAGTGGCTGGCCTGAGTCTTCAACTTTTTCGCTCTCCCAGAATGAGATTGGTGTGGAAATTTTCTTTTTTGGGGGACAATAGTTTGATAGCACACGTGTCTGTTTTTAAATTATCATTGTAACATCCTGGCAGGAGTAAAGACAGTTGAAAGAACAGCCCCTCCCTTTATCCATGTCGTTATAATCTCTGTTGCTTCTTTTTTGAAGTCTCATTACCTGGCTTTGCTCTAGGATGGAAAGACCGGGTTTGAAGGCTCTTCAGAGCTTAGAAGAGATCAGAGCACCCCACTCCCGAGGCCCCCGGTTTCCTGCTGTGTGAAGAGATGCTTTCACTGTCCTGAGGATGCACCCTCTCATCCCAGTTCACCAGGCAACTGGTGAACAAGAAATTTGTTTCTGCAGGGCTCAGCTTCTCAGGGGAGAGTTGAGGTCACTCCCCCTCAGGGAGATGAGCCCACCAGCCAGCTCCTGGGTTCTGGTCCATGAGTTTCTAGCAGGTGTTTCCTCCTTTTACGCTTCCAGGGACAAAGACAGAGCCACAAAGTCTGCCATCAGACCATTCTGGTAAGTGATGCGGCAGAGCCCAGAAAGTCTGGGAGGTTGGTGAGCATGAACCAAGGGAGGAAATGACCCTCTTCTTAAAGCAGGGAGTAGAGTGTTTCGAAGCTGGCAAGGGCGCCAGGAGCAGTGGCTGCAGCAGGTTGAAAGCCATGGCCTGGACTTGTGTCCTCCTCATGCTGCTGGCTCATCTCACAGGTAAGGGAACTCCTGGGTTCCAGAGCCTCTGTTGCCTCTCCTCTTGCCTGGCTCTGCCCTGGTGATGGGCATGCTTCTGTCTTCTCAGGTTGTGGCTCCCAGCCAGTGCTGCAACAGCCACCATCTGCGTCTTCCTCACTTGGAACCACCATCCGCCTCTCCTGTGCCCTGAGCAGCAACCATAACATCAACATTTACAGCATTTACTGGTACCAGCAGAAGCCAGGCCACCCTCCCAGGTTCCTGCTGAGATATTTCTCACGCTCAGACAAGCACTGGGGTCCCCAGATACCTCCTCGCTTCTCTGGATCCAAAGACGTGGTCCGGAACCTGGGGTATCTGAGCATCTCTGAACTGCAGCCTGAGGATGAGGCTGTGTATTTCTGCGCCATGGGGCCCCGGAGCCAGGAAAAAGAGAACTGGATGGAGAGGGAGAGAGGAGGAGAAAAGTAGTTTACAGATTCGGGATCTCTGGCTCTGGAGACATTCAGACCCTGAACTGAAGGGCATTTTGCTTTGCCCGGCTAGGCTGGTATGGGGATAGCACCAGCCTCTGCAGAGCCAAGAAGATGGAGCCATTCAGCTCTCCTTGTCCTGCAGGGTTGTTATGACCCCCACCGGAAGCTGGATTATAGAATTAAAGCTGCTTTTATGGGTTTGGCTTGGCTGATTTGTGATTTGAGAACCAATGTAAAAACTGGCTAGATAGTTTCAGCTTGGTCAGGTACCATAAGCAGCACACTCATTATGATCACAGGGCAAGTGGATGACAGAAACGTCTTGGAGGGGGCTCCTTGTCAGGGACAAAGTCTTCTATTGTCACCTTCACATTCTTAGAGTAAAGAAGCTTAGGAAATACCATCATTGCTTGTACTTTGGGGAAGAGCAGGTGCCAAGTAACAGGTCCAGAACAGGTTCCCCTCCTTGGTACTAGTGATGTTTTGGGATGGGGTTGCATTGTCATGGGGCTGCCTGTGTGATGTGAGTATTGAACAGCTTCTCTGGCCTCTGCTGCCAGATGCAGTAACCCCCCCCCCCCAGATAACAGCAAAGGTCCCTGGGGTGAGAGAGGCATCTACCTTCCATGCAGGGCAGCGATAGGCCCACAAGCATTTTAAAAACATAGACACACAAGAAATAATCATTTTTATTATTGATTTACTTATTGGTGTTTCTGAGACAGGGTTACTCTGGCTGTCCTGAAACTCACTTGTAGACCAAACTATTCTGGAACTTAGAAATCCTCCTGCCTCTGTTTCCCAAGTGCTGGGATTCAAGGCATGCGCCATCACTGCCCTGTAAAATAATTCTTTATTACTGCAGCTGGTTAGTAAGTCATTGTCATTCTATAAAAGTCAAAGGACAAAAGTATTAAAAACTGTGGTTAAATAATGTTAATGAACACATTACCAGAGTAGTTGTAAATTGGGACTTCAATGACTATAGTGTGAAGGAGGAGAGGTAAAAAACAGAGCATTCTTGCAAATGTTTATCAATTTACAATAGACTGCTGAAACTGAGTTATCTTATGTGAGTCTCTCAGTAACCAAAAGTGAACTGGTATAGAAGTCTCTCTCTCTCTCCCTCCCTCCCTCCCTCCCTCCCTCCCTCCCTCCCTCCCTCCCTCCCTCCCTCCCTCCCTCCCTCCCTCCCTCCCTCCCTCCCTCCCTCCCTCTCTCTCTCTCTCTCTCTCTCTCTCTCTCTCTCTCTCTCTCTCTCTCTCTCACACACACACACACACACACACACACCGGGCAGGTTGGGGGACAACCAAACAGTGCAAGACAATAATATTAGTGACATGGTCAAAAACTACATCAAAATAAATTTAACAAAGTTAAAGTTCTGTATATGTTTTTACATTGTTATTGTTGAGTCTAAGGGTTCAAATAATGGGGGAACAGACCACCTGAAACAGAAGTACACTTTATTCCAAAAGAATAAAAAAAAATATCACTGTGGGGCACAAAAGCTTATCAGCTATAGCTGAGACCAGCTAGAGATTGGCTTCTGACACTGTGCAAGGGACTGGTTTGGTGCCTCTTCTTGCAGTAAAATCAAGCACCAGTGTGGGTCAAAGAGCTTTTACAGCCTTGAGATCAGGCCTAAAGACATGTCTTTTAGTTTTACAACTTTGATTATAGGATGCTAACTTTTCCCTGTCCCTGAAAGAATGCAAGGCAGAGAGTAGAGTCACTTAGGAGGACAGTTAAAATTAAGGGAACACAATGCAGAGGGTCCTAGAGAGGCAATAGTTAGAAGCTGACCTTTGTCTGCTGCACCTGAGTAGTTGGGAATCTGGGAGGCAGGAGACAAGTGTTAAAAGTTTCCCTCTACACAGTGGCTGCCAGGATGTCTGCTTCTTGGTTATTAAAGGTTAATAGTGGCTGCCATGCCAACTTTTTTTTTTTTTTTTTTTTTTTCCAAAATGTGTTTGGGCTTACAAGTTTATAATTTTATATTCTTGGAGCCTTCATTTTTGTATTCCTGTTTCTGGACCCTTCACTATCTTTTTTCTTTTACTGAAAATAGTTTTTTTTTTTCATATAATATGTTCTGATTGCAGTTTTCCTTCTCCCAGTTCTTCCTACCTCCCCTCTCATCGGATCCACACCTTTTCTGTTTCTTTTTAGAAACAGAATAATAATAAAATATAGCAAGATAAAAATGTACAAATTGGAATAGGACATATCATCCAACCAAACAACCAACCAACCAACCAACCAACCAACCAAAAGCCAAAGAAAAAGCACAAGAAACACATAGATGCAGAGATACACTTGTTGGAACACTCAGGAATCCCATAAATACCCAAAGCTGGAAGCTGAAATATATAAACAAAGGACCTGAAGGATACACACACACACACACACACACACACACACACACACACACACACACACACACACGCTCGTGCTCTTTCACACAGGCACACACACATGCTCTGATTTTAAGAGACACTCCCCAGATGTTTTGTGCTGACATTGCTGCTGGACATGGGGCTTCTCTTTAAGAGTGGTGAGACTCCCTTGAAGAGATAAATATTTCATTTGCAAATGGCTATCAACTGGAGATAGCTTCTGGGTTAGGGGTGGTGTGTGTCCATTTCTCCTTTCCAGTCTAGGACCCTATCTGGTGCAGGCCTATACAGACTGTCTCTGTGAGTTCTTACGTGCACCAGCCCTGCTGTGTCTAGCAAGCCTTGATTTTCTGGTATCCTCAACCACGCTGGCTCTTTCATTTTTTTTTTTTTTTTTTTTTTTGCCTTTTCTGTAGGGTTCCCTGAGCCCTGTGGAGAGGGATTTGATGGAGACAAATCCCATTAGGACTGAGTGTTCCAAAGTCTCCTTACTCTCTGCATAATGTCTGGCTGTGGGTCACTCTATTTGTTCCCATTTGCTGCAGGAGGAAGCTTCTCTGATGATGGCTGAGGAAGGTGGGGATCTATGAGTATAGAATGTTATTAGGAGTCATTTTATTGCTGCATTCCTTTGACTGGACAGTAGTATTTGGTTTTCTCCTGGGTTCATGGCCTATCTAGTCTTATATTCTAGACTACCAAGCAATGTGGGGTATGTGGTCCACCCGAAAACGGGCCTTAAAGTAGATATTGATTGGTTACTCCCACAGCTTTGTGTTACCATTGTACCAGCAGATCTTGCAGGCAGGTAACATTTGTAGATTAAAAGGTTTGTAGTTAGGTTGGGATTTACCTCTCTCCTTTGATAGCATGTAGAGTTCTTTCCAGTACACTACTCAGTATGGGTGAAGGCCCCAGATTGACACCATATCACCTTCTTTGTGTTCAATGAGTAGTGTAGGTGTTGTCTTCATCAATAGGGCCTTAACATCTATTTGTGGGAATAATTTCTCTCTTTCCATCATATGTGTGCCTGAGGGATCAAACTCAGGTCCCAAGACTTGGCAGCCAACACCTTTACCCACTGAGCTGAACTGTCTAGACTGCCTACCACTGACTGATGTATATGAGAGCTTGACTTGGGCGTGTCTGTCATGGGTATGGCCTGCTCTTCCTGTATGCGTCCTGTCAGTTCTTCCCCTTTCATCCCAGTTGTTTCCCACCCAGCCACCACTGGCTTCCAAATCTCCCTCTGCTCTAGCCTTGCCTTGCCCTCTGTCCTTACTATCCCTCCGTCCAGACTTGCCTTCACTCTACCGCTGACTGTTTCCCGCGTGCTGAGGCACATCTGTAGTCCCTGACTTCTAGTGGCTATGTTCAAATAAAGTGGGTATGCCTGCTGGCATGCATCTGTGGTATTGGAGGTTGAGGCAGGAGGATTAGTTTATTGAGTTCCCCTCATCTGAGTCCTGACTCAGAAAAAGGGAAGCTTTCCTTTTCTCTGCTTTTCTGTCTTTTCCTTTGGAATGTGGAGCAGAATGCAAGTGTGCTTTCTCTGGCCCTTTCTGCTTAGGTGGCTGCTGCTGACCTCCACAGATGACCTGGAAGAGCATGCTTTTCTCTCTCTCTTCTCTCTCTCTTCTTCACTTCCCTCCCTCCTTTGGGCAGCTGCTGTTATTTTCAGCCTGCCTACCTGGTGGGGTTTTATTTTTTAATGCTATTAAAATTGTCCTCAAGCATAAGAAAGTAAAACAAAACAACAACAAAAACAGAACACCAGATGAAATGATTTCTAAAGATATTCTTTATTTAATGCAACATGTTCTAAACATAATCATTTAATGAGCAACCAATGTAACAGGTATGTATGAGCACTATTTTACTTTTGTACTCCACCGTTGAAATCCAATATGTATTTTACAGTTGTGGTCTGTCTCAGCTAACACCCACAACAGCTGCATATGGTGTATGAAAAAGCACAGTTTGAATGACAGGGTTCAGATTCCTCATCAACAGCTTTTGGAGGCTGGTCGGATCCTGCACTGAGAGCCATGTGTCTTGTCCCTTCCACCAGCATGTCCATTTCTGCCCTGCTCAGCTAACTGACAATGATCACGTGCCCGGTTCGCTTGGTCGCCTCCAAACCTTCACTCAAGCTGTTTACACTGGGAGGACTTCCTGTTCCTGGACAGTGTCTTCCCTCTGCACTGATGCAAGGCTCCATAGCGATCTCACCTCCCCCTCCTTGAGCAACAGTTTCCTGGCCACTCAGCAGTTACTACCTCCCTCCGGTGGGCAGACAGCCTGTTTTCCTAATTACGGTTAGCACCTGCCTCACAGCCCTGGTTTTATTTAGCAAGACTCTTACACTAGTCTGCAAATTCCCAGCTGGCTGGAGCCTCTATGTGTGTGATAAACACTCTAGGTGATGAGGCGGGTGGGTGAGTGATGAAAATACAAGCCAGGGAGTGAATTCTTGGCTACTCTCATTGGGATCTCACTGGGACCCCACAGTAGCTGGGGTCACAGTGATTCCCTGAGGCTGGGGAGAAACAGCCCAGCTTCACATTTACATTTGTGACTGTCTGTACATCTGTCTCTCTGTTCCCTCTGGCACATTACCATCCTCTGATGTCTAAGAAACAAGTGCCTGAGCACTGTAACTGAGAGGGGCCTGGAAAAGGAAAGGTTGAAGGAGGTAAATGCACAGCAGGAACCAGGGGAACCTTCTGAGCCTGGGACAGAGCTAGCAGAGAGGGCGGGGTCCCAGTGCTGCAAAGACAGGGATCAAGATGACTTCTAGAACCAGGCTGTGGGGGGTCTAAGGACAGTGACCTATGCACACGCTTTCCAAATTCAGCAGGAAACACAACCAAATGAATTGGCCATGAAAGATCCTGAGACCCTAGGGGAGGTGCATCTGAGGTGTTCCTGGGGGTCTTACAGGGTGGCACTTAGGTTTTTGCTGTCCAATTCCATGGACAAGCCATTGTGTTTATTTTATTTTATTCTTTATTTAATCCACAGTTCCTACTTTTCTTACTTAGCCTGTAGTTATGCTGGGGTGTGCTCTTACATTGTTTCTCTGCTGTTACTAAGAAATAGGTTGTGGCTTGTGCATGCTAACAAGATCCTTGACCAAGCTTCAGCTGAGTTTGTTTGGACCCTCTTCTCAACTAGACTTCAACCCTGACTCATAAAGACTACCAGACACTGACCTAGTTCCTAACATCAGGAGGCCCCATGTCTAAGAGGACCCAAGTTCCTCTTGAGTGTCTTCTGAAAACTGCAGAATGAATATACTCAGGCGAGGCCCCTGTTACAAGTCTCTACTGGACAACAGGAGCCAAACTTCAAAAAGGCTCTAATAGCACTCCTAGAGTGGGAGTGGTAAGAACTGCAGGCTTCTTACTGTAAACCATTAATTAGTAAAGGTGGCTATGTGCAAATATGCCATTCCATGGGAAGGACATGAACATCCATGGAGCCATATACCAAAGGATAACTCTACTTTTTCCCGTTTTGTGATTTATTTTTCACTTCAAAAATGATTTGTTTATTTTTATTATTCATGTATGTATGCCACACGAATGCTGGTGTTTGTAGAGAACAGAAGAGGACTCTGTGTGCTAAGGACCAAACTGGGATCCCCTGGTAGCAAGTGCTCTTGATCACTGAGTTGTCTCTCTAGTCTCACTTTTTTCCATCTTTAAAAATTTTGTTTTAGAAGCTGGGAGGTGGTGGCAGGCAGCTCTCTGTGAATTTGAGGCCATCCTGGTCTACAGAGTGAGTTTTAGGCCAGGCTACACAAAGAAGTCCTGTCTCAAACCCCCTCCCCAAATATTTTTTAGTGTAGCATACAATGTAATGGGTTTCATTCTGGCATTTTCATACATTTGTACTATTATACTTTATTATCACTAATTCTGCTTCCCTATAATCCCCCCTTTTGTCTCCTCACTGGCTGGTTTCCTGTCTTCTCTCAGACAGCCTTCCCTTTCCACTTTCATGTCATGTGTATTCTGTTATCTTGTCTACCCCTGTAAGATTCTTCTCTTTTCATGATCTCCTTTCTAGTTTCATGACTTATAAGCACAAACACATATATGATTTAGATCCAGGTTCTGTGTGTGAGAGAAATTGTGATATTTGTCCTTTTGAGTCTGGATTTTATTACTAGCATAATGATTTTAGTTCTACCAATTTTTCTGCAAATGTCATGATTTTATTTTTCTTTACAGCTTTGTAAAATTACATTGTGTGTTCATGCCATATTTCTTTATCCAATCATCTATTGATGGCGTTTATGCTAGTTAAATTCCTGGTTATTGTGAATAGTACATAAAAAAAATGTGGTTGTGCAAGTATCTGTGGTATGTTGACTTTGAGTCTCTCAGGCATATCCCCAAGAGTGCTACAGTTGGCTCAGATGGTATTCTATTTTCGGTGCTTACAGAGGAATGTGCTTACTGATTTCCATAATGATGGCACAAGTTTATATTCTCTCCAGTTTGAATAAGTGACCCCGACCACTTTCCCCTCCTAACCGCCCCCCTTCACATGTAGAGTGATGCCATCCAAGAGGGGTCATCTAAATTGGTAAAGTCAGTTGAAGTAGGGACTAGGACTTCTCTCCTGTCTCTAGGTTAAGGAAGTATCCCTCCATGGGGAATGTGCCCGCAAGGTCTTTTGTGCACCAGGAATACATTCTGGTTCCACTGTCTGAGGTCCCTTAGACTGCTCAGGCCTTCTAGTTGAGACCCATGTTCAGGGGGTCTGAGTCAGTCCCATGCTGGATTCCCAGCTATCAGTCTGGGGACCCATTGGCCCCTCCTTGTTCAGGTCAGCTGTCTATGTGTTTTTGCAGCCTGGTCTTGTCCTCTCTCTCTGCATCTGGATTCTAGTTCGGCTCAGTGTTCAGTTGTGGGTGTTTGTGTAGCATGTATGTTTTCTGCCAGCCCACCCACTGCTGGTCTGGCACGCCAGCCCCAAATAACATGCAGAGATTCTGCATTTGATACAATCCTGTGGGCCAGTGGCTATCATTGTTAATGGGCTAGTTCTGTCTTAATTATTAACCCATTTCTACTTATCTAAGCATTTCCATGGGTCATCTTATGGGGAGCCGCCTCGGCATCTTCTTCTCCAAGCTTTCCATCCTGACTCCTCCCTACTACTTCCTCTTTCCTCCTCCTGGTCTCCCAGCCCCGCCTATCTTGTTTCCTATTGGCCACAGTGCTTTATTAATTAATCAGTATGAGAAAAATATATACAGAATACCATCTCCCATCATGTTTGCTTCTGTTTCCAACAAGTACTAGATGAGGGCTCCATAACAGTGGATAAGTTAGTTGTCTATCTCATTATCAGGGAAGGGCATTTATGGTGTCTTTCCACTGTGGCTCAAATTGTTAGTTGGAGTTAGTCTTGTAGGTCTCTGGACATGTCTTTAGTTTCAGTTTTCTCTTCAATCCTATAATGGTTCCCTCTTTTATGTTCTCTCTCTCTCTCTCTCTCTCTCTCTCTCTCTCTCTCTCTCTAATGGTTCCCTCTTTTATGTTCTCTCTCTCTCTCTCTCTCTCTGCCTCTCTTTTCTGTCTTCTATTCCTCCTCTGACTCAGTCTTCCTAGTCCCATGTGCTTTCCTCTCCTCCCCTTCTCTTTCTCCTAGTTCCCTCTCCACTCACTGACCCCCTTCACTCCCCATGTACTCTGGAGAACTTGTCCCTTTCCCCTTCTGTGAGGGACCTTATATGAATCTCTTAGAATTCTCCTTGTATCCTAGTTCCTCTGGCGATATGAATTTTAGGTTGGTGATCCTTTGTTCTAGGTCTAAAATCCAAATATGAGCGAGAACATACCATGTTCCTCTTTTTTGTGACTGGGTTACCTCATTCAGGATGGTTTCTTCAAATTCCATCCACTTGCCTGCAAATTTCAAGATTCCATTGTCCCCCCCCCCACAGAGAAGTATTCCATTGTGTAAATGTACCACACCTTCTTTATCCATTTTTTAGTTGAGGGGCATCTAGGTTGCTTCCATGTTCTTGCTATTACAAATGATGCTGCTATGAACATAGTTGAGCACATGTTTTTGTTGCATGGATGTGGATCATTTGTGTATATGCCTAAGAGGGTGATTGCCGGGTCCTGTGGTAAAATGATTCCCATTTTCCTGAGGAACCGCCATACTGACCTCCAAAGGCTGTACAAGTTTGCACTCCCACCAGCAGTGGAAGAGTGTTCCCCTTTCTCCATATCCTCTCCAGCATAAGTTGTCATTGGTGTTTCTAACTTTAGCCATTCTGGCAGGAGTAAGATGGTATCTCAAAGTTGTTTGGATTTGCATTTCCCTGATAGCTAAGGATGTTGAGCACTTTCTTAAGTGTCTTTTAGCCTTTTTGATTTCCTCTATTGAGAATTCTTTCTTCAATTCTGTACCGCATTTTTAAATAGGGTTATTTGGTGTTTTGTTTACTAGTTTCATGAGTTCTTTGTATATTTTGGAGATCAGCCCTTTGTCAGATGTAGGATTGGTGAAAATCTTTTCCCAGTCTGTGGGCTGCTGTTTGGTCTTGTCAACTGTGTCTTTTGCCTTACAGAAGCTTCTAAGTTTGAGGAAGTCCCATTTATTAATTGTCGATCTCAGTGTCTGTGCTACTGGAGTTATGTTCAGGAAGCAGTCTCCTATACCAATTTGTTCAAGAGTACCTCCCACTTTCTCTTCTAAGAGGCTCAGTGTGTCTGGATTTATGATGAGGTCTTTGATTCATTTGGACTTGAGTTTTGTGGGTGGCGATAGACATGAGTCTATCTGTATTCTCCTACACACCATCATCCAGTTGTGCCAGCACCATTTGTTGAAGATGCTTTCCTCCTCCCATTGTATTCTTTTAGCTGTTTAGTCAAAAATCAGGTGTTCGTAGGTGTGTGGGTTAATATCAGGATTTTTGATTCGATTCCATTGGTCTACTTGTTTATTTTTGTGCCAATACCAGGCTGTTTTCAGGACTATAGCTCTGTAGTAGAGCTTAAAGTCAGGGATGGTGATGCCTCCTGAAGTTCTTCTATTGTACAGGGTTGTTTTGGCTATCCTGGGTCTTCTGTTTTTCCATATAAAGTTGATTATTATCCTTTCAAGGTCAGTGAAGAATTGTGCTGGGACTTTAATGGGGATTGCATTGAATCTGTAGATTGCTTTTGGCAAGCTTGCCATTTTTACTATGTTTTAAATCCCTGTGCAGACCCCAGACATTAGCACCCTTGGCCCTACAAGTCTAACACCCTTGTGCTAACTTTGGGACCTTGCCCCTTGAATGTTACAGCCCTTGGATATTAGGACCCTTGGCTTCACAGACATTATGATCTCCATGCAATCCTGTGGTATCATCCCACTAAAGCATTCCATAGGTGAATTCCACAATTACCTGATCACCTTCCAGTAGACTCCACCTCTGGTTTGCATATCAATATGTGTGTGGGTATATGTATGCGTATTGTATATAGAGGTCAGAAGTTGATTGCTGAAGTAGGGTCTTTCACTTGAACGCAGACCTAGGCAACTCAGCTGGTCTAGCTATCCAGCTTGCTCCAGGAATCCCCACTTTTTACCTTCAGAGTGCTGTGAATAGATGGGCATATGTGTGGTTCTGGAGGTTCAGACTTCTCTCTTGTGTAACAAGCTGTCTCCTCATTCCCTAGACACCACCTTTTAAAGGTACCACCATCTTCAGTATTGTCACACTAGGGACAAATCTTTGAGCACATTAACTTTTAGAGGGCAAGCCATATCCACTCCATAGAGAGTAGGTGTCAGGGAGAGGTGTCTGCTTTCTTCTCTGTGCTCACACATGACACCCATGTGCATCCTAGTGGCTTCTGATGTAGATCTTTTGAAGAGCTCTGACTGGCCTCTGGTGGCCATCTTCTTCAGCACATGCAGCCCAGACATCTCCTTTAAGGGCTTCTCCTTTCTGTTCTGTGCTGTTGGTTCTGCTCAGGCCAAGCCCAGGTTTGACCTTTTCACATGCCATGGGTTTTGGTTTATCACTTTCAAGTAGTGTTGGCAGGGCAGGGAGGTAGAAAGAGTTGGTCATCCATGAGTGTTCACCCCACTGACCCTCTGCCTAGGTCACTGTGAATCCTTTAGATCTGTACCCATGGAATTTGGGTATCGTTATTAGTGACTAGATTTGTCTTCTATCTGGAACTTAAACTTGATCTTTCTGTGATTCTCTCTACTGAGAGGGCTTTGATCATACCTAATATCTCATGTCTCATGTCTCCTGGTCAGTAACATCTGTCTGTACTGAACTCTGTGAGTCCTGAAGCCACTGAGTGCCATGTTTAGGTGGCATTCAGTGTATCAGGGAAGTTGGGGTGAATGTGAACACTTCCTGCTCTCCCCACATTCAAGACTAACACATGTGTAGTTAACTGTGGAGTCCTGGGAATCAGAAGCAGCACTGTATGGAGGTATACATTGTTTTCTGAAAGATTTTCTGTGGCTTTCCTCACATTTTCAAGACATTCATGACTCTTAAAAGGCTTGGTGTTTTGGACTTAGGGCCCTCTATTTCTTCTTAGCTTGGGCAGGAAGTGTACTACTACAAGTCCCTACATTTCAATGTGCCCATCTGTAACAGATTGGAGTGAGTATTCCATGGAAATCAGATGACATACCTGATTAATAACAGCATTCTCTAGAGAAGCAAAATGGTGTGTGTGTGTGTGTGTGTGTGTGTGTGTGTGTGTGTGCGCACGCGCATGCATGCAAGTGTGTGTGCACATGCAGAGAAATTAAGATGTTCAGGAAGTGATGCCCACAGCTTGAAGATGGAAAGTTTAGAATCTGAAGGGGATTGTCAGGCTGGAAGCCTACAGAGGAGTTGATGTTCATGTTCAAAGCCATCAGCCAGCAAAGTTTTCTCTTGTTCAATCTTTGTACTCCAGCAAGCTAGATGAAGCCACCCATATCCTAAAAGAAAATCTATATTATTTGAACTATTAATTTCACCAAAATTATCCACAAAAACGTCAAGATTAATGTTTGACTAAGTACCTGGGCTCTTGTAGCCCAGCCATGTAGATATAAACGCTTCATCATTACATTGATCTCCATACATTATCATTCTCATGTCCAATGAAGCCTTGAAATCTCTGGGTGTTGGAGAAAGATTTTCAACCTCCAAAAAGTTACAGAAGCCACCTCAGAGAGGGTCTTGGGAGTCATAGAACAGGCCAGGGATTCTGAAAATTGGGAAGCTTTTAGAACATCAACAAGTGTGATCTGGAAAAAATTTGTAGCTGTTCTAAAGCCAGTCTGTGTCGGTGAGTATGCAATGGCCATAGGCAGTCCCTCTGACCTTCAGTGGAGAAGTTGGCAGGAGCCAGAGGAAGGGAGTGTTTTCTGGTACCAAAGCAGGGCTGAAGTAGCTGGATAGGAGATAGTCCTCTACTGAAGAGAGAAGAGTCAGGCATCTTGAGTATTGAGCGAGGGGGTGGTCTGATAGCTATATCTGGATAACTGAAGGAAGCTGTGGTTTATGGCTGCTTCTTGCCCAGAAGCCATGGTAGGATCAGGGCTCACAGAACAGTTGGGGAGGTCTGGAGATCTGGCATTGCTTAAAGGGGGAATTATGGCTTCTGAGTCCTGGGATGTAGAGTTTCTGAGGTGGAGCAATTTGGTCAATGTCTTTTGGATTTTTCCTTCAATCTCTAAGATATAAGGAGCCCAAAAGTAGGAGAGAGGCCATGTGCCTTAAGTGAGGAAAAGCATCAGAAGTCTCCCTGCACTTTGCATCCATTGAGGAACTCACACTCTCTTGTTTGGTACCTTGTCCTTGTCTTGATGGACCATGAGCACTTCAAGGGTCTCAGGGTCTGCTGTCAGTTTTCGAGGGACACAGATCTAAGCAGAATCTCATGAGTTCATGGAGTATAGTCCTCATGATCTGTGGGGCAAGCAAGATGCCTGCTTGTTATAGAATTCCACAATGTGTGCATGGCCAGCAAATACTCCCACAGCTGGAGAAGAGCTTTATGGATGTTGGGTGGTGATTGAACAGATGAGTTCTGAAGTTCTACCGTGCCACAGGAAGTCAATAGGCCACCAAAAATGGTGACGTGGATAGGCTTTACATGATCTAATTATACAGAAAAACAATTAAGAGTTTGTTATTTCATAATGCTTATATAGGATGTAGCCAATGAGCACATAATATACTATACAATTTTCATTTGCTTTTTCTGTGTTGCAGTTTTGCAACAAGATCTTGTTATATGTCCTAAGATGGGCTTGAACTCATCATTCTCCCCAGTGCTGGAATTGCAGACATGTGCCACCATAAGTGGCTAATGTTTATCAGTTTTATTTTTACAGATATGAAGTGTTATCTATAAAGAATTGGGGTGTCTGGGCTTGCGATATGGGATCTACAGGTGCTGAAATGATGCATTAAACACCATTTTAATGACTATGTCATGATTCCTGGGGGCAGACCAGTGGCTTTTTGTTGGATTCAAACTTCTGCTTTCGGGGTATCTGTGACCCTGCACTAGCTACAACCGCACCTCACATCCTGGCATTAAACCTTCAGAGACTCTTGTCCCATTGGCAGGTGTTCAGCTGTTCTCTATGGCCCCTCTAAGCCCTGGGGGCTTGCTTCACAGACCAGGCTATATCAGTCAAGTGGAGCCATCCAGAGCTCCAGGGACGAGTTAGGCAGGCAGGTGTGAGCTTACAACCCAACCACAACAGGGTGGTTTGCAGATGTGGAGGAAAGACCTCCACAGATGAGGGCCATGGGCACTGGAGGGTGCCTACTGCTGGTGGCTACACAGATCCATTTGCATTGGAATAGCTTCTGGCCATCAGAGGAGGAGCAAGCCTTTTGCCAGGAAACCTACACTGCAAGCGGGGCCAGCCTTGACTTTGAATTTGAGGGACAATGAAGCTCAGAACAGGACAGGCACTGGGCACCATCCCCAGGCAGCGCAAAGTTCTTCTGTTACTGCTATTGGGCCTAGTGGATGGTGTCCAGCATGTACTTTCCCCCAGCTCTGCAGGAAGGAGCAGAGCCATGGGCCCAGGAGCTTCAGTGGGAAGCAGAAGGCCTAGTCTGTGGACTCAGCCAGGCAGGTAAGGGACTTGCTTGTTGGGGAATGTATGTGTGTGGGTCCATGGCCTGGAGGCTGGAATGGGTGGGTGGGAAGGAAGAGGCCATTGAGGCCAGAGGTGTGAGAAGGAAGGACCTGCCTGAGAGGAGGCCTCTGGGCCAATGATGGTTAAACTTAGTTTAGACCTGCTCATGCTAGGCCAGTTTTCTATCAATGAACCACTTCCTTAGCCCATCTCCCTCACCTCTTGTTTTTTTTGTTTTTTTTTTTTGTTTTTTTTTTTGTTTTTTTTTGTTTTTTTTTTTTTGAGAAAAGGTCTTGCCAGGTTTCCCAGGCTGATCTTATGCTCTGTAGCATAGATAGGATTTGAACTTGCCATCCTCCTTAAACTCCCCATGGGGCGTTTATGTCATGATCTTAATTCATTTAGAATTAACTGTGTGTGTGTTTATCCTGGTGAAGTAATTGCAGTTCTAGAAATTTATTCTTAAATAATTATCAAAACATTCATTAAATATTATGAAAGGGTCTTGGAGCTAGGGGAGTAGAAATGGGCCATGGAGGTAGCTCAGTCAAGAGGATCTTGCCCCTCAAACTCGAGACTTGCAGCGTGCATGCAAACAGTGGGAGGTAGGACCATGCTGCTAATGCTAGTTCAGGTAAGTTTGGGTGAGCCCCAGGGCTCACTGGCCAGCTACTCTAGCTGAATCAGTGGGCTCCAGGTTCTGTACAAGATTCGTCTCAGAAAATAAGATGGTCTGCTGTGAGCTGCTGCACCATGGCTGTGTCCTATAGAGGGAAGCGCTGCATAGTTTTCATTCAGCCCGATTCACTGGAGGTTCATCAGGTGGGTGGAGGAATAGCAAGTAGTTTTCTCTTCTTAAAATTAGGAATCTTAGTGTATATAATCCTTGAACTTGTCCTCTTTAGTTTAGGGTAACACTTTTGCAATTTATCCAAGTTGTTTTTTAAAATCAATATTTTATTCTTTTATTACTGAGCAGAATCCCACTTAAAAAATAATTTATTTGACTTTATGTGCATTGGTGTGAAGGTGTCAGATTTCCTGGAACTGTAGTTACAGACAGTTGTGAGCTGCCATGTGGGTGCTAGGAATTGAACCTGGGTCCTCTGGAAGAGCAGTCAGTGCTCTTAACCCTTAGCCATCTCTCCAGCCCCATGGAGTCCACTTTTTATAATCATAGCTAAAGAAAAAAATTAATGAAATATTAAAAAAAATTATTAAATCATAATGAACAAACATTAGAAATGATCAAGCAAATGGAAGAAAGAAAAGCAAAATTATAAATTATTGTTCATATCTGTTGAGCACATATAATCTGAAATGTTCCAAACTCCCAAGTGCCACGGACAGACCCAGTCGGGGATCTCCTCCCTGGAAGAACGAGGGTTCCAATAATCAGGGCGGTAAGGATTCAGGGAGTGATAGACAGACACAACATACAGAGATGCAGTTTGAATCTGCTGCAAGTTTTCTTCAGTGAGAGCATCAGATATATACATATTATTTAGGAACTAAGATTTGACTTCATGCCAGGTTATACATAGTCACATATGATGAGTGGTTACATGTTGACAATTTATCTTGAAACTAAAAGAACAGAGCAGGAAGTACCCTCTGAGTACCATCTGGCTTCCAGACAGTGGTTAAAAGTCTCAGACCTGAGGTCAATTTTATTTTTAGAATTCTGCCGAGCTGATTCCTATGTAAAAATGCAGAGGTGTGTAAAGCTTAATATTTTTGGGGCCAGTCAGGCCAATTTGGCTGCTTTTAAAGCCCCCTCTATTCATCTTTGGGGGAAGTGAGAATATAATTTTTGCAACTGCCTTGTTAAACTAATTTGGCTCCCTTTTGTCAATAAGCACCATGGAAGCCTTGCTCTAGCTAATCTCTCCATGATGTTAAGTGTGTAATACACCTTTTCTCCATCTATATTTACCCATCTCTTTCCTTGATCATCATATACTCCTGTATAAGGCATAGGAGAGATTGTAGTCCCGAGTCTCTGTGGAGTTTCCCTGTTTACTGGAGGCGCCCACCATCGTCCTCTGAGTAGGCAATGCTTTCTACCATAAATTAAAGATGCCTGCATCCAGTTAGCATCAACCCAGAGCTTAACCACATAAGAAATTGAATCAGTAATTCACATCATCTTAGGCAAAACTGGGGTTTCTTGTTGGTTTGGATTCTCAGAAGACTGTTCCTTAAATATCCTGAGATTTGTTTTCAGCTCAAAGAGGATTTTAGACACAGTCTCTGCGAACTTCTGATCTGGAAGAAACAGGAAGACTCGTGGTTATTTCAAAGATGGATAGAACTGATGGAGTCAGGTTCACTCGTCTGGACACAATGAGTTTGAGTTTCCTATTGACAACATGGTTAAAGATGGCTGACAGACCAGTGAAGTGAAATAGATTCACAGCTTGACCAGAGTTTGCTTCAGTTCAGCGGTAGTAATAAGAGTACTATATGGGAAGATAGCAGAGGCAGAGGACCCACAGATTGGCTTTGAACCAGCAGCCATGCATGGGGTGGGGAGAAAGAGAAGCCAGGAAGGGAGGAGACCGTGTGGCTTGAGTGAAGAGAGACACAGGAAAGATGAACAGATTTCTTGGATAGGATGACCTTGGACTTGACTATGATGAGGGTCTTGTGAGCCTTGTCCTGAGAGGTGTTATAGGAAATGGAGGTAGGGCCAAGGGAGGAACCCTTGTCATGTCCCTACCATGAGAAACAAATAGGGTGGGAACATTATGTCTTAGCTAGGGGTGTTATTGCTGTGAATGGACACCATGACCATGGCAACTCTTTAAAAACATTTTATTATTCTTTGTGTCTTTTATGTCATGCATCTTGGTCCCATTCATGTCCCTGGCCCTTCAAATCTGCCCTCTGCCCTTGCTATCTTCCCCTAAAATAAAACAAAACAAAAATAAAATTTAAGAGAACACAATAAGAGAGAAACAGAGAGAAGAACAAATAAGAAAGAAAGAAAAGTCCCATCATGGAAGCTGCAGTGTGACACAGTGAGTCACATAGTATGACCGTTGTCCATACATCTTTACTTGCAAGTGTTCATTGCAGAGTCACTGGTCTGGTTCGAGGCCTCTGTTTTCTGCTACACCCTGAATACTGGGCTCTCACTTGGATACCCTGTTGTTGCTCTGTGTCACGGTGCAGCTTTAGATCTGCAGGATGTGCCCCTTCTTGGGCTCCAGCAGATCACAGATGGGTGGATGTTGGAGTGGGCCAGTTCATAACCCTGGTTCTGTAATTGTAGGGCTGATCAGCCTGCCCATCCTCATGACCAGGTGAGCTCTTCCACATTGCCCCAGCCAGTTCACCCTTTGCAACAATGAGCAAGGGGCCAGGCTTGTTCTGCTTTCATACCCTCAGGGTCAGCTCACCCACATCTACATCATCAGGGCCAGCTCTACTGTATTGCTCAGGGGAGATGCAGGGGCCACTCTCCTGAGTGCTGCATTTGGTGAGGGGCAGGGATAGCTCTCCTGCTCTTATGACCTCAGGGCCAGCTCTTCCAACTGCCACAGGTGGTAGGGGAAAGGTCAGGGAGGGTGTCTCCCTCCTGCCCCCACTTTCACATGGCAGATGAGGGGCGGGGCCAACTATTCCACTCTCACTCCCTCAGGGTCAGCTCACCTGTGCCACCACCACCAGGGTCAGCTCTACTGTGCTACCTGGGTAGGGAGCAGGGCCTGCTTCCTTGAGTGCTGTAGCTGGCAAGGGGGGAGGGTCAGCTCCTTCATCTGCTACAGGTGGCGAGGGGTAAGAGGGAGCCATCTCTCCCTTGCCCACTCTACATGGCAACTCTTATAAAGGAAAAACATTTAATTGGGTGGCTTACACTTTGAGAGGTTTAGTACATTATCATCAAGGTTCCATATGGTGGCATTCAGGCAGACATGGTGCTGGAAAAGCAGCCGAGTGTCCTACATCTTGGCTTGTAGGCAACAATAGGAAGTGGTCTTTCTCACCGGCATGGCTTGAGAATGTATGAAACCTCAAAGCCCATCTCCACAGTGACACTTCCTCCAATAAAACCACACCTACTCCAACAAGGCCACACCTCCTATCAGTGACATTCCCTTTGGGGACCATTTTCTTTCAAGGAAAGGGTTTATTTGGCTTATACTTCCATATTGCTGCTCATAATTGAAAGAAGTCAGGACAGTGACTCAAACGGCAAGGTTCTGGAGGAAGGAGCTAACATAGAGGCTATGGAGGGGTGCTGTTAACTGGTTTGATCTCTTTCTCAGCTTGGTTTCTTATAGAACCCAGGGTCACCAACTGAGGGATGGAAACCCCCACAATGGGCTGGACCCGCCAACATCAATCACTGATTAAGAAAATGTCTTATGGCTAGATCTTATGGAGGCATTTTCTTAATTGGGGTTCCTTCCTTTCAGATAACTAGTTTGTCAAGTTGACATAGACTAGTCAGTACAGATGGATGCACACATGACTCAATAGAAAAAGTAGCTTGGAAGATCAGAGAAAGCCTCATGATAGAAATAAAAACATTGGAATTTCCACAATAGAGTATGTTTGGGTCCTGGAAGGAAGCCAGTTTGGATAGATCACAAGGTACTAGTATGGAAGAGATTCAGACACTGTAAAAAGACACACACGCACACACACACACACACACACACACACACACACACACACACACACACACACGCCTTCGCCTTCCTGGGTCCACCACACCCATCCAGGAATTTTCTGAGAATCTTCTGGGCTAGGTGTTATTATCAACACTGAAAACTTTAGAGTTGGAAGTGGCAGATGGGTAGCTGGCTGTCCATCTACTTTCTGCCAATGCCGTAGTTCATTTGCCTGTGCCTGTCTCACCCAACAGGTTCCAGGCCATCCCACGGGGAACAGGCCCTAGATGCTGGCCCCATGGGTTTACATCTAAGCCACAGTCATGGTTTATCTTTGGTGGTGGGACCCAGCTCACAGTCCTAGGTAAGTGGCTCTCATGAGCTCATGATCCAACTGTTTGAGAAGTCTGTTTTCTCTGTAGGGGTTCTTCCCATCTTACTTCCCTAGCCTTACAGGAAGGGCTTCAATAGCTTCAGCTACTCTTCTGAGACAGATGCCAAATGAGATTCAAGGGCTTAAAGCCCATGAGACCCAGCACCTGAGCTGAGGCCCAGATGTGCATTCAGACTGAAAAGGCCACAAGAGTAGGGCCACATATATGACTGGTGCCATGAACCCAGCCTTCAAAGCTCAGGTCACTCTGGGTAGAAAACCTCGGAGGCTGAGAGAGGGATTGTCTCAGTCTGGGCTGCAGTTCTTTCTTTAATCTTCTGCTGGTCCATGAGGTCATGGGGACACAGAAAAGGCTCAGAGTAACAAGGTAACTAGAACATGATTCTCCCAGGATGATTACCAGGAAAAAAATGTAGACTGTCTATTGTTCCTTCTCTCTCTCAGGCTTAGGGCCGGGTGGCTAACTTGGCTAGGTGTTTCACTTGTCCATCTTCCTTAGATGTCCTTAGACTTAGATGAGGAATGAAGGAGGAAATGTGCCAAGTGAAATCAGGAGACATCAGAGACTTCTGGGGTTGTCATAGGGGTGGGGGGTTTGCTACCATCATAGTCTGGGAGATGGAGCCCTAGGAACATAGCCAATGCAGGGTCTTATCATCTGGTAACCACTGTAGACAGATCATGGGTCCTTGGTGGAGTTCCTGGGGTTTTTCTGGATGGAATCTAATTCTTGGTAAGATAACTGAATGGTCTGGAGCACAAGCTCCAGAGCCCTTAACCTCAAGCAGCAGGCACACCTCAAGATCCAATTCCCCAGGACCAACCTTCTAGAATAAATGAGTGTTCCCATTTACAGAGGAGGCTCTGAGCATTGGAGAAGTAGTGGAGGTGGGGGAGCTGGACAGGATCAGATCCCAGATCAGACTCTAGCTCCTGGGAAGATGGGAGTACAGTCAGCCTTGGCCACAGTGGCGGCGGGGGCGGGGGGGGGGAGACGACAACTGAGGTTGCAAGGAGCTGAGTCTGGGTCAGGTCACCTAATGAAGTGCCAGGCTATCTGTTCTCTAGGGGATTTGAGTGGATAGAGAGGAAGAAGGAAGCGGGTCCCAAGGCGAATCACTCTGATGATATCACAATTGGTCACAAAGCTGTTAAGACAAGGTTGGGTTCTCCTGTGACAACTCACATCACCTCCTCTATCTGCACAGGTCAGCCCAAGTCTGACCCCTTGGTCACCCTGTTCCTGCCTTCTATGAATGGTCTCCAGGCCAACAAGGCCACACTGGTGTGTCTGGTGAGCGAATTCTACCCAGGTACTTTGGTGGTGAACTGGAAAGTAGATGGAATCCCTGTCACGAAGGGTATAGAGACAACTCAACCCTCCAAACAGACCAACAACAAGTATGTGGCCAGCAGCTACCTGACACTGGCATCTCACCAGTGGCCATCTCACAGCAGATACAGCTGCCAGGTCACTCATGAAGGGAGCACTGTGGAGAAGAGTGTGTCACCTGCTGAGTGTTCTTAGACCCTGATTCCCAGTGAAGACTCAGGGGCTTGGATCTGAACTGCCAGAAAAGTCTTCTTTTTTCTTTTCTTTTTGCCACTCACCATCCCACTCCCTCTTCTGTGCCTAACTCTCAATAAATATCTTGTGACCCACAGAGTCTACACCATCTCATTGGTTTCCGTGTCATATGTCACTTGTATGACCAGGAACTCCAGAATTAGGGAGTCCTGGGACCTAGTGGGAAACTAACCTAGGAGAGAGCTTACAATCTGCACATTATTTGGGAAATAGTGTTTTTTTGCAACATCTACCCCTCCACCTAAGGCCCTAATGGTAAACCAAGGCACAATTCCACCAGTTCACTCTGGGGAACCAACGAGTTTCTTTGTTCCCTTACAGAGCATAGGTGAGGTTATTTACAGGGGTGTGGGTGCTCCTCCCTCCTAACAGGCTGCCCCTGAAAAACTTTAGCCAGAGGGGGACAAGTGCTCTTCTGTAGCCCTTACCAATCAAGGTAGAATTGTGTTCAACAGGTTGTAGGGGTGAGTGGGATACTCAGGTGAAAATCTCATGCCCTCTCCACCCTCCATTTGGGGGTGTAAACCTTCAACATGCCCAACTGGGGTGATTTTTCTTTTCTTTTTTTTTTTGCAGTGGGTGCAGCTTAATATCCCAAGATGGCAGTTGCTTGTGTTGGAGAGTAGTCACTCACAAACAAGTGTGGTCATCAGGGTTTCAGTCCATGTGCCTTCTCCTTTGTCTTCTTTCTCCATCGGTATAGCCCTTTCCTTAGTGCCTGCCTCCTTTCAGGAGGAACTATGGCCACCCAAGACACTGTCCTTTGATCTCTCCTTTAGTCCGAGGGGTCAAGGCTTAGAGACATTAGGAAGTGGCCCAGGTTACATCTGAGTCAAGATCAGAGCTGGGATTGGAACATAATCAAAGACAACTTATTTACATGGAGCCTGTCTGCCCTGTTTGTTGCTGATCCTGCTGGTTGCAGGTTGGTTTATTCTTCCCCCCTTTCCTCACCATTCTCAGTTCTGATTTAGGTCAAAGTTCAGATGAACTTTTAGTCTGAAGTTACTGGGGTGGCCAGCAGTTGTGTGACTTCCTGGGGTAGAGGTGAGCAAATGCCTGTTCACTTCAGATGGGGAACTGATGGCAGACTACAGTAACAATTCCACTGAAGTCCGACTTTGCAAATGAATGCATTTGTTTGATTTACCTATAGGCACATGAATGACTCAGAGGCAATTGCATCATCACCAGAAAGCTTTCCCATTGTGAGTGGCAGCCTTATGAGAGCTGCATTCTTGGAGCTCCTGTTCTGATTCTCAGGCACCTTGGCTGGTTGGGAAGTCTCCCCCCAACCCCATCTTATAAGCTCATGGGAATCTTGTATGCCTTGGAAGTTTTCAGAACTTCTGCAGACTTATGAATTTGTTTAATTCTTGAGGCTTGTAAGTTTTGTTTACTTCCTGCCTCTAAATATATGTTCTTTTAATTTTATTTTATGTGTATGACTGTCTTGCTTGTGTATGTGAAATGTGCACCATATGTGTGCCTGGTGTTCCAGGAGTCCAGAAGGGTCAGTAGATCTCCTGGAACCCTTGTTACAGACGGTTGTGTATGTGGGTTCTGGAAACTGAGCTGTAGTTCTCTGCAAGAGCAAAGCGTGCTCTTAAACACTGAGCCATCTCTCTCTCCAGCCCCTGCTTTCTAAGTCTTAAGAAGCCCCCTTCTAGTATACAGTGTTTCCATTTAGAGGAAGTGTCTAAACATTAGTTATAGGCAGGGCCATTGTTGATGGAGAAAGTGGCAGGTTCCAACACCTCTTCTTTTTTACTGGCCCAATTCACTCTCTAAAACATCTTAAGGCATACTTAAGCCAATCTTAGCTTTGTTGGCCAGCTCCTGCATCCAGGAACTTTGTGCTTTCTCAGATGGCTGACCTTTGAGGTCCTTCACCGACTTCTCCTTTGGTGCCTTTAGCTGGTGTTTCTTGCCATCTGCCTTCCACAACTTGCTTTCCCAGGTGGTGAACTAGCTGATCCATGCTTGTTGTAGGATAGGGCTCCTATTGCGATGATAACAAAATTATGAGCAAATACAACGTTTGGAGAACAGGGTTTATTTCAGCTTACACTGTGCAATTCATCATTCAGAGAAGTCAGGGCATTGACTCAAGGCAGGAACTAATGCAGAGGACAAGGCTACTTACTGCCTTTCTCCTTATGCCTTACTCAGCCTACTTTCTCACAGCTCTCAGGACCACCTGCTCAGCGGTGGCACCATCCATTTTACATCAATCATCAATCAAGAAAATGCAGCCCACAGACCAGTCTGGTGGGGGCATTTTCTCAGTTGAGGTATCCCACTTCCAAATGACTCTAGCTTGTGTCAAGTTGGCAAGTATAATAGAGCCCTTGTCAACCTGACACACAAATGGCACATCACTGCCACACCATAACCTTTTTGTTGTCCCTAAGATTTCATATTAATATCAATAACACAATATAAAATATTCCAATTTTAAGGGTCCCACAGTTCTTAAAATTTTTAACACTTTGAAAGTTCAGTCTCTTTAAAAATGTCCAGCCTCTCTAAAATTCCAAATATCTATAAAATTCCAAAGCCTCCTGTGAAATAAAAACAAACAAGTTAAATATTTTCTTACTCTAACAAGGATAAACCAGGCATTGTCACATTAGAGCAAAGCCAAACCAAAGCCAAACATTGTGAAGCTCAACCAGCAGGCCTTTGGGACTTTAAGTTTCAAAGGACTTGCCAAGCATCTCAGACGCTCAGGCAACTCCACTCCCCGGATGCTGCTGTTCTTGGTGGTTATCTCAAGGTATTGGCATCTCCAAAGTGCTGCAATCTCCTGCTGTGATTGGGTTGCACTTTGACCTCCAGCCTCTCCTAGGCCATCTTCAGGGACTCTGATCCTTCTACATGATGTCAAATGTAAACTTCACTCCAGCACCCTTCAGTTACCAAAGGCCATCCCCATTTCTCATGGTGCCAAGACTTAGCAATTCTCCATAACTCCTTCATGCCTCAACAACCAGTACTACCTGGAAAATGCTTACACATTACCAAGTTTGTCTGCTACTACAAGATATAGCCATGGCCCCACCTAGATCACAGCTTCTGTATGCTAACCCGGAGGAAACACTTCCCAGAAGATTCTGCCTCATCAGTACTGGTCTCTTCATCAGTACTGGTCTCTTCTTCTTTTACTTCTTCTTCTTTTACTTCTTCTTCTTTTACTTCTTCTTCTTTTACTTCTTCTTCTTCTTCTTCTTCTTCTTTTTCTTCTTCTTCTTCTTCTTCTTCTTCTTCTTCTTCTTCTTCTTCTTCTTCTTCTTCTTCTTCTTCTCCTTCTCCTTCTCCTCCTTCTCCTTCTCTTTCCTCCTCCTCCTCCTCCTCCTCCTTCTTCTTCTTTCAATTTATTCTTCTCTCATGTATCCTGACTGCAGCCTCCTCTCCTTCCACTCCTCCCAGTCCCCTATCCCTTACACCCAAGATCCACTGCTCCTCTGTTTCTCTTCAGATAAGAGCAAGCCTCCCACAGAGAGTATAGCAGAATATCATGAGAAATCACTTCATTGCCTTTTTTGTTTGGTTCTGCCCTAGGTCTCTGAGCCATCCAGCTTCTGGTTCTAGGCATCCAGGCAGTGTTGAGCATTGGCTATCTCATGGCTTGGGCCTCAAATTGGACCAGTCATTGGGTGGCCACTCCCACAAGCTCTGAGCCACCATTGACCAGCACATCTTGTAGGTGGGATAGATTGTAGATTGATGCTTTTGTGACTAGGTTGGTGTCCCAGTCCCACCCCTGGAAGTTGCCTGGTTATAGAAGATGGACAGTTTAGGCTCCAAAACCCCCATTACCAGGAATCTTTGCTAGAGTCATCCTCATAGAATCTTGGGAGTTTCTACTGCACTAGGTTTCCACCTTGCCCTTCCCAATACCCCCCAATTTCAAACTCTCCCCATACTCTCTCCATCCCTCCCTTACCCACCAGATCCCTCCTGTTCTCATCCCTATCTGCTCCCAGTCCATCTGTAAATTTATTCTATTTCCTCTTCTCAGGCAGATCTATGCATTCTTCTAGAGCCCTCTTTATTACTGAACTTATCTGGGTCTGAGGATTGTAGTGTGATTATCTGTTACTTAACAGCTAATAATCACTTATGAGTAAGTACATATCATGTTTCTTTTTCTGGGTCTGGGTTACCTCACTCAGGATATTTTTTTTTTCTAGTTCCATCCATTTGCTTTCAAATTTAATGATGCCATTTTAAACACCTGAGTAACACTCCATTGTGCAAATGTACCACACATTTTTAATTAAAAATATTTTTTATTTTACATACCAACCTGTTTCCCCTCCCTCCCCTTCTCTCACCCCCACCTTCCCCTTTTCACCCCATCCACTCCTCAGAGGGGGCAAGGCCTTCCTTGGGGAGTCAACAAAATCTGGTATACCAAGTTGAAGCAGGATAAGCCCCCCCTTCCCCCATATCAAGTCTGAGCAAAGTTTCCCACCATAGGGAATGGGCTCTAAGAAGCCAGTTTATGCCCCTGGGATAGGTCCTGGTGCCATTTTCAGGGCCCCTCCAACAGATCAAGTCACATAATTGTTACACACATTCAAAGGGTCTAGTTTACATGAGTCTCACTAACAATCTTCTCCCCAGAACATCAGGTGAGTCCGGGACCAGGCTAGGGCACATGCAGACAAAGTCCACCAAACTAATGCTGTTCACTCAGTCAGGACCAAGGTAGTCCCCTACAGTGATCCTGAATGGAACTACAATACCCCAGAGTACATTTAGCCTGAGTCAAGTTTTTAACTTGCCTTCTGGCTGGTCTTTGCAAGGCCACCCTTAAAGAGATAGATTATGAGAAACCCAAGTGGTCATTCAGGACAAACATGAAACCCCTCAATTCCTAGACTCTCTTACAAAGCTCCTCTTGCAATATGCCAATCTGGATCCCAAGACCCCAGATGGAAAACATCTTCTTATGACCTACTTCTCCCAGAATTTCTCTGATTAGGACCAAATCTAAACATTTATAGAAAGGACCCCTGACTCCATAGGCAAAAGACTTAGCTGTGGCCTTTAAAATGTACCATGGGAGAAATGAAATAGCCTGAAAACAAAAATACTTGATACTGGCTAAGGTCTTTCAGCTGGCCATAGCAGCTGGCCAGTTACCCAGGTGGTCAGGTGAGTCATTGGGCTTGGGTCTGTCCAAACCCTTGAAAAACATTCTATGTTCCCAGTGTCTTCAAAAGGGATATTGGACCTCTGACTCTTTTCATGTCCTTTGTGATGTGAGGGCATCAAGCCCAGACCCTCTAGATCTGGCCATGGATGACTGAGAGGGCCTGGCTACCTTGGCCCGACCACCATTGTTTCTGACAGGGAACCTTGGGTAATCATCACAGTATCATGGTGATTCATTTCCCTCCTTCTGGCCACTGGGGCCATGCTTTTGGTCCTGAGGGAGTTTTGGGAACCCACCTCTCCTCGTTCCTCTTGTTGGAGTAGGGGAACCACCTTACCAGCTTCACTAAACCCCACCACTTAGTTGTATTTTTAGGGGTATTTCCTCATCCGTCCCATTCTAGTGGTACCAACTTGTCCAATTCCCTTTCTTGAAGGGACCTCTTTCTAATGTAGAAGCCTTCATTTCTTTTGCTCCTATCTGCTTGACCCCAACTTTGCCAGGCGTCTCCTCCTCCTCCTCTTCCTCCTTCTCTTCCTCCTCTGAACCACACAATCTGACACATCTTTTCTCTTACCAGCTTCCCAGGTGGATCTCCAGGCATGGAACACCCCCAAAACCCCTGTAGACAAACACCATCCCCCTCTAATCCAATTATAATTCACTCCCATCCAGGGCAAAATAGAAGACATAGCCTGCCAGCCTAATTCTGATTGTTTGGAAAGTTTTGTCTGTCTGCTTTCTGTGTGCAGATGGGTCTATCTTTTCTGATGTATCTGTAAGTTTCATTGTAAACATGAAAGCCAAGACATAAATTGGTCAAGTTAAGGTGAAGGTATGAATGATGGTGGCTACCATATGTTTTATTTCTGACTGGTCTTCTTTGAGTAGGTGAGCTTTCTGTGTTCTGTGTTTATTAGTTTTGTTTTTGCTTTCTCTGCTGCTGTCAGTCACCAGCCACCACTGTTAACACTGCTTACTATGGCTGCTTGATGGCCAGAGCTCAGAATTTATTTTTGGGCTCCCTGGTCACTGGATTCAGTTTATGAAAAAGGATTTAAAATGCTTCTTTAATAAGGTATTGAAGCTACACTTCCATGAATTCATATACAAGAGTGTACGTTTGGCCACAGCCAAACTTCTTACATATGAATCAAAGAAGTTAACTTTTGGGTCACCTATTACTTCTTCTCACCACCTGTCCCACCTTCTGTCACACAAGGGTCTCCAAACATTACTCCCTTCCTGAGCTCTCTCTTTCTTCAGACAGCATTGGTAGAGGATGCCACACTTACTTTTCAGCCATGCCCATGTCTCAGCATTTCAAACGAACTCAAGTTGCTAGTTTGACTCTCTCAAGGTATGTATGGATCACTTTTGCTTCTGCTGGCTTCTGCCAGTCATATTTGGTTCCAAATTCTAGAGTCTGCCTCTTTAGCTGCTCCTTCCCTCCCTCTGCCCTAACCACCTGTCTCTCCTTGTCTACTGGGCACATGTCCTCTCTCTGGCTCCTGGAGCCTGCTACACCCTCTGGAGAACTAGAGAGAGACAATTCTTTAGTTATGAAGAAGGCACTTGCTCCTCTCTATTGTTTCCTTGTCCTCTGCCCCTAGGACCTGCCTGCTAAGCTCCCCAGCTTCCTTAGGCACTTCTAGGACTCTGCAGCCGTCTCCCTCCTGCTCCTCAGCTCTGTCCTGGAAGTCTCACAGCTTCTCTGTACCCTCCTGGACTTGCCTCTCAGCTCCCACTTGGAACTATAGAAACTCCCTTGGGTGGAGTCTATTTTGGGATGCCACCTCTCTTCCTCCAAAACTCAGGTTTTATTAAAGTCTCACTGTTACTACAAACATCTTGGTCTCACTACAGTTCAAATGGCTAAAACTGACATACTTGGTGACAACTTCTGGCCACTGTACAAACAAATGATCTGAAGATATTTTATATCTAAACTTGCTTTCTCCTCTATTTATTCTTATCTATATCTGTCTGGGGTAGCTCTTATGTATGGATGTTTAATGTCCAAGAGGGACCCAGGGTAGGGAAATTGCTCTAGATAAGGCTGTTAAAGGCTGATTCAATTCCTTTATCATGGCCAACCCCCATGCCTGTTTTTTTCTATGACCTAAAGGAAGATTACTGCAAAAGTGGCCAGAAACTTAAAGAGTTTACCCATATTGGTTCTGCAAATACCACAAGACAAATCTAGGCTGTCATAATCGTATATGAGTAACACTCTACCTGACCATTTGGAGAGGGCTGGTGATGTGTCCCTCCTAGGCCAAACTCATGACCACCATTCATAGCCTCACTCATGGGACACTAGACTCTCTCCTCTCACCTCTCATTAACTGCTCTGAGTCAATTACCACTACTGCCTTTTATTTTCCCATATCTCTCTTTTCAGTATCACAGACTATTTTAGCTCCTCAGGGGCAACTTAATGACCACACTGGATCCCCCAGGCTATAGTAATATCATAACTTTGAGCATTGCCACCCAGCCCCATGTCCAAAAGTTCACAATGCCTCATCTTCTGCAACACTCAGGTTTGTTGCTGTCTACCTGCTGGGTGGCCTGGGACTTGTGCCCAGACATTCCTTTCTCCAAAATTAGGAGTATTATCTGGTGAAGAACTCTTGCTTATTCCCATTATAGGGTTTATAGTGGCACATGACAAATGAATGGTTAACTTTTTGCCTTCCTCACGGACCTGGGTATAATTGCTAGCATGGCACTGGAGCAGCAGAACTGACTACTTCCCTAGTTATTTACCATCAGTTTTCATCTAAGTTTATCCAGAATCTCCAGTGGGTGGCTCATATCATCTCTACCTTCCATGGCCAAATAGACTCAATGGCTGCCCTAGTACTGAAAAATCAGTGAGTATTAGAGTTACTAATGACAAATATAATCATCTTCTCAGGGAGGAATGTTGCTTCTATGTCAACCAGTCAGGTATAGTAAAAGACAAGATCTGACAACTCCAGACAGATCTACCAAAACAACAACAACAACAACACCACCAAAAAACAAACACAAATAACCCCCACAAACAAACAAACAAACAAACAAACACAAAACATAAGACAGCTCAATGCCTCTGGCCAGTGGCTCATATTGACAGTCCGATATGGAATTCTTAACCCAAGTTCTCATCCTTCTTTTAATTCTACTAGTCATGCCCTTCCTGTAGGATGAAAAGAGCCAAGGAGAAGCACCCTGACCCTAAGTTAAGAAACAGGGACTGAAATCACACCAATCCCTGAGGTCCCTGCGCACAAAACCCCCACCAATCCGTGAACACAAAATCCTACCAATCCCTGAGCTCAAAGTACCACCAATCCCTGAGCTTGCCCCAGAATCAGACCACCAAAATCCACCAAACCAAAGCCACCTCGGAAAGGTAACCCCCGCCCCCTTACCCCAGTGGGTACACTCTAGCGAATTTGAGCAGAACTGCCGATGTTACGCTGGGAAAGCTATCCCTGGAGCAGGGCTGTAAGCCGCTATGCTTATGGAGACTTCGTGGGATTACTTGGCCCCTGACTGCCAGGATCCTTTTCCATCCCAGCTGTAATACTTACACCGCTTTATAAACATCTTGTCTAGATTTCTTCATCAACAGATCCCAAAGAGTTCTAACCAGACTTTTAATCAGTTACCATTGCAGGATTACTCCCTGAGCTATGGAGCCAGAGGCTGAATTATATCCTGACAGTGAAAGTCAAATTGGCCCCAAGGACTTTGAGACCACCATCCAACAGGAAGTCTAACAGTAACATTGCCCCCTTCTCAAACCCTGATTATTTATGAATAGCAAATAAAAAGGAGGTGCATCTAAGTCCCTTGAGGCTTGCCAGTGGCTAGGCCCTGCCCTGAGGACTCCACCCTACAGACTTGAAATCCCACCAATCCCTGGTTTGCTCCAAGCTTAGGACTTAAAATTCCACCAATCCCCACCCTTGAAAGCTCCACCCCCAAGAAACATTATACAAACCCTGTCTTCTGTTCAGTTCTATGCTGTTTCTCACCTGAGCAGAGGCAGCTACCCTTCTGTGTTTTCCCCTCCAAATAAATTTCTTGTGTGAGGTTTGTCGTGCTATGTGACTTTGTGGTATGTTTTGGCTCCCCACTGCCAGGATATCTTGCTTTTCAGAGCTGTAACACTTGCATTGGGGAAACCTCCTCCCATCCAGCAGAGCTGTAATGCTCTCTTTGGTAAAGCCTTTGCCCTCAGAGTGTACACTAGTCTCCAATTACTTTGGAAGCACCGTCAAATACTAGCACTTCATCAAGAATGCTCAGATTGGGTGGGATCTCAAAAATTATTGGAGAGGATTCCAAAGATGAGAAACAAACACTCCCTCTATTAGACAAGATGGCTGGGGGTTTCCTGTCTTACCACCACTCTGAAGCAGTGGTTGTTATCTGCCCACTTTGACATTTGGTGAAGCTGGAATTTCAGATGGAGAGATAGACACACATTGCTAAATATTTGGTACACAGTTTTCAAAGAGAAGCTAGAAGCCAATGGTAGATAGACTAAATGTGGTGCATATACTCTGTTAAAAGAAACCAGAGACTTTCTCAGTTAAGAGCTGTTTTGCTTAGCTGGGCATGGTGGCACTTGGGAGGAAGAAACAGACAACTATCTATGAATTCAGGGCCAGCCTGGCCTACACAGTGAATTCCAGAATAGCAAGGGCTATGTTGAGAGATCCTGTCTCAAACAAACAAACAAACAAACAAACAAACAAGCAAACAAATGGAATGGAGCTTGGGAAACATGCCAATCTCTCTCTCTCTCTTTCTCTCTCTCTCTCTCTCAATCTCTCATGTGTGTGTGTGCGTGCGCGCATGCACACACACACACACACACACACACACACACACACACACACACACAGAGTGGTCCTACTGTGTGAGAATGCAAACAACCCTTTTTTAAAAAGGTCATTTAACCTGAAATATAACACATTCCTACAGGGCCAGTTTCAAACACCGTGTGAGACTTTGAAGACTCCCCATGGAAGGTTTCATCCTCCCTAGGGAGCAGAAAGGGGATGAGCTGGGGTTTGTTGGAGGGGAGGATGGGAGGGTGAGAGAACTGGGATTGACATGTAAAACAACCTTGTTTCAAATTTAAATTAAGAAAAAAAAAAAAGGAAAAAAAAGACACGGTGTGAGGCGCTTAAAAACGGACTTAAAAATGGTTACATTTTATACATGTATAAACTTTCAAAGGATAACTTTTCAATGAGTAAGAAAAAGAAACTGGGCTTCTTTGAGCTTGATATATTCCCCCCCATCCCATTTTGGAAACATCATTCAGCCACAAAATAAAGCTCGATTTTAAAACAAAATGTCCAAAGAAACGCAGATAACAAAATTGCTATTAATTAAAAGTAACCCTGGACCATAGGTTATTAATTACATTATTTGCTTTTCTGCTTTCCCCAATGAATCTCTTGGGGCTACTTACTTGCTATCTTAAGCATAATTAACTATTCGGTTGTTGTGAGCCTTCAGAAATTTAGTGTACCAGGGTTACACTAAAGAGAAAACACCGAGTTAAGGGTGCTTTGACAATACTGTATCGATTGTATTATACGCGGTTAACATGCTTGGTTGCTTGTTCTTGACAGCCAGGCTACAGTTTGCTCCCGACTCTTCAGTGCTCTCAACTAAATGCGCCACACCAGCCACTCTGGGTCGGTGTGTAGAGGACCATGTCCTCCTGACGGTCGCTGGCCTAAAAAAAACCAAACCAAACCAAACCAAAAAAACCCAAACCCAAAAACCCAAGCACGCCTCTAGGTGAGTGCTACACGGTATGCAAAGTGTCTGCTCTGTGTGCTCGCCTCTGCCACCCTGGCCGTGACGTCAGGACCTCCGCTGGCAGTTGCATCCGGTTTGGGTCGGTTGCCCTGGAGACGGATATACAGAGGAACGGATCCTGGTGCTGGCCTGGAGGTGGCGGAGGTCCTGATACCTGTGGACCAGCTGCGCCTGGCGGACCAGCTGCACCATGAGCCAGCGACAGGTGCTTCAAGGTATGGCCCGGGCAGGCGGGATCTCGGGAGGGTTGGGACAGCAGGCCACGGGACGGCTCCACTGGGTCTCTCTTTTTAGTGTTCGAGCAGTACCAGAAAGCCCGGACGCAATTCGTGCAGATGGTGGCGGAACTGGCGACCAGACCCCAAAACATCGAGACGCTGCAGAACGCAGGTGAGCCTACACTGGTGCGTTGCCTAACTGTCTCAGCTCATGCCTTGCTAGCTCTGATGGTTACTTTGGCACGCCTAACCTGCGCTGTCCCTAATTTCCCATGCCCTCCGACCTGCCACCTCATACCAAATTTACCTTTAATCTTTTTTTTCTCCTGGGCCCTGTCCCTCCCAGTCCCTGACTCCCATCTGCTGTACCTTTGCTCCTCAGCTGCTGTCCTCGTGGGTTCCTTGCCTGCTAGGCATTTTTGTGTGTGCATGCACACCCCGCGCGCCTGTGTGTGTGTGCCCTGGGAACCAGAGGAGAACATGTCCAAGTTCCTCCTGTGCAATCTCAGTCCTCTTAGAAATCTTAGAGGGTGAGGATAAGACCATGAAAGGGGTTGGTGTCTTTATTTCCATTTTCTCTGAAGTCAGGCAGATTGTCAGGTTGATTTAAAGCACTATAAACTGCCTGGAAGTCATTTTGCATAGATGCTAATCTACACTAATCAGACCCATTTTGCCCATGGGCACATAGCCTGGTTCCTGCCAGGCACTCCTGTGGTTGATATGGGTATGTCTTTCTCGCACAGGAATCTGAACCCTGCCATTTCTGCAAGACTGGCTGTTAGCAACCTCACAGCTTGGGGAATCACAGGCGCCTGCCACCATGCCCTGTCTTTTTGTGGGTCTTTAAGCTAGCTCAGCAAGCACTTTACTCACCAAGCCATCTCCTCTCTCCCTCTTGCCACCTTTTGACCATCTTAGGCTTCCATACAATAAAGAAATTCCAAACAGACTACATAGTGATTTTGGTCCTGTTTAGGGAGAAAGGAGTGCTATGCTCCTAGACTGGAAGTAGGCAAAGACCTGGTTTTGTAACACCCTTATGAAGCTCTAGCGAGGTAGGGAAAGAGGGAGGTAGGTAGAGGGAGAGGGGAAAGGAAAGGAAAGGGGAGAGGGGCAGAGTGAGGCAGAGGGGAACTGGAGAAGGGAGAGGGAGACGAGGGAAAGCAGTACAAGAAGAGGAAGAGGCAGGGGTGAAGGGGGAGAGGAAGGGGCTATCGCTTGTCCAGATCAAACATGAACCTCAAGTGAACCCTGAGATGTCTATCACTATTTTGTCTTTAAAAACCTTGTCTTTCGAACAATTTTAAGCCCAGCACTTGGGAGGCAGAGGCAGGTATATGTCTGTGAGTGCAGGCCAACCTGGACTACAGATCCAGTGCCAGGACAGGCTCCAAAGCTCACAAGGAAACTCTGTTTTGAAAAAACCAAACCAACCAAACAAAAACAGAAAACAAAAAATCAACCCCTCCAAACAAAAACAAGCAAAGTACTTCTCTTTATAAGGATATCTTTTTGTTTAAACAATTTTTATTTTTGTTTTTAGAGACAAGGTTTCTCTGTCTAACAGTCCTGGCTGCCCTGGGACTCGCTTTGTAGACCAGGCTGGCCTCAAACTCATTGAAGTCCACCTGCCTCCGCTTCCCAAGTGCTGGAATTAAAGGTGGCCACCACCGCCCAATAGTTGTGAGCTGCCATGTAGGTACTAGGACTTGAACCCAGGTCCTATGGAAGAGCAGCCAGCACTCTTATCCACTATGCCATCTCTCCAGCCTCCTTATAGGATATCTTTAAAACTAACTTACTTACTCCTGTACCTTTTTGGTCCTGTCTTTTGTCCCTGGGATGTTGATGTTTATTTTCATTGGTAGAGGTGGTGAGGGCAGCATTTAGAATTGAGAAAGGAATTTGTATCTTTAATTTTTAAAGTTTTGAGATAAGTATAGCTCATGTGCCCTATTTAGAATTGAGAAAGGAATTTTTATCTTTAATTTTTAAAGTTTTGAGATAAATATAGCTCATGTGCCCTATACCCTCCATTTACCTTCCTCTAGTTACATATGTCAGAATTTATTGTTATTACAATTATGATGCTGATATTGACAGAAATTCATTAATTTAATCCACATTTCCCCAGTCACATTTTCTTCTGAGTATTTCATCCTATGTAATTTTATCTCATGTGTATTCACCATCCTTATACCCAGGATATGTTACACTTAGATTAGTATACAGTATTCTTTCATTGTCATTTTGTAATCACCCCTACCTCCTTCTGTCCCCCACCCTGGCAACCACTAAACTAGTATCAATTTATAAGATGTCATCATTAAAACATTGATTGTTTTGGGGCTTGAGAGATGGCTCAGCCATTAGGAACTTGTACTGCTCTTCCTGAGGACTGGAGTTTGATTCCAAGCACCTAAATCAAAGGGCTCACAACCACCCATAACTCTAGATCCAGGGTATCCAATGCCTTTAGCCTCCATAGGCACCTGCACGCATGCACTCTCAGAAACATACACACACAAGCATGCACGCATGTGCATGTGCACCCACACATGGTTAAAAATAAATGTGTTATTTTTTTGCAGATGTTTTATGTAGATGAATTTTCTTTATTCTGTTTGTGCATATATACTCACAATCCTCCAAGTGTCCATAGTACAAACATCTAATTTATTGGTAATTTTTACATTTTAATTACATCGTCTCCTCCCATTTCTGTCTCCCCTGCTTCCTAAATTCATGGCCTTCTCTTCTTTAACCATTGTTGTTGTTACATATACATATAAATGAAATAAGCATATAAACTCAAGGCTGTTGGGTTCCTTCAGGGCCATTGGCTGCATGTATATGTTTCCAGGGCTCATGGCTTGGTATTGGGGAATAGCTATATATCAATACAACACAATATCATCAGGAGATGCATCCCTGGGAACGACCAATTCTTCCTCTCTCAGTAGTTGTTAATTGCTTGTGGCTTTTCATCTAGGGATGGGAGGGGCTCTAAGAGATTTTCCCCATCTTATGTTGGAATGTCCACCATTGTTGGAATTCTTTAATTCTCATGTTCGGAACTTAATTGCAATGGAAATCCAGTCTGTATTTCTGATAAAATTATCAGTTCCCTTCCTCAACACATGACTATTTGTTTGTGTGTGTGTGTGTGTGTGTGTGTGTGTGTGTGTGTGTGTGTGTGTATAATCTTTTTTATGTGTGTTGAGAGTTGAACCTAGGACCTTTGTTATGTTAAGGATGTCTTATATCATATATACATGTCTTTTAAACTAAATGTGCTGTAATGTATACATATAAACTATCTAAAATCTTTTAGAGTAGGGAAATATGTACAAAATAATGAATTAATTCTAATTGAAGGTAGATTTTTGTATGTGTGATGCTGGATATTGAATTTAAACTTTAGCTATGCTAACCAAGTACACTACCACTGAGCTCTACCCTAAACCTCAGATTTTTGAATGACTTGTCATACAAATATTTCCCATGAAGTCTCTTGCAGCAGGTCATTCTTTCAATTTGTCCCACTCATTCACTGGGTCTCCTTACTAGATATTTATCTTCTGCTGACAGATGAGTACATTAGGAATGTATTACAGAAGGGAAAATACACTAGTAAAAATAGGCAAGTCAAGCCCAGACCTTTGGCCTTCCTGGAAGATATTCATATTAAAATAGTATTGTTTATGTGGGTGATTTTAGGTGAGGAAGCACTTTTATTTTAATGGAAGTTTAGTCGGTGTGTATTTCTGTGCAGTATATACATGCCTGATGTCCACAGAGGCCAGAGGAGGGTACTGGATCACTTAAAACTGGAGTTATATGCACTTGTAGCTGCCATGTAGGTGCTGAGAATTGAACCCAGGTCCTCTGGAAGAGCAGCCAGTGTTGATCACTTAAGAAGGAACAGTTTTAATGACCAATGTGAATTTCTTATATTTTTGGTTGTGAGCCTAGCCTTTAACAGCTGAGCCATCTCTCCAGCCCCCAATATGAATTTCTTACAGCTATGATAATGGTAGTTTTTGACGTGTGTCATCTTGCACCTAAAATTAATTTATGAATACAATATTATGTATTTTCTTTAGAACTGTAATTTAACTGAAAGGAGAGAAACTTGTACAGTGATTTTTCACAAGTCTCTTCATTTGTAATTCAATGAACATTTATTACATCCACAAAATACAGTGGGTACTGAGCGCTGATGACGCCTGTGTGAACCTAAAAGGGATGTGGTTTATTTACTAATGGAAATGGGTATACATTGCTATTATATATTGCTATGTGTTTATAGTTATGGTGTATCTGAAGGGAGCTTATCAATTTGGGAATGAGGGGTACTGTTTAAAAGATACATCTAAGTATAAGTCCTAGGAATTAGCCACATGCAACTGTGTTTAGTCAGAGAATATTTTGCGTAAAAGCATAAACACAAGCAAAAAGGTGATACTGAATATAAGAGGTCAATGTTTAGGTATCGCTTATGGGTCGAGGGAGAGGCTAGAGAGGAAAGCAAGTCTACTCATGATGCTTGTTTTTCTCTTGATGTAAATGAACTCAGGCTTGTAGTTAGAACTGTAGTGTTTACCTCATAGATCTGAAGCAACGATTAAGTGAATTGATATTTGTTAGTTTCTTAGGGAAGCTCCTAACAGATGGGAAAGATGACACAAGTGTTTGCCGAATTAGCAAACAAATTTAGAACATACATTTTGCCAACCTAGAGTCGTTACTAGATAGCTAGTGAGAGCCTGTGGTCTCTGTTCCATCTTCTCATCCCTCCACACCCAGCAAGCACACACTAGACATGGCAGTTCTTGGAGGGGAAGGGAGGCCAAATGGGTTAGTTTATATTTAGACAACGGGGCACCCATATGGATATCAGGCATGGGACAAGATGGCTAACCCTGGACATCCAGGGGACTATGAGTTAGAATAAAATGGCTGATGCTGGATGTCTGAGGAACCCAAAAGTAAGCAGTGTTGTTACTTTGTATAATTATTTCTTGCAAAATGCCTCTTTTGTGATAAATGTGGCCTTGTGGTCAGAAGTAAGTGACTTAATCTTCACTAGTCTGGCTCTTTGTAGTCCTTTGTGTGCCTACATTCACTGTGGCTCATATGCTGGTCTGTGTATGTTTATGGCCATCTTTGTGAAGTCCATGTGTGTTGGCAAGTGTCTGGGTATCTGGGCATCTGCCTGCCTAGTGGTCTGTGTGCCAGTAAATAAATCCTTCTCCTCACAGGAATCCACTCATATCCAAGTTAACATTGAAATGCTAAATCAAAACTCGGAAGATATGAAAGCTAACAAGAATACATTTAAAAGGAGAAAATAAATAATTCTTGCTCGTAACAGTATCTTGATTTATTTACTACTACCATTGAATTCTCTCTGACAGCTGTGTTCTTTTTGTGATTAATTTGGATTGAGTAAAGTACAAGACTTTGTGTTATAAGGGATATAACATCTTAGCTCTTAATTGACTTTATAATTATGGCAGTGAAAAATTACTTCATGGAAAATAAGGCAAGTAGATGTGTTATACTAAATGTTTACTTCTGAGCTTTGACAATATAGTTCCTTCCAGCTGAATACTCTCTAAGCCTTTTCCTTTGCATGCCATCCATTTTTCCCCCAGGGGTCATCTGCTTAAGAGCCCTAGATCTCAACTTCGATGTCACTTTGTGTATCCCCCAGAGGCTGCTTTGCTGTAGGTGAGCAGAGCAGTCCTTCTCTAGTTGCATACATTACAATGTATTGAGATCATCTTGCAAACCTCTCTGAAGTTCTTTTGAGGACAAGGTGTTTGCAGCATCTTGCAGATTTATATTTTATATATTTCCTGAGAAAACTAAAGCTAAGGAGAATCAGCATTTTTGAGGCTATCCTGAGCTACATACATAGCTTGATTCTATTTCAAACAAGACAAAACAAAACACACAATAACAAAAACACACAAAAAAATAAACAAAAAATCATTCCATGGCAATTTGAAAAAGGAATAATTCTAAATGGCTGTTATATCCCAAATACTTATTTATTATAGTGGACTATATTAATGAATTATGCATCAATAATAAATGTATTGATGAAAAACTTAGCAGACTGGTTCCTTTCACACTAATTTGATAAAATTTACCTAGAATTTGGTAGTTTCTATTTTGTCTCAACTAATGTTCCTAGCACTTTAGAAATTTTACCGATTCCTACAACTTTATAAAAAAGTATAGTGTTCATCATCATTTTACATATGAGGAGATCAAAGCACACAGATGTTGGGCAACCTTGTCCAGGATCCATATCTAGGAAGTGGCAGAGACCAGATTTGAACAGTCAGTCTTCTTTAGATTCATACTTTTAGCCTCCTTATTCTGTTGTCTCTCAACACAAGCAATCATGTAGCAGGCAGGACTAAAGATCCTGTTTTGTTTGTAAAGCATGACATTTTTGTCATATCTTTATTGTACCCTCAACAGAGTATCTGAGTTAGATGTCATTCCTGCAATCAAAAGCGGTCCTTGGACTTGTAATTGTTGTTTGGTCACATGCAAACATCGCTTTGTCAAGATGTGATTGAACTGTAGCAATTACAGATTCATAGTATTAAAATAGAAGGTATTATTAAGATTGGAAAATTTAAGTCTTTTAAAACACAAAGTAACAAATATATAATGTATTTTATAAACTTATGATTAATTTTGAATTGAAAAATGAAAAAATAAACTGGTCAGAATCACTTTATTTTAAATCTAAAACCTAGATCAAAGGATTGTAATGGATGGACTATGACAATCCTTAAACCAAAAACCATACAAAAATTGAAGACTATCAAAGTACACTATTCAGAGAGTGTGAAGACAACCTGTAGAATGGAAGAGAATACACGTAAAGCATGGAACTGATAAGAGATTAATGTCTAAAAATCAATATTGAAAGAATTAGTGCAACTCAACAAAAATTATCCAATTCAAAAATAGGCAAATGACAAACAGATTGTTTAAGAAAAACATACAGATGGTCAGTATTTATTTGCAAAGATGCTTATTAGCCAGGAAAACGTAAATTAAATTTATTTGAGTGGTGTCTTCCTATAGTCCAAGATGGGGCAGGACTGTTGGTTAGGGTGAGTGTAGGCAACAAAGGGAGACCTGTGTTATGGTTGATCTTGACTGTCACCTTGGTTGCCTCTGTAGTCAATTAAGCCTTGGTTGGTTGCTCTGTGAGGACATTCCCAGGAATGATTAACTAACAGGAAAGGACCTCTCACAATGTGTGGCTGCCTTTTGCTGATATCAGAGCCCCAATCCTTCAAACTCCTAACATGAACAGGAGGCCAGTGACTCTCCTTGGAATCTTTTAGGCCTTCAGCACAAGATTGGGACTGATGAGGCATCTAAATTCTTACACTGGGTAGCTTTTGATTCTCAGCCTCTTGGGCATGCAGACAAACATTATTGTACTTTAAATCCCCTATCATATAAGCCAACCTAGTAAGTCTCCTTTTATAGTACATATCCATTCCATTGGTTGTGTTCCTCTAGGGTCCTATTCTGGCTAATATATTTCACTTGTTATTAATTTACTTAGCACATATGTGTGATGTGTGTATATGTGCATTTGTGTGTATGGGTGCACAGTGTGTATGTGCATGTGTGTGCTTGTGTGTGTTGGTTCAAAGTTGACATGGGGTTGATACTCCTTACTTAAATAAAAAATTCTAACATGGTTATTTTTGTGGGGATGTGGTGGTGTTTATGATGTGGTGTGTGTGTGTGTGTGTGTGTGAATGCAGGTATTCGGATGCCACAATTTTGAGCTGGTAATTGCTGTGGCAAGCCTGACTGACCAGGTGTGTTTTTTGTTTTTGTTTTTGTTTTTGTTTTTTTTGAGAATGGGGAGACTTAGGACCATAAAAGCAGTTGAAGTTCTTAAGTGGGACTTAATGGGCCATCCTAGTAGGATCTTGGAAGACAGTGGTGATAAGAACAATGTGGACTATAGAGGCTTCAGAGAGGAACAATATTATCGACTGGGCTAGAGACCATTTCTGTGATATTTTGTCAAAGAATGGCTGTTTGAGGCCAAAGTGAGGCATTTCAGACTAATTCTTTTGGCAGAGGAGTTTTCAAGCTAGTCTAATATTGACTCTGGACAAAGAGAAATAGAAAATGTACAGTTTGAGGAGAAAAAGAGCACCAGGAGATTTAATGTAGGAGTCTTTGTTTGTGCTGAAGGAGATGAGGAGAAATGGAATAAAGGGAAAAAGAAGGGAGTGATGCCTGGGGCTGAGACCCCACCAAGATAATCCAGTACCTTGTGGAAAGAACAGGCCTAAGGAATGCTCTGTTCTCAAGGAAACAAAGGGAAGCTGATGGAGATGTCATTCAAGCAGGGGCCTGGTCTCCTCAAAGCAGGCAAAGAACTTGGCAGTGTCAGCTGCCTGGTTAAAAAAAGGATTTGAGAATAAAGGGTTTGTGGGATCCTCCTGAATGGGTAAGTAAAGCTGCCGAAGCCAGGTATTTTTTTTTTATTTAAAATTATTTTTCATTTTCTATACCAACCCCAGTTCCCCTTCCTTCCCCTCTTCCCACCCCTCTGCCTCCCTCTTCCTATCCTCCATCTACTTCTCAGAGTGGATAAGGCCTTCCTTAGGGAGCCAACAAAGGCTACAAATTACTTATTTTGAAAAATCTCTGTTCAGTTCCATAATCAATTTTTATTGGGCTTTTTTTCTTTTTTGGTATATTCTAGATGTTAGCCTTCTATAGTGTAGGATGCTGGTAAAGGCTCTTCACTCAGTTAAGTTGACTTTGTTATACAGACACTTTTCAATTTTGTAAGGTCCCATTTGTTAATAAACAAAATAGAATTACATCACTTTCCTCTCTTTTATTCCCATAGCCCCTCCCAGGAACCTGTCCTTGAATCCCTCCCATGTTCTTCCCAAGTTGATAGCCTCTGTTTCTTTATTATTGTTACTTATATCTATGTACGTGTTTCTCAAAAATATACAAATACAACCTGCTTAATCTGTTTCTGTTATTTGTGTGTGTATGGTTTCAGGGCACTGAGCAATCAATCAGGGAGTACATCCCTGGGAGAGGCTAATCCTTCTCTCAACAGTCATTGGTTGTCTTGTCCTAGGGGTGGGACCCTTCAAACTTTTATCCATCAGCATCCATTTCTGGGGAGGTTGTTGCACAGCAGACTTCATGATGTTCTGGTTCTTGTAGTGTCTCTGCTGTCTTTTCTACAACATCTCCCAAGCCATAGATACAGGAGTTTTGATGTTGATGCATTAGTGAGGTTATGCTTTCCATGACCTGTTGATCTTGTCATTGTGTCCAGTTGAGATTTTCTGTGATCTCCATTTGCTGTAAAGACAATGTGGTGGTTTGAATAGAAATGGCTCCCAAAGACTCACGTGTTTGAATGCTTGGCCATAGATAATGGCACTATTAGGAAGTATGGTTTTATTAGAGTAGGTGTGGCCTTGTTGGAGGAAGTGTGTCACTATGAGGGTGGGCTTTGAGGTCTCAGATGCTTAAGATAGTGTGGTATTTACTTCCGATGCCTATGGATAAAATATAAAATGCTCAGCTTCTTCTCCAGTACCATGTCTGCTCAATTGCCACCATGCTTTCCTGCCATGACAATGATGGACTAAATCTCTGAACTGTAAGCTAGTCCTAGTCAAATGTTTTAATTTATAAAGATTTATTTATACAGTGTTCTGCCTGCATGTATGCCTGCAGGCCAGAAGAGAGCACCAGATCTCCTTACAGATGGCTGTGAGCCACCATGTGATTGCTGGAAATTGAACGCAGAACCTTGGAAAGAGCAGCTAGTGCTCTTAACCTCTGAGCCATCTCTGCAGCTCCAAATGTTCTCATTTATAATAGTTGCCATGGTTACAGTATCTCTACATGGCAATAGAAACCCTAATTAAGACAGAAGTTAGTACCAGGGACTGGGGTATTACTGTGATAGGCCTGACCATGTTTTTGTTTGGAGGAATTTGGATTTGGGGTTAGGAAAGCAGTGGATGCTTTTAAGTGCTGCTTAATGGCCCTGGAAGACAGTGATGCTGAGGGTTATCTGAACTGTGGGGGCCTGGAACAAGAGGTTTCAGAGGAGAAGAATGTTAATATGTAGCCTAGAGACTGGTCTTGAGATATTTTTGGTGAAGAACATGGCTGCATTTGACCTCATCTGAAAAGTCTGCTTGAGGCTAAAGTGAAGAGTTTTGGATTACTTCCATTGGCAGAAGAAATCTCAGAACAGCCTCATATAGACTCTGTTATGTGGTTGTTACTTGTCACTCTTATGCAGATCTATAATGAAAAGGAACAGGCTGAGAAAAATACAAACTGTACAGATTAAAGAAAAGCCTGGTGTTAAATGGAATGAAGGGGGTGATGACATCAGGGCAAGATTCTACCCAGCCAAGCTTTCTACTTGAAAATCTGAGACACCAAAGCCCAACCCCACAGTGACACACACTCTCCAAAAAGGCCACACCTAACACTGCACTCCCTATGGTCAAGCATTCAAACACATTAGTCTGTAGGGATCATTTCTATTCAAACCACCACATTCTACTCCCTGGCTCCCATACCATAATACCATAATGCAGGAATGCATTATAGCAATACCATAAGGCAGGACTGAATACATTCAGTTCAACTTCAAAAATCACCATAGTCTATCACAGTATCAGCAGCTTAAAAGTTCAAAGTTTCTTATACTCTTAACTATAACCCCATGTAAAACAAAAATGAAAAGGCAGACCACATATTTACAACATAAAACGGCACAGGATATACATTACTCTTCCAAATGGGAGAAAAAGAAGGATAGTGGGGGAATAATAGACAAAAACAAGAAAACTCCAAACTGAAAAGGAATGAAAGAAAACCACAGAGTGGGTGTGGTGGTACATGCGTTTAATCCCAATCAATGCTCAAAAGGCAGAGAAAGATAATCTCTATGTTTGAGGCCAGACTGGTCTACAGAGCAAGTTCAAGGTCAGTCAAAATTAGGCAGTGAAGGTAACCATCAAAATCAGAAAACTGGTGAAAATGTATTGGAGAGAGGCCATGTTCCAATCCCAGCAAAGAGCCAAACTTGGTAGCTTTGGCCACATGGTTCTTGCTTTAGAGTCAAGGATAGAAGAAAGGGGTTAGGTTGTGTCAGGGGTGTCCTGCTATGGAGACCTAGAAAGGCCATTGTGTGAAGCTGTGAAGTTGAAGCCTAGATTGCCTTGGAGACCCAAAAATGTTGGTGGTGCCAGAGGCATGGCTATCTGCCCTAGAGAGTTGCTAACAGCGAATGGAACTGGTACAGGAGAAAGAAGTGTGCCAACAAGGACGAAAGGTGTTGGAGATCTGAAGAGCACTTTGACATCAGACATGGAGATTCAGAGTTTGGAGCTGCAAAGATACCCTGACTTAATCGGAAGCCAGGCTATACCTAGAGCTGCAATAGGACAGCTCAACCCTGGAGGGAAAGGTGTCCTGACTTGTAGGGAAGTCATGCTACCTGAAGCTGGGGTGCAGCGAGGGATGGTCTCCCTGCAGGATACAGCAATCCTGCTCCTCTCCTAGAGATAGCCATTACAACTAAGCTCTGCTGTTTCTCTAATGGAACATCTTAGCAGAGCCATCTACTTCTGCAACCCAAGATGTTGCTTCTGCTACATCCTGCGAAAAGGGAAGCCTCTGCAGAAATGTAGCAATCTCCTCTAGCTCCAGGGTTAAGTTGTTGCTTTTTCTGCTCAACCTTGCTCAGCGCCCACACCCTTACCACCCCACCACCAAGGGAACGTCTGGTTCTTCTATTCTGCCCTGGTAAATGAAGACCTTTACCCAAGACTTTTGAGAAAGATTTATGTGGAAGGAGTCCAGGAGAGTGGCTGCCTCTGCCAGGTTGGGGAAGCACAGTCAGCAATTGAACAGGGCAGAGGGGCTTATAAAGTGCTTCTTATGGGCAGAGTTTTCCCAGGGAGAAGTTTTCCTGCTCAGGAATTGGTTAGTTTAGTTGGTCAGGGGCAGAGCTGGCTCTGGTTTTAGGGCCAAACTGTGTTTCACTGGTCCTTTTTAGCTCTTTTGCTCTATTTTCAAGGCTAAGGTATATTTATTTCATTGGCCCTGGTTCTAGGGACAAAGCGTGGTTCTTTGGCATTGGTTTCAGAATCAGGGTGTTTTTCTTTGATTCTGGGTTCAGAGATAAAGTCCTCCCTTTACTGGATCAGCTTTCAAATCTGCAATGCAATAAAATTTAAAATTGATAGCAAACAAATATCTAGTAAATACACAAACAAGTAGATTGAACAACTCGTGGATGATGGATGGGTCAAAGAAGAAATCAAGAAAGAGATAAAAATTCCCTGGCACTAAATGAAAAGGAAAACAAATGTAAGAAAGACAGTAAAACATATGGGACACATTGAAAGCTGAGGTAGCTGTGTAGCAACTTGAAAACTATGTGATAAAAACCTTTAAGACATTGAAGAAGGTATTAGAAGATAGGAAGATTCCCATGCTTGATAGGTTTCATATAGTAAAAATGGCCATCCTATTAAAAAAGCAATATGTAGAGTCAGCACAATCTCTATCAACATTCTAACACAATTCATCACAGAAGTTGAGAGGAAAGAAATTTCAGTTTTATACGGAAACACAAATTCTCAGAACAGCTAAAACAACCATGAATAATGAAAGAACCGCTGGAAGTATCACTATCCCCCATCCCAGCTTGTATTATACTACAGAGCTATACTAATAAATCAGCATGGTAATGGCATAAGAATGGATATGTTGATCTACTGAATTGGACTAAATACCTAGAAATAAGTCCACAGATCTATGGATACCCGACTTAGGACAAATAAGGAAAAAAAAATACACTTTGGAAAATAAGATAGCCTCTTCAACAAATGTCTAGCATTTTTTCATGTAAAAGAATGAAAATAGATCCATATTTACCGCCCCACACAAAACTCAACTCCAAATGGATCAAAGACCCTAACAGGAGACCAGGTACCCTGTCTGAATCTGATAAAGGAGAAAATGAAAGAGAAAAGATAGTCTTGAACTCATCATCACAAAGAAAGTCTTGAACTCCTCATCACAGGAAAAGACCTCCTGAACAGGACACTGATAGCATAGGCACAGATCAATAATTAACACATAGGACCTCATGAAATGGAAAAGCTTCAGTATGACAAAGGATACTTATTTAGACAAAGCAGCAGGATACAGGATGGGAAAAGATCTTTGCCAGTTACATATCCAATAGAGGGGCCCCAGCTAAGACTACTGGCAATAATGGAGAGGGTACCTGAACTGGCCTTCCCCTGTAATCAGATTGGTGACTACCCTCATTGTCATCATAGAACTGCATCCAGTAATTGATGGAAGCAGATGCAGAGATCCATAGCCAATCACTGGTCTAAGCTTTGGGAGTCCAGTCAAAGAGAGGGAGGAGGGATTACATGGGCAAGGGCATGGTCATGATCATGACAGATAATCTAATTAAAAATGGGACTCAGAATTTAGCAGAGTTCTCAAAAGATGAAACACAAATTACTAAGGAACACTTTTTAAAATGTCCCATATCCTTAGTTGTAACACGACAAATAAAAGACCCAGAGACAGATATTGGGGTTCAAGCTGAAGATCAGGGAAGCAAAGTAGTGGGTTACTAGCTCTTCATGTTCAGGCCGAATGGGCTGATCCTGCTGCTTCCAGGAGCTCTCATCAAACCTCAGACTGTAACCTCACCTCAGTGTGGCTGTAGAATGAATGCCTTATACTGACTCATGTCTTTTATACCCCTCTAGAACTTGGATTAAAGGTATGAGCTATAATTTTCTTTCAGACTGATTCAATCTTGTGTAGATCTGGGTGGACTCACAGAGATCTGTCTACCTCTTAATCCTGAGTCCTAGGATTAAAGGTGTGTATCACCACTCCCTGATCTCTATAGCTTGAGGCTGACTTTGCTTTCCTGAATCCTCAGTCAAGCTTTAAACTTACTCATCAGGGAAATGCAAATCAAAACTACTTTAGGAATTCATATTACACCAGTAAGAATGGTCAAGGTCAATAAAACAAACAACAGCTTATATGACAAAGATGTGGGGAAAGGAGAACACTTATCCATTGCTGGTGATGTGCAAACTTGTACAGTCACTATGGAAATCAGCGTAGAAGTTCCTTGGGAAATGGAATAGATCTACCTCATGATCCAGCTACACTACTCTTGGGCATATACCCAAAGGACTCTGCATCCTGCTACAGATAAACTTCCTCATCCATGTTCACTGCTTCTCTATTTACAGTATCCAGACATTAGAAATAGCCTTTATGTCCATCAACAGATGAATGAATGATGAAAATGTGGTACCACACTGAAATATTATTCAGTTGTTTAAAATGGTTGGAACTTGAAGAAACCATCCTGAGTGAGGTAACCCAGTCACAAAAAAAGGAACATGGTATGTACTTACTCATATATGGATTTTAGACATAGAGCTAAGGATCACCAATCTAGAATTCACACCATCAGAGAAACTAGGATACAAGGAGGAACCTAAGAGATTCATTCAAGGTCCCCCACAGAAAGGGAAAGGAACAAAATCTCCTGAGCATATTGGGAGTGGGGAAGCAGTTAATGGAGAAGGAGCTAGAAGAAAGAGAAGGGGAGGAGAGGAGAGCATGTGGAACTAGGAAGATTGAGTCAGGGGAGGAATGGACAAGAGAAAGAGAGAGAGACAGAGAGAGAGAGAGAGAGAGAGAGAGAGAGAGAGAGAGAGAGAGAGAGAGAGAGAGAGAGAGAGAGAAAGGATACCATAAAAGAGGAAGACATTATAGGTTTGAAGAGAAAACTGACTCTAGAGAAATGTTCAGATGATCCCAACTAACAATCTGAGCATCAGTGGAAAAGGCTACCTTAAATGCCTTAAATTAGATGACTAATTTATCTACCATCATAGAGTCCTCATCTAGTAGCTGATGGAGACAGAAGCAGACACCCACAGCTAAACACTGAGCCGAACTGGAATCCAGATGCGGAAAGGGAGGAGTGATAATAAAATGGGGGCAAGACCAGGCTACAGAAACCCACAGAGACAACTGACCTGAACAAGGGGGAGCTAATGGACCCCCAGACTGATAGCTGGGAAACCTGCATTAGACTGACTCAGACCCCTTAAACATGGGTCTCAGTCAGAAGCCCTGGGCAGTCTAAAGGACAGTGAAACCAGGATGTATCCCTGGTGCATGAAAGGACTTTGGGAGCACATTCCCCATGGAGACATACCCCCCTAACCTAGAGGCAGGAGGGAGGGCCTAGTCCCTACTCCAAATGACTTGACAGATTTTGTTGATCCCTCCTGGAAGGCATCACCCTCCCTGTGGAGTGGGGGGGGGATGAGATGGGAGGGTAGTGGTGGTAGCATGGGAAGGAGGAAGGGAAAGAGAACTGGGATAGATAAGTAAAATAAGAAAAAAATATTTATATGAAATTTGCAAGTAAATGGATGGAGCTAGAAATACTTAACCCAAGTGAAGTAACCCAGAACCAAAAAGGCAATTATTTTATTATTTCTTTATAAGTGAATGATAGCTTTTAATCTTTTAATAAGCATGCTACAATCTATAGACCCAGAAGTTAGGAATAGAGTAAGGGACTAAGGAGGAGTCGAGGATCAACTGATGAAGGGCATATATACTCACTTTTATTCATTTTATAGAACCACCACAGCTCCTCCTTCCTCCCCTCCAACCCACCCCATCCACTCTTCAGAAAGGGTAATGCCTCCTGTTGGGAGTCAACAAAGCCTGGCACTTTAGGTTGAGGTGAGAACCCCACCCCTCCACCCCCCAGCATCAAGGAGCAATGCATCCCACCACAGGGAATGTGTTCCAAAAAGCCAGCTCATGCACCTCCTGGTCCCACTGCCAGGGGTCCCTCTAACAAAGCTATACAACTGTTCTCCACATGCAGAGGGCCTAGTTAGGTGCCATACAGGCTCCTCTGTGTGCATTTGATCTCCTTTTGTTGTTTTATTGCTCTAACTAGAACTTAAAGTACAATATTGAAGAGATATGGAGAGAATATACAGCCTTGTCTTTTTCCTGATTTTGGAGGAATCACCTTGTGTTTATTTCCATTTAGTTTGATGTTGGCTGTCAGCTTGTTGCAAATTGCCTTTATTATGTTTGGATATATTCCTGTTATCCCTGATCCCTCCAAGACCTTTATCATGAAGGGGTGTTGAATTTTGTCAAAGGCTTTTCCAGCATCTAGTGAGATGATCATGTGGTTTTTCAGTTTGCTTATGTAGTGGATTACATTGATGGGCTTTTGTATGTTGAACCATTCCTGACTCTTTGGGATGAAGCCTTTTTTATCATGGTGGATGATTTTTCTGATGTGTTTTTGGATTTTATTTGCCAGTATTTTGTTGGGTATTTTTGCATCAATGTTCATGAGGGATATTGGTCTGTAGTTCTCTTTCTTAGTTGTGTCTTTGTGTGGCTTGGGTACCAAGGCATAGCCTCTTAAAAAGAGTTTGGTAATGAACTTCTATTGTGTAGAACAATTTGAGGAGTATTGCTATTAGGTCATCTTTGAATTTCTGGTATAATTCTGCACTGATAGCATCTGGCCCTGGGATTTTTTGGTTGGGAGACTTTTTTAAAAAAAAAATATTTATTTATTTTTGTTAATTTACATATTGATCCCAGTTCCCTCTCCATACCTCTCTCCCTCCCTCTGTTCCACCCTCCCATACCTACTTACCTTCCCATCCCATTTCCCCCCTCCACATGTAGGGTAATGCCTTCCAGGAGGGATCATCTAAATCTGTCAAGTCATTTGAAGTAGGGACTAGGCCCTCCCTCCTGCCTCTAGGTTAAGGGAGTATCCCTCCATGGGGGATGTGAAGATTTTTGATGACTGCTTCTATTTCATTAAGGGTTATAGGTGTGTTTAAATTGCTTATCTGTTCTTGATTTAACTTTGGTAAGTGGTATTTATTCAGAAAATTGTTCATTTTTTTAAAATTTCCCAGTTTTGTGGAGTACAGGTTTTCAAAGTATGACCTGTTGATTCTCTGGATTTCTTCAGTGTCTGTTGTTATATCCCCATTTTCATTTCTGATTTTGTTAATTTGCATGTCATCTCTCTGCCTTTTGGTTAGGTTGGATAAGGTTTGTCTATCTTGTTGATTTTCTCAAAGAACCAACTCTTTTTCTCATTGATTCTTTGAATTGTTTTCTTTGTTTATTCTTTATTGTTTTCAGCTCTCAATTTGATTATTTCCTGGCATCTACTTCTCCTGGATGATTTTGCTTCTTTTTGTTCTAGAGCTTTCAGGTGTGCTGTTAATTCACTAGTGTGACTATTCTCTAGTTTCTTCATGTGGGCACTTAGTGCTATGAACTTTCCTCTTAGCACTGCTTTCAAAGTGTCTTGTAAGTTTGGGTTTGTTGTGCCTTCATTTTCATTGAATTCTAGGAAGTTTTTAATTTCTTTATTTCTTCCTTGACCCAGAAGTGAAGAAGTGATGCAATTGAACATTGTTCAATTTTCCATGTGTTTGTAGGTTTTTTTTTTTTTTTTTTTGCAATTTGTGTTGTTATTGAATTCTAACTTTAAACCATGGTGATCTGATAAGATACAGGGTGTTATACCATTTTTTTGTATCTATTGAGGATTGCTTTATTGCTGAGTTTGTGGTCAATTTTAGAGAAGGTTCTATGTGGTGCTGAGAAGAAGGTATATTTTTTTGTGTTTGAGTGTAATGTTCTATACATGTCTTTTAAACCCAATTGGGCCATAACTTGTTAGTTCCTTTATTTCTTTGTTAAGTTTCTTTCTAGTGATCCCATTTAGTGGTGAGAGTGTGGTATTGAAGTCTTCCACTATAAGTATGTGAGGTTTTACGTGTGATTTGGGTTTTAGTAATTTTTTTTTTTATGAATGCTGGTGCCTTTGTATTTGGGGCATAGATGTTCAGAATTGAGACTTCATCTTGATGGCTTTTTCTTATGACAAATATGAAATAATGTTCTTCATTTCTTTTGATTAATTTTAGTTTGAAGTCTAATTTGTTAGATATTAGTATAGATAACTACACCAGCTTGTTTCTTGGGTCCATTTGATTGGAAAAAATTTTTTCCAGCCCTTTAGTCTGAGGTAGTGTCTGTCTTTAAAGTTGAGGTATGTTTCTTGTATGCAGCAGATAGTTGGATTCTGTCTTTGTATCTATTGTGCTAGCCTGTGTCTTTTTATAGGTGAATTAAGACCATTGATATTTAGTGATATTAACGATCATTGATTGCTAGTTCTTGTTAGTTTTGGATTTGTTGTTGTTGGTATTGTGTGTGCCCCCATCCCCACACTTTTATTTGGCTTTTGGTAATGTGGGATTATCTATTATTTCTTATGTTTTTGTGAGTGTAGCTAACTTCCTTGGGTTGGAGTTTTCCTTACAGAACTTTCTGTAGGGCTGGATTTGTGGATATGTATTGTGTAAATCTGGTTTTGTGATGGAATATCTTGTTTTCTCTGTCTATAGTGATTGAGAGTTTTTCTGGGTATAGTTGTCTGTGCTGGCATCCCTGGTCTCTTAGTGTTTGTAGAACATCTATCTGGTACCTTCTGGATTTCAGAGTTTCCCTGGAGAAGTCAGATGTAATTCTGATATGTCTGCCTTTATATGTTACTTTGCCTCTTTCTTTAGCTGCTCTTAATAGTCTTTCTTTATTCTGTATGATTGGTGTTTTGATTATTATGTGGCGAGGGAACTTTTTGGTCCAGTCTATTTGGTGTTCTGTAAGCTTCTTGTACTTTCATAGGCATGTCCTTCCTTAGGTTGGGAAAGGTTTCTTCTATAATTTTGTTGAATATGTTTTCTGTGCATTTGAGCTGGGCTTCTTCACCTTCTTCTATACCTATTATTTTTAGGTTTGGTCTTTTGTCGGTGTCCCATATTTCCTGGATATTTTGTGTTAAGAATTTGTTAGACTTAACATCTTCTTTGGTCAATGAATCTATTTCCTCTAGTGTATCTTCAGTGCCTGAGATTCTCTCTTTGTATTCTGTTGGTTATGCTTGCATCTGTAGTTCCTGTGTTTTCTTTTTTACCTCTATTTTAGTTTTCAAGTGTTGAACTGTTTGAATTGTTTCCTTCACCTGTTTATTTTTTCTTTCTTGAAGAGATTTATTGATTTCTTGTATTTTTTTGATTTGTGTTTTCTTCCATTTCTTCATTTCTTTTTGTCTTTTCTTCCATTTCTTTAAAGGATTTCCTCTAAGGGCCTCTGTCATCTTCATAAGGTTGTTTTTAAGGTCATTTTCTGAGCTTCCAACCTAAGAAAAGGAATTAAAGAGAAACTTATGCAGTGACGGACACCATCAACAACAGAAAGCTGATATAAATGTAATTAAACACGTGGAGGGAACCAAGTTCCAGCTCTGTCAAGCAACAGAACTTGGCAGCTTCAGCCACATGGTGCCGCCTCTAGAGCCAAGAATACAAGAAAGAGGTTATGAAATCTTCCTCTGTGGTGGTGTCATATTAGTTTCTATGTTGTTGAGTGTGTTCTTATATTGTTGTCTTTCCATCTCATCTTCTAGTGGGTGCAGGTGAAGCCTCTCCAAGTGGGTGTAGAGCCTAGGCTCTGATGGCAGCAGATGCTGGATGGTTTCTGTTGTCCCCAGACTCTGGGGATTTGGTGGTGGGATGGGACTACATGCCCTGGTCAAGGACATCCAATGAAGAAGTGGGGAGGGAGGCAGGAGAATGCCCAGTACTCACTTCTCCTGGTGGGTGCAGGGCCAATACTCTGATGGCAGCAGATACTAAATCTTTGCGATTTGTATAGGCTACTGTTTTGTCTTGTTGATTGTATCCTATGCCTTATAGAAGCTTCTCAGTTTCAGGAGGTTCTATTTATTGATTGTTGCTCTCAGTGTCTGTGCTACTTATGTTATTTGGGAAGTGGTCTCCTGTGCCAATGTGTCCAAGGCTACTTCCCACTTTCTCTTCTATCAGTTTTAGTGTAACTAGATTTATGTTGAGTTCCTTGACCCACTTGGACTTCAGGTCCCCCACCTCCCAGGAGAGACTCATGGTAAGAATATTTATTTAATAAACAACCATTTCTCGTTTTACAAACCAATCCCAGTTCCCTCTTCCTCCCTTCTTCCTGCTCTCCCCACCTTCCCCTCACCACCCCCATCTACTTCTCAGCAAGGGTGAGTGTTTCTATGGGGAGTCAAAGAAGCCTGGCTCATCCCTTTGAGGCAGGACCAAGACCCTTTGCCCTATATCGGCTGGGCAAGGTATCTCTCCAAAGAGAATGCGCTCCAAAAAGCCAGTTCAAGCTCTAGGGATAAATTGTAGTCCCACTGCCAGTGGCCTTATAGACTACCCAAGCCACACAATTGTTACTCACATTCAGAGGGCCTAGTTTGGTTGTATGCAGGTTCCCCTGTTGTTAGTCCAGAGTCAGTAAGCTCCAACTAGCACAGGTCAGCTGTTTCTGTGGGTATCCCCCAAATGGTCTTGATCCCTTTGTTCATATTATCACTCCTTCCTCTCTTCAACTGGACTCTGGGAGCCCAGTCTAGTGCTTAGTTGTGGATCTCTGCATCTTCTTCCATTAGTTACTGGATGATGGTTCTATGATGTTAATCCAGGTAGTCATCAATTTGATTACAGGGGTAGGCCATTTCAGGCACCCTCTCCACCAATGCTTAGGGTCTTAGCTGGGGTCATCCTTGTGGATTTCTAGGAATTTCCTTAGTGCTAGGTTTCTCAATAGCTCCATAATGGCTCCCTCAATCAAGATGTCTTTTTCCTTGCTCTCCCTCTTTGTCCTCCCCCAGCTCGACCATCCAATTCCCTCATGTTCTCCTCCCCTCTCCCTTTCTCCCTTTTCTCCCCCTCCCCTTATGCCCTCCCTCCCCACACTGTAATCCCAATTTTCGCAGGAGATCTTGTCTATTTCCCCTTCCCAGGGCAATCCATATATGTCTCTATTAGAGGTCTCTTTGTTACCTAGCTTCTCTGAGGTCATGGACTGTAGTCTGGTTATCCTTTGTTTTGAGTCTAATATCCACTTATTAATGATTACATGCCATGTTTGTACTTTTAGGTCTGAGTTACCTCACTCAGGATGGTTTTTTCTAGATACATACATTTGTCTGCAAATTTCATGATGTCTTTTTTTTTTTTTTTTTTTTTAACCACAAGTAGTACTCCATTGTGTTGAGGAGGGTTGATCTAGGTTGTTTCCAAGTTCTTTATGAAGATGATGAGACCCTTAAAGAGGAAATGAAAAATTACCTTAAATAAATAAAGGAAAAGACAAATAAAAAAGTAGAAGAAATCTCTTAAAGAAAGCCAAGAAAACCAAGAAAAAACAATAACATGTGAAGTAAACAGTTCAAACTGTTCAAATACTTCAAGACCTGAAAATTGAAATAGAGGCAATAAAGAAAACACAAACTGAGGGAATTCTGGAAATGGAAACTCTTGGTAAATGAACAGGAACTACAGCTGCAAGCATAACCAATAGAATACAAGAGATGGAAGGGAGAATCTCAGGCTTTGAAGATAAGATCCAGTAAATAGACTTTTGTGTGTATATGCTAAATCATGCTTTAAAATGTATATGTGTTTTGCTTGCATGTATGTATGTATACCATATGTATGCCTAGTTTCTGAGGAGGCCAGAAAAGGTTGTCAGATACCTGGGAATTGAAATTACAGACAGTTGTAAGCTACCATGGGGTTACTTGGAACTGAGTGCAGGTCATTGGCAAGACTACCAAGAGCTCTTAAGTAATGCCTCTCCAGCCCCCATGTTTTGTTTTCTAATAACAATTTTGCTAATTTCTGTTTTTCATAATTTAACTCAGGTGTAATGTCTTTGCTGAGGCCTCTTCTTCTGGATGTGGTCCCAACAATTCAACAGACTGCTGCTTTGGCTCTGGGGAGATTGGCCAATTACAATGATGACTTAGCAGAAGCAGTTGTGAAAGGTGACATTCTTCCACAGCTTGTTTATTCATTGGCAGAACAAAATGTAAGACTTTTTCAAAAATAATTTATGTATTTTTGGTTTTAGATAAAAATGACAATTTGGTCACAGTTGTGGGTTTGAAGGCATTAGAATGTTTATATTATTTTGAGTTGGGTATGGAAGGCAGCTTCTCACCATCATTATTATTTTACATAAAAGAAATTTTTTGAGGCATGAATCAAATAGTGTGTGTGTGTACATGGGAGCTTTGGACAGAGCTATAGGATCTGTCTGAGGGAAGAGTGTAAAGACTCTAGGCAAATAAACACTTTCTTTCTGCCATTCTTATATGAAGGAGAGAACAACTTTAATGAAAGGTTTGGTAAGCATTTTTTTTTTTTTTTTTTACTAAGTGGACAAGCATTACATGTGCCTTCTGAATGTGTTCCACCCCAGATGATACAGAATTTTTTTCTGTACAGTGCCACCAATTTAGTTTATACAATAGTTTAGAATTTAAGAATTTTAGACTATCCATTACACACTATAAGTTTGTCATAACCTAAGTATGACATCAACTTTTCTTGAGATCTTTAAGGCTAAATTTCTACTTGCATATGAAACATAGCTCAACCAGAAAGTGGGTAAAGGGCTTGAGTATTTTCCCAAAGAAAACCCTATAAATAGTAAAGAGCATGTGAAAAGGAGCTCAATGGCATTAGCAATGAAAACACCTCTTATCTATTAGTATGACCGTAATGAAAAAGAATTAAAAATGGGAACAAGTGTTAGTGATGGTGAAGAAAAATTGAAACCCTCATGTGCTGTTGCTAGGCACATAACATGATACAATTTCTGTGACAAACCATTTGGTAACATAAAATAAGATCAATGCCACAATAAGATGGTAATCTTATGGGGCAACTTTCCTTCCCATTGTACATCCAAAAGCACCACTCAGAAGTCTGTGTGTGCAAACAGCTATCAAAAAAATGAACAGTTAAACAAAATACTGTATCTATATGACTGGAGCACTGATAAGTGTGATATTTGTGATTATCAAAACTATTTTATCAGGTTTTGAAGAGATGGCTCAATGGTTAAGACCACATTCTCCTCTTACAGAGGACTTTAGTTTGGTTCCTAGCACCCATGTCAGGTGGTTCACAGCCACCTGTAATGCCAGCACCAGGTAACCTGATAAGTGTCTTCCACGGTACTTACATGTACACACAAACATGTACATATATACACACAAAACCCTCTAAAAACTCCCACCTTTAAAAATGAGAAAGCACAAATAAAATGAAAGAAACAAACAACAACAACAAAAAACCATTCCAAGTGAAAGATGACAGACGGAAAAAGCTATACGTTATATAATCCCATGCATACAAAATGCGCAAACATGCAAATTCATGGCGAGAGAAGCAGATCTGTGGTTTTCAGGGACCAGGAAAAGAGGAGGAATGGGAAAGGACTGTCCCAGTCTCTGATTGAGAATATAGGTGATTGAGGTGATATGACTATGAAAAAAGGCATGAGAAAAGAAATTTTTATGATGTATTTTATAAGAGAAAAGTATAATTGTGCAAAAAAGTTGATTTAGTGTATAGGTTCGAGAGTCATTTAGTAATATCTCTGCACAGAATCACAAGCTTTCATTTTCCTATGCATGCCCCTTCAGGAGCTACTCGTAGGCTTTCCTCTTCCAGGATTCTTGCTCTCCCCTTGGTCAGCAGGCTCTGCTATTTTAAGTTCCACTTAAAAGGCTTCAGAAATTTTCTGAATATGAGTTAATGTCTGCCAACTATAAAGAGACAGATAGTTGCAGGCAGAAAAGTGATGGATGGCATGAGTGCACCACATAGCCCTTCTTCCACCAGCCTGGAGCCACTTATCTTGAGATTTCAACTTTTTTTCTAAGTAGGTTCAAATCTTGTGTTTTAGCTTCACTTAAAAAAAAAAAAAAATCTGTGCTCTCTTTTTTCTTTTTCTTTTTCTTTAAATGTTTTACTTTCACGCACAGTATTAGCTTTCACCATAACATTTTCAGCCTTGTTGATTCTTGTTTTCTTCCCATCGACTCTCCCCCCCCACCCCCCGCTTGCCCTTCTCTTTGACTCCATGACCTGAACTATGTTCATGTTACTTGTGCCTGATAGGTCTCACTCGGCTTCCTTTTTCCATGTCCTATAACCAGTTTCTCCCATGTAACATCATATAAACATTGTAAGCCAGTTTCTGCAGGTGAGACGAAATGTGTGGTTTTTGTCTGCATCTTTCAAAGATTCTTACTAATTCTTTGAGAATATCATACAGTGTATTTTGATTATATTCATTCCTTCCCCCAACTCCTTCCATACCCAACCTCTCCACCTCACCTTCCTAACTCATAGAAAACTGTGTTTTCTTTATTCTTGTGCTCCATCAAGTCCAGTTTGTGTTACCCAGCTACCCTTGGGAGTGAGGCCTGCTCTGGGATATGGTTGGCCATCCAGGCATCACATCATTAAAGGAAACTGATTCATTTTCTCCCAACAGCTGTCAAACGCCAAGAGCTCCTCAGTTAGTTTTTCACTGGGATTTTGTCCTCACTTCCTTCTTCACTGGAATTATTGTTCAGCTTGAGCTTGTGTAGGTATTGTGCATGATTTCACAATTCCTGTGTGACTGCCTTCTTGTGTCTGGAAAACAGTTTCCTTGATGTTATCTACAAGAATCAAGAAAGGAAGAAAGGAGGTACAGACTTTGAAGGATCTGAAGTATGAGAGGTAGTAGGCAGCCTATTTTAGATGCAAAAATGTAGGAGAGAAGATTTTTTTTAGGTGTAGAAAGTGATGGACAGACACTATTTTGGTGAGATACAGGTTAAAATATTGTGAGTTAAAAATGTGCAAAATTACAAAAACCAACTAGAAAGAGAATGTTAAAAAGAAAGAAAATGTTAAAAATGTTAAAAAGAGAGACAAAAATGAAAACAGACACAATGAAACAGATTGTGGAGGTGTACAATTAGGGATGGTTACAACCTTTTCTGTTGTGGATGTGGAATTTGTATATAAATAAGCTCCCTATTCTTTTGGCAAGTCATCTATAAAAACATTAAAAGCAACTTCCAAAATGTTTTTAGATGTAATTTTAGTCAATACCCATGAGGTATCTTCATTAGATCCTGAGTAATATGCTAATGGAACGTGTTGAATATTGTCAACATGGAATAAGTAATCAGCTGAAAATGTAGGTGGAGCTTTTCTTTTGTCCTGACCCTCTGGTCCAGAATAAACACACAAAAGCTTATGTTGATGAAGAATGCTTGGCTATAGCTCAGGCTTATTACTGACTAGCTCTTACAGCTTGGCTTTACCTGTCCTATAGAATCTTGCTTCTCTGGCGGCTGCTTGTGTCTTCCTCTTGATGTAGGACAAATCAACTTTATTATCAACCCATGAGAGTTCACAGCAACCAACTGCATTTTATTTACTGACACAGTGATTTCTACAGGCTCTTTACCAGTAAGCTGTAAAGATGTGTCCTTCCCATCATTAAGTCTATAAATTGAAAAAAAAAACAATCAGTTCAGGATCCCCAAGGCCAAGTTCACAGCACAAAGGATGTTTATTTGCCCTAGCAGGACAGAGGGCAGGGAATAAGAGACAAAGATAGGAAATAGAGAATGAGGGAAAAGGGGAAGGGAACAAAGGAAACCAGGTAGGGATATTTGTCCAGAGGGACAAAGGACTGCCCTTGGATAGAGAGGAGACAAACTTGGCAAATAGGAAAATGATAGTTTATAAAGGCACAAGGGGAAACTCTGGGTTAGGATGAGGTGTTAAATTTTAATCATGTATGTTAAATCAGGTGAGCCAAAGGGGGCTTTTGATTCCTGGACTTCAATACTTTGGTAGCTGGTCCTTGGTATTCTGCCCCAGGAGGAGGAAGCGGCCAAATACAGGAACAGACTTTGGTAGCTAGCTTTAGGAATGTAATCCAATAGATTTTAGCAAGGCAGAAAGAATGGGTGAGAAAGGCAGGGTCTTCCAGAGCCACATGCTCAAGTGGGGTAGTGTTCATTCATAAGTTTTTCTAAATAAGGAGCTAAAGATCATGTAGAGATCATGATATGCATAAATTCTATAATTGATAAGGAAGAGATTAATTCTATGAGTTACTGCTTTAGTAGTAGCTTTATTCAATGAGCTAATAATATGTTCTGCTTCAGATGCTACATATCTTATAGAATTTAACCAAGAGACCCCAGAAAGCATCTTAAAGAGCAGAGCCAGACTCTTAGTACTGGTAGGCAAGTAAGAACATACACAATCTGACATTGCCTGAAATTTAAAATTTTGTTCTTTCAGTTTATTTATCCTGAAAGCCAAGCACACATTTAAGCATTGATTTGATGAGGAAAGTGTCTATCCTATGCGGAATGACCAATACCCTGGAAATTTAACCAGCACTGGCATAAGTGCTTTTCGTCTTAGCTGCAATTGTTTCTAGGCTAGATGTTGGGCTTGTTTTAATTTTTTTCTCTCATGAAGAAATGATGAATCAATCTATATGGAGTTATTCCCAATGTGAGGGAAAGCAATAAAAAAGTAAACAAACAAAAATCTAGCAAAGGAAAAAGCTAAGCTTTGTGAAGCCAAGCTAGGTCATGCTGCAGTGGGTAGGGACCAACCCACCACTTCGGGGAACTGAGGTGTTAGTTGCCACTCTGCCTGGTGGGCTGTGTGTGGAAAAGGCTTGCAGGCAGCAAGCAACCACAGAGCTTTGAGTTCTAGTCAGATCATGAAGGAGGGAAAGCCCCAAAAGTGTGTGACTGGCCTGGAAGTTCAGTGACTACAGAGTCCATTCTGCCCACCCTGCCAAGATGTGTCCAGCAAAGACATTCTCCCCATCTCCATTTTATAAAAATAATCAACAAAGATCTTCTCTCCCCTCTATAGGTTCCCTTTATATTAGTTCCTATTTATATAAAGTTGTGGAGTTGTAGCCCTGAATTATTTTGTTTTGTGGATATTAACAAACATTTCAATAATTGTACAAAATGCTTTGTTGCCAAGGACTGAGAAGAACCAAGGCTGATCTCATTCTCACTTAAGGTATTGAACCCTTTCCAGGCTCAGGTTTTCTGCATCCCTAATCTCTATTTTCAAAAAAGCTTTTCTTGCCTTCTCCTGAGATTTTATGCCCCACATTGGATGCCAGTTGCAGGGGTCCCTGCAAGCGTCATGGCTTGTAGGGAAATGAATCTTGAAAAGGTGAGAATAAAAAATATGTTCATCTCAACTTAGTCAGACAAGAACTTGTGGAGAGTTGATGCCAGGTGGCTTATTTCCAGTGTATTTAAGCACAATGAAATTTGGGAAAACATATTTCCTGGTGTAATACAATCCTTGGTGTGCAAGGAGACATAATTACATTGAAACTCAATGTATGTGTCATTTAGCTACGTGTATTTAGCTTAAGAGCCTAGGGGAGGATCTGGCATGGGAAAGATATCAGTCATAGGATAGGTAGCATAGAGGTCATTTTGGCTACTGGATGCCTACAGTCCTGGTCGTGGAAACTTCACATGGCCTGGCCCTTTAGATAACACAGATCACTAGACTGTTAATCTTCAGTTCCCAGGCTTCTAGATGGAAATACAGATTTTATGTCCTTTCCTTTGAGAGGACCATCATGTGTGATTAATATTCATGGTTTCCCTGGAGATCTGTGTGCACATTTCTAAAAAAGGGCAAATAACTTATATTCTACTGTTTAGCTCATTTCCTTACTAGGAGAAAATTAAAGTATATGACTATTTTTCCTTTATGTTTATGTGGTTACTGCTATGAACATGTTGAAATATGGTTGTTATTGCAGGATAACTTATTTAATTGAGGTCATGAAAGTCCTGCCATGCTTAGAGGCTGAGGCAAGCAAAGGAAATGAGTCAATTGACAGAGCATGATGATGTATTTGAGCGATCTCAGTGTTCCCATGAGTTAAGTAATACCTTCAGCAGCATGAAATCTCATGCTTTGTGAAATTACAAAAAGCATTTTGTTTACATTTGATTTTTACTATATACAAATGCGTACTTAAGTGTAAGAAAATTGAAAATGTAATTTTAAACATACTTTATTTTCAGTTTACCAAAGAGGAACAATGAGAGAATTTCAAAGAATCAGTGATTTTTCAGGTTAAACCTTCTCTTTTGTATTCCAGATCTGTTAAACATTCCTTAATGTAATTTTAAAGCTGGTTTTGGTTTGTTCTTCTCTTTTCCCTGATAGCGTTTCTACAAGAAAGCAGCTGCCTTTGTCCTGAGAGCAGTTGGTAAACATTCCCCTCAGCTGGCCCAGGCCATAGTTGACTGTGGAGCTCTGGACACATTGGTGATATGCTTGGAGGATTTTGACCCTGGTGTTAAGGAGGCTGCAGCCTGGGCACTGGGATATATTGCAAGACATAATACAGGTAATAGAGCATACCTGAAAATAGGGTAACTCCAGATTTATTACATAAACCCAGTTTTAATAAACATTAGATTGAGTTTTAGGGTGACAGTCTAGCTATTTGGACCACAGTCTCCCAATATACTTATGCATATTGGTCTTACAAGAAGAAAAATTTGAAGGAAAAGAATGGTGTGGAGGAATGGCATTGGTCCTCAAAGGCTTTGCTAGCCAGTCATAACTTGCATGCTTGTTAATACCAGCATTTAGGAAGGAAGCTGAGGCAGAAAGATTATAAGTTCAGGGCCATCCTGAACCACTCAGCAAGGTCTTGTCTTAAAACCAAAATAAACAAAGCAAACAAAAATAAATATACCAAGTCAACTAATCAAATAAAAATATCCTTGAGTTTGTTAATGAATAATATCTTGGTTTGTCACCTATCAGAATTCATTGGGCCTTTGTTATAAGTAATATTTAAAATGATAGTTACATAATGCTGGATACAAATATTAATAATATGTATAGGTTTTCATATAGATATAAATTATAGAATTACATGTTTGCATTGTAGTTAGTAGAATTAGCATGTGTTCAAAACTTACTTTTTTAATTGTGTTTATGTATAAAATAGCAGCTACTGTATACTGAATAGTTCTAGGCCTGACTCTGTGCCTTGAATTTCAGATACCATTGTCTCATTTTGATTGCAGATTTCTCATTTAGGTTCTTGTCTCCCTACTAAACAGTGTACTTAGAGAGGATGCCTGAAGTTATGTGAATGGTAGCACCAGAATTTGGGTTTAATTCTGACTGCCAAGTCCATGTGACTATCTACTTCCTGGGAACACCGATGACAGCCCATAAAACTATAAACATCAGTAGAGTCAGAAAATAGAACATAAGAAAATTAATTGAGAAAGAATGTTATTGTCATGCTTAGAAGGATTCAAAATTAATATGTTAAAATTCATTGCATAATATGTAGATCAGTGGTTCTTTGCCATTTTACTTTCCTTCCTCTCTCTCTCCCTCCTCTCCCTCCCTCCCTCCTTTCTTTCCTTTCTCTCTCTTTCTTTTTTTGATTTTTGAGATAGGGTTTCTCTATGTAGTCCTGGCTGTCCTGGAACTTGCTCTGTAAACCAGACTGCCCATGAACTCACAGAGATCTGTCTGCCTCTGCATCCCTAGTGCTGGAATTAAAGTTATGTAACACCACTGCCTGGCTTACAGCAGTGGTTCTTGACTTGTGGGTCACAACCTGTTTGTGGGTTGAACTACCCTTTACAGGGGTCACATATCAGATATCCTGCATATCAGATATTTACATTATGGTAGCAAAATTACAGTTATGAAGTAGCAACAATAATAATTTTATGGCTTGGGAATCACCACAACATGAGGAACTGTATTAAAGGGTCCCAGAGTTAGGAAAGTTAAGAACCACTACTCTAGAGTTTGGTCCACTTAAACCTCTTATTTAGTTACTCATTTGGTAAATAGGCAGTACTTTTTCTTTTTTTAAGTTAGCATATGTTAAGGAACTGTAACAAAAGGTGTCATTATAACATTTTCTTCCTCCCTCCCTCCCTCCCTCCCTCCCTCCCTCCCTCCCTCCCTCCCTCCCTCCCTCCCTCCCTCCCTCCCTCCCTCTTTCTTTCTTTCTTTCTTTCTTTCTTTCTTTCTTTCTTTCTTTCTTTCTTTCTTTCTTCTTTTTTTGTTTTTTGGTTTTTGAGACAAAGTTTCTCTGTATTGCTTTGGAGCCAGTCCTGGAACTCCCTCTGTAGACCAGGCTTGCCTCAAACTCACAGAGACCTGCCTGCCTCTGGCTCCCCGAGTGCTGGGATTAAAGGTGTGTGCCACCAACGCCCAGCTATAACATTCTCTCTCTCTCTCTCTCTCTCTCTCTCTCTCTCTCTCTCTCTCTCTCTCTCTCTCTCTCTCTCTCTCTCTCTCTCACACACACACACAGAGTATTTTGAGCTTACTCATCCTGCTCCCCACCCCTAGTCCCCATTACCCTCTGTTCTGCCTCCCACTAATTCTTTTCCTTTTCCCAACCATCCTCTGTCTTTGTTAGGATTTCTGTTGCTGTGATGAATCACCATGACCTAAGCAACTTGGGGGAACAGGATAGGAACTCAAGCAGGGCAGGAACCTGGAGGCAGGAGCTGACCCAGAGGTGATAGAGGAGGCTTGCTTCCCTTGACTTCCTCAGCCTGCTTTCTTATAGAATCCCAGGACCACCAGCCCAGGGCTGGTACCACCCACAATGGGTTGGCCCTTCCCCCAACAATCATTAATTAGGAAAATACACTACAGGCTGGCCCACATCCTGATCTTATGCAGGCATCTTAATTGAGATTTCTTCCTCTCTGATGACTTTAACTTGAGTCAAGTTGACATAAAACTATCTAGCACATCATTCTACTTTTGTCTTATTTTACCTTTTTGTTTACCTAGTGAGTTTTATTGGGGTTGAGAACTTGATACATGACTACCCAGTATTGCGTCATTTCTATTTCTCCCTCTCTCTTCTCCACCTCCTCTCAAATCCATGGCCTCCCTGAGCATTTATTTAGGACTGACTACTTAGGATTGGGAGCTTGCCCCTCAAGACAACTGATTCTCCTTCCTTCACACCCATTGGCAACCTGAAACATTTCATCTGGGGTGGGCCTCGTGAAACTTTCCCCATTTCTGTTGGCATGATAACTGGTGTGTCCTTTGCAGGTCTTGCTGAGAGTTCTTGGGCACAGCATCACCATTCTGTCCAGAAGACATGGTCTTGTAGCAGCCACCTGTTTTTTAGGTACTTAAAATCTGTTTTCCTGCTCATCTGCCGTGTTCCCCAAGCCTTAGGTGTAAGATTTGTGACTCATGGGGCTGACTATTCCATGGTCACTTACCCTCTGCATTTTGGTCAGTTGTGGATCTTTCTAAAAGCATCTTCAAGAAGAAGCCTCTTTGATGAGTGATGAGAGCTACACTGATCTATGGATATAAAGACAAGCATTTAGAAGACAGATGGAGACAATACTAATTTAGGGGGAAATGGTAGTAGTAGTAACATGAATGTTTCTGGCCTGGCAGGTACTGTGGCCCTTGAGCCCCAAATAAACACACGTATACTATATTAGTTATAAAGCTGTTGGCCATTGACTAGTGTTTCTTATTGGCTAGCTCTTCCTTAATTATTAATCCATTTCTATTAATCTAAATATTTCCATGTGGTCTTATCAAATAGGTTATGCCAGACCTGCAACTCCTTTGACTGCTCAGTGTTTTTTTCAGAGAAGAGAGCGATTTCCTGTTTGTCCTTGCTTATATCCTGATTTTGCCCAGCTATGTCACTTCCTGCCTGTACAGACCTCCAGACGTCTATGGTTAGCTAGTGGCAAGTTTCTACCCAGCTACATCACTCCCTGTCTGGCCAATTAGCCAATAAGTGTTTTATTTATTAACCAATAAAAGAAACATATACAGAAGAACATTCCCCAAGGATGGGGGTCTGTCTCCATCCTTGGTTTCTTGGCTAGGTTTGCAGCACCAGGCTGCTCCTTTCCTCCCTCCAACCCCACCCCATTTACCTCTCCTTGTTCTCTTTCAAATTCATAGCCTCTTTTTTCATTAATTACATAATATATGTACATCCATATACTCCTAAAATTATAAGTGTGCCTTGTTCAGTTTGTATAATGTTACTTGTCTGTATATTTTCAGATCTTACCATTTTGTATTGGATAGCCAGTTGGTATGCTCTTTTCTGGGAAAGACTATTTCTTTTGATTCTAAAATTCCTTAGTTGCCTGTAATTCTTTGTGTAAGGTTTGAGTCTTCATGATCTTCCCCTATCTATTTTAGCATGTCTACTTGTCTTTCCTTAGATTTGGGAAATTTTCTTCTATGATTTTGTTAAGGATGCTGTTTTTGACCTTGACTGTTTCTTCTTCTTCTATACCCATCATTTGTAGATTTGGTCTTTTCATAGTGTCCCAGATTTCCTGGATGTTTTGTGTCTGAATTTTTAATGTTTTCTTTGACTGCATTATTCATGTCTTCTACCTTGTCTTCAAGACCTGGGTTTACTTCATTCAGTCTGTTGGTAAGACTTTCCTCTAAACTTTTTGTTTGACTTCCTGAGTTCTTATTTTTGAGTTTTATCTCAGTATGGCTTAATGTTGTGATTCTGTGTCTTTGTTAAATTCTATTTTTTGTATCTTGAATTACTTTTAATAATTAAAATGTTCATGATTGCTATTTTGAAGTTTTTGTTTTGTGCTTCAGCTGAATTACTTTTCTCAAGGAATGTTGCAGTAGTGACCCTGGCTTCTGGAGATGGCATATTGTCTTGGTTACTGTGTTTTTGAGATACAGACCCTTGGAGTTACAGTGTTTGTAGTGGTTCTTCATGTGGATTACTGGTCTCACCATTGATGTGTGTATTTAGTTCTTTGGTTGCTGTTAACATAGTCTTGTCAGGTTGTGGATGAGAAGAATGTTTGATTTTCAGTCTTGGTGGCCACTCTGGGTTTTTAGGGTTTAGACTCCCAGCAGTCTCAGATCAGCACAGTGAATGAGGTGGGGGAATGTGCCGACCGGAGGTATCTTAAGTAGGGCTTGGGGTCTAGCTCCATGTTAATCAGTACTGGCAGAAATATGGGTCAGTTTCACATGTGTCCCAAGAGATGGGCAGGGAGGATGTGCTGGTATAGGCAGCAGTAGGTGGTCCAGTACCCTAGAGAGGTCAGAAGGTTTCCTGTCAATTGTGGTGGTTGTGGTTTCCCTGGAAGAGCATGGGTCTGAAGTTGGTGGAGACTCACAAAGGAATCACTATTTTTCTTTTGATGTCTTTCTATTTAATCTTGGAGATGTTTCGATATACACAAGTATGTGGAAGTCACAGGATTATGTGTATCACATCTATTTAAACTTGACATGCATTTCTCCAAGTTCCTTTCTAATTAACTAGGTGTTAGTGAAAAAGAGTAAATTTATTATCTATGTTTTTAGACATTGAGGTCATATTAAATACAATGACATTTTACCATGTCACACACACACACACGTGCAGCACATGAGTGGAGTTCAGAGGACAACTTTTAGAACTGTTTCTCTCTTTTTGCCACTCAGATCTGAGAGACTGGATTCAGATCACCAGGTTGACAACAGGGGCTTTCACCCACTTAGTCATCTCAACAATGAAGTGTAGTCATTTAACTTCAGCTTCCTAAACCACTTAACTTTTTTTTTTTTTTTTTTTTTTTTTTTTAAAGATAGGGTATCTTTAATATCTCTGTATTGCTTTGGAGCCTGTCCTGGAACTAGCTCTGTAGACCAGGCTAGCCTCAAACTCGCAGAGATCTGCCTGTCTCTGCCTCCTGAGTGCTAGGATTAAAGGTGTGTGCCACCAACGCCCAGCTTTAACTTTAACTTTTAAGTGTGAACAGCATCACCATCATGGCAATTGTGAGAGAGCATGCAAGGCTCTTCAGAGAGTTTTACCATGTGTTTATACTGGGCAAAGCAAGCTAAATTGCTGAGCTTTTACCTCTAAGACATTATTTGTAGTTTAAAGTAGACAAGTTGATACAGATTGGTAAAAATTCATGCAGACATCTGGGCAAACATCAGACAAGAATATATAGAGCAAGACTGCATTAAAATCATGTATAAAGAATTGGCTAATGATGCATTAGAATAAGTAAAATATACCTATGTCTGTTTGTCTATATCTATGTACACCAGCAGAAGGGAAGTCTTTACTTTCTTATTAAGAATTTTGCTTCAATTGGGTCTTCAGTGAACATACTTTGGGCTTGAAATAGAGGAGGGAATCACAGGGAAATAGAGGAGGGCATCACACAGGGAAATGGAGGAGGGGGTCACACAGGGAAAGGGAGGAGGGGGTCACACAGGGAAAGGGAGGATAGGACAAGAGTCTGTGTTCTCTGTGGAGAGCGCCTGGAATTCTCCTAGTCTAAGGCTTCAGCTTTGTTTTGTGTCACTGTGTGTGCATCATATTTTCTTTTGATGAACAATATTATTTGAACTTTTTTCCTCTAGACATTAGTATCCTATGATCCTGGCATCTCCATCATCTTGGGGTCTCCAACACAATCCAGGCTTCACCTTCACAGCTTCACACAGTGGCCTCTCCAAGGCTCAGTGTGGGAACTCTGCCATCATATGCCAGGCCTCAACAGTTTTCTTTCTTTAGTCATGAAGAAGATTTCACAACCCTTTATTCCTGTATCTGTTGTGACTCTAAAGCAGGAGCTATATGGCTGATGTTGCCACCTTCTGCTGTTGCTCTGGGTTGGGTCCTGGCCCCTTCTCGAATTACATTTGAATAAGTCTTGATTTGTTGTTGCTCTTTGGCAACAGATAATTCCTTAGGGCAGTTCTTTTAGCTGGGTGAGGTCTTGTCTTCAGAACACAACCCCCTTTATTCCTTTTCTCCTTGTCTCTTTCAGCACAAACCAGTACACTAACACTAAGTTTCCTTCCTGATTCTCTTTATCTCCTGTATATTTTGTGTTTCTTTTTGTTCAGCTTTTTTTTTTTTTGGTTGTATATCTGCATAAGAGTGTTTACTAGCAACCACATGGTAGAGTCAACATTAGGCTGCCTTAAAATCTCTGCCAACAAAATCAATTTAAACCTCTTCCATTTTACCTCAGGTGGATTCTTAGGACAAGGGCAGAAAACAGCCACATTCTGCCAAAATATCACAATGGTCTCTAGCCCAGTTGCTGATATTTCTCCCATGTGAAACCTCTTGAGCTGGGCCTCCACAGTTTGCATAGTTCTTGGCACTATTGTCTTTCATGGTCCTAATAGCATGGCTCATTAATTCCTACTTCTGTTCTCCTAGTTCAAAGTCCCAGAGTCTTCCACATCCCTCAAAGTAACAGCATGGTCAGGCCCGTCACAGCAACACACTACTCCTAGTACTAACTTCTGTATTAGTTACTATTCTACTGTCATGAAAAAACACCATGATTAAGACAGAAGAAAGAGTTCACTGGGGGCTTACAGTTTCTGAAGTTCTTAACTTCAGAACTTCAGAAACTGACTCAACATGACAGATGTCTCTGAACATCATGTCAGAGACCATGGCAGAAGGCAGGCAAGTACAGTACTGGATTAGTAGCTGAGAACTCACATATGATCTACAGCCTCAAGACAGAGAGAAAGCTAACTGTGGAATGGCATGGGCTTTTGAAACTTCAAAACTCACCCCGACAAGATCATACCTCCTCCAACAAGGTCATGCCTCCTAATCTTTCCAAAATAGTTCCACCAATTGGGAGTCAAGTATTCAAACATATGAGCATATGGAAGTGGGCATTCTCATTTAACTACCACAGGCATTATTCCTTAGGCAGTATAAGACAGCTAGCTAAACATGAGCCTGTTCCTACACAGTTTTTTCTTAATGTTCCTATTTGAGTTCCTACCCTGACTTACCTCAACAATAAACTAACCTGTAAGCTTAAATAAACCAGTTCCTTTCCTTAGTTGTTTTTGATCATGGTATTTATCACAGCAACAGAAATGAAGTTAGAAAACAGTTCACAGGAAAATAGGAGCTATACTGTATTATGCTAGCTGACATATTTTGGGTGCCCATTTTGATCTCATAGGTGGCTTTAGATAAATGACCCAGATTGCTTTACAAATAAGCTAATTGCCTTAATGACTTTCACTTAAGATAGAATATCTGATGGTTCAAAGGCAGTGATTTGTGGTATAATGCTATGACTTTGTAGAGCATTTCTTTGTTTCTTGTTTTTATGGTATAGTTTTGTCAACATGGCGAACACCAGTCACACTTGACTTTGTTCATATTAGCTGTGACTAGACCACTTTTCACCTTTAATTCAACTAAAAACAGATTCTCAATTTAGATATTTGAATTAGCCTCTTTTTCTTTGATTACTATCATTACATACACTTGTGTATATATGCATACACACAACCTCCTGAGTCTGGTTTTGGGGTGTGTGTGTGTGTGTGTGTGTGTGTGTGTGTGTGTGTGTGTGTGTGTGTGTGTGTGTCTCTCTCTCTCTCTGTGTGTGTGTGTGTGTGTGTGTGTGTGTGGTTTCAGGGATAAGCAGTTTGTATTGGATAACCAGCTGGGGAACTCATCCCTGGAGTGACTAAGTCTCCTTGTCTTAGTGAGCATTCTTTGTCTAGGAGTGAGACCTTAGAGATTTCCCCCCTAATGAATGAACATTTCTATAGATATTGTCATTGTTCAGGTGTTGTCTATGCAGCCATTTCTAGGAGAGGCAGTCTCACAGCAGACTTCATGCTATTCTGGCTTTTTCTGGAGAATTCTCAAAGTACTAAGAATAAATCTGCCATATGACCTAGCTACACTACTCCTTGACATATGTCAAAAGGACTCTACATCCTAACCTACAGATACTTGCTCAGCAGTGTTCATTGACACCTTTTTCACAATAGCTAGGAAACAGCCTAAATATCCTTCAACCAAAGCACAGGTAATGAGAATGTGGCAAAATACATGATGGAATATTATTTAGCTATAAAGAAAAATGAAGTCATGCAAATTGCTAGTAAATGGTTAGAACTAAAAAAAGATTATATTGAGTGAGGTAACCCAGACCCAGAAAGACTAACACTGCCCATTCTCTCTCATCTTTAGTTCCTAGTTCTAAATCTTCACAAGTTAGTGTATGATATAGAGTGACCACAAAAATCAGAAGCTTGAGAGTGGAATAGCTGGATACAGAGATATGAAGTACCTGATCTGTAGTTTTCTTTACTCAGCCTACTTTTAGCTGAAGTAAAGTGTGGGCTGGAGGAATGGCTCAGTGGTTAAAGGAATCTGCTGCCAAAGTTGATGACCTGATTTTGGGAGAACCAAGTCTTGAAAATTGTCCCCTGATTTCCACATGTGTGCACATTGCCTTGGCACCTGTAAACACACACACACACATACACTCAAAACAACAACAACCAAAACCAAACTGCACAGTGACAAGACATGACCTCAAGAATTAAAAGTAGAAAGACTCATTTTTTTCCTACCCAGAAATCCTTTTACAGGTGATTTAAGAAAGCATAAAATTTAAACCAAAGCTGTTAAATGGAGACATTCTTCTCTGCTTTGTCTTTCATTTCAGTCAATGTGAGTTAGTTCTTTATATATGCTTTTTTATTAAAACCATGATTTAATACTATATATTCTAACCATAGTTTCCCTCCTCATGATCTTCCTGGAACTTGTCCATATCATGCTTGGAGTTCTCTTTTGTTTCTCTTGGGTGGATGTGGTGTGTGAGAGAAACAGCAATCACCTATTCCATTAACTGACTTAAAATGCAGCAGTCTAAAGAGTCAGACACACCCTCATCCTTTTTATTTGCTGTACCTGTCAGTGAAAAACAGCTTACCCAAGAGTCAGTTACCTGTACTCACTTACTAACTTTTCTTGGACCGACAGAATTATCTCAAGCTGTGGTGGATGCAGGAGCAATTCCTCTTTTAGTTCTCTGTATCCAGGAGCCAGAAATTGCTTTGAAAAGGATTGCTGCTTCTGCCCTCAGTGATATATCAAAGCACTCTCCAGAGTTAGCACAGACCGTGGTGGATGCGGGAGCTATTGCTCATTTAGCCCAGATGATCCTCAATCCTGATGCAAAACTGAAGGTAATAAAAAGGGGGTTAAGAGACAGACGAGCCAGGGCTTTTATAGCCCAAGAAAATGAAAATACACATAGTAAAAAGAATCAGTAAATATAATCGAAAATATACAAATATATTATGTAGTTGTTCTTTTAATATGTGAAAACAATGCTATCATGTTTATACAATAGAGATAAGATTGGGAAAACTGTTTCATTTGTTTTGCTTCCATGATAAAAACACTATGACCAAAGCAACATGGGGGAAAAGGGGTTTATTTAGTTTGCAGGTTAGAGTCCACCACTGAGGGAATCCAGGACAGGAGCTCAAGGCTGGAAACAGGGAGCAAGACCTAGAGCAAAAACCATGGAGGAGAGTTGATTGCTGGCCTGCTTTCTTGGCTTGCTCCTTCCTTACACAGGTCAGGTCTACCTGCCTAGGGATGACACTGTCCACAGTGAGTTGGCACCTCCTATATCAATTAGCAACTAAGAAACTGCCTCACAGATGTGTCCATAGGCCAATCCAATCTGTTCAGTTCTTAATTTAATATTCCCTCTTCCCAGGTGACTAAGGGTTTGTGTCATGTTGACAGCTGAAGGTAACTGTGACATTTCATACTTGTCAACTTGGGCACATAAGTCCATCACTTTAAACCATAACATTTTCTTGTTTGTCTCCAAGATCTAACATTAATGTCATAATATAAATAAAGTACAATTTCTAAAGCCCCATAATCTTTAGAAACTCCAACACCTTAAACCTTCACTGTCTCTTAAAAACCCAGAGTCTCTTAGCTGTGCAATCCTGTAAAAAATAGTACTTACGACAAGATGGGAAAACCAGGGCACATCAAAAACATCAGATCAAAGCAAAACGGTGTAACTCCAAGAGTATATATGGCTCAGTGCCTGATGTCTTTGATTCACTCATGATCTTCTGGTATCCAAAGCTATTTCTCCAGCTCTGCCACCTGCAGCACACACAGCTTGTCAGGTAGATTCAGGCCAGCTTCACTCCACACCTGCCCCTGTCCTTTGTAGCTCCCATATGCTGGAGTCTCCACTGTAACTGAGCCTGTACCTTTGCTGATGGCCTCTCCTAGCCCCTTCAGTAATTCTGACCCTGACACAAGGTGCCAAGCCTCAGCTTTGCCCAATGACCCCTTCAGTCCTAAGAGTGGAAGCTGTGCCTTTACCAATAGCCTCCTGGCCTCCCTTAAGGGAGGCTCCAACCCTGCCACACAATGCCACACCTCAGCTGCTCTTTAAAATTTTCTCATCCTTTCAAACACAGCACTGCATGGAATATTATGAATCTTTTAAAATTACATCTGAATTATAAGCTGGACTGTTGGATTCTATGTAATGTTCCATTTTAATTTTTGCTCAACAGCGTCAGGTCCTGTCAGCTCTCAGTCAGATTGCAAAACATTCTGTGGACCTGGCAGAGATGGTTGTTGAGGCAGAGATTTTCCCGGTTGTGCTTACCTGTCTGAAGGACAAAGATGAATATGTGAAGAAAAACGCTTGCACTTTAATCAGAGAGATTGCAAAACATACGCCTGAGGTAAAAACAACAAATATCTGAAAAGTGAACTTTAGGATGCAATCATGCTTAGTTTTAGTGGGCACAAGTATTCCTGGCTTCTGCTCACTAGATGACTGCAGTGCCCCTCTTCCAGGTGACGATCAAAACGTGACTCTGTACATTGCTAAATGTTCTGCAGGCTATAAAATCACCTCCAGCTGAGAAGCACTGAATAGTATTAATGTGGGTGGGATTTAAAAACCAGCTTCTAAATCATTTATAGCTTTCCATTCGTAGGTGTAGGGACTGTGGACCTCTGTCACCTTCAGCATTATATCAGTTTGGAGCAATGAAATGATATGTTACATTTCTAGGTTGGTTCAGACCACAAAGAATCCTCTGGCCTGGTATCATATTGGGATAAAAATACATGGGAAAAAATAAACACAAAGCAAACCTGTGTTGGTGCTGAAGTTTTAATCATTTCTGTGCATGCATTGCTTAACCAGTTTTAATTTTATTACACATTAGTTCTTGTGTTCCATTTATCTGTTTGCATGGGATTTTCCCATACCTGAAGTACACTCAGCTTCCTAATCATTGCCAACAAAGGGGCAAGACTATTCCAAGTGTCTGAGCCTTCAATGATTAGTATAAGCTGAGTAATTAGGTAGTTATGAACTAGCTTTCAGTTTAGTGTCCAGGTGAAGGGTTTTAACATCCATTATAACAGAGATAAAGCTTGTTCTACTGATGTGAAGAAAACTGAAATACAGAATAAGGTTCCTCACAGTGTATCTGTAAACAGTGAGAGTATTACACCTGTATCTCTTTAGAAAGTACAATAATTTCTGAGTCATATTTCAATTTATCAATTGCATTTTAAGTCCTAAATAAAATGTGGTCAAGCCATATTTAAACATCACCTTATGTTGTCTGGGCTTTTGTTCTTTGCTTCTCAGCTTTCACAGCTGATTGTTAATGCAGGAGGTGTGGCTGCTGTGACTGACTGCATTGGATCGTGCAAAGGGAACATCCGGCTGCCTGGCATCATGATGCTGGGTTATGTGGCGGCTCATTCTGAGAACCTGGCCATGGCAGTGATCATCTCCAAGGTGTGTTCTCTCACTCCAGTAATGCAGTTGGCTGTTCTGAGATCTCCATGAAAAGAGAAAATATACCTGAACTCACCCACTTTCCAGGTGTTTCACTGTTGAATTCAGTGCTTGTTAGTATGTGTCTTGGAGTGAACCTTGAAGAAAGGTAGAGGTCACAGAAAAAGTTGTTTTACTCAGTGTCTGATGTCAATAATTATTGGCACCTTTAAGTATTACTGTTATCTGAAATTTATCTATTAGGTGTATGTATCTATTAAAGGGTATTAATTTGCATATTTACTAACATGGCAAACATACTGTGGTTAAAAACACCGTAGCTGGCTGGGTTGTGGCACATGTCTTTAATCCTAGCACTTGGGAGTTGAGTGAATCTCAGGAGTTGCAAGTCAGTTGGGTCTTCATAGTGAGACCCTGTCTTAACAAAGCAACCAAACAAAACCAAATTAACAAAACCCATTATAAACAGCTTGATCATTAGTCATTTTCTGTTCTTAGTGGTCTCCACATTCCTCCCTTTCCTGTCACTTGTCTTTGGAGATAGCTCTCAACACACGTTTCCTTCCTCAGGTACAGGACAGCAGTGCATACAGCAGAGAGCATTGTTTTGCTTATTTTTTTTTCTCCCTGGGGATTGTTTTTTCTTTTTTACTTGAATCAATCTATGACTTTGTATAAACTCACTATGTAGTGCACCCTGGGGCCACAGTAGATGCTCACAAAAGGTGTTGGTGTAGAAATACCGATTTCCTTATGAACTCGTCAGAGTCCCTTTAGCCTGAGTTAGAGGTAAGAGCTAGTGGTCAGCTACTTTGATTTTCTGATCTTCAGCTTGAACCCCAATATCTGTCTCTGGGTTTATATTATTTGTGTTACACAGATCTCTATGAGTTGGAGGTATTCTAGGTAGTTGTTTTTATTATTTAGTTAACATTAAGGCTTAAGATATAAAATGTAAGCTTATCCTACTAGTATAACAAAAGGATTCATTCTACTTAGGCATTCAATCATGTTAGAATGAACAAAACTGTAATGAAGTTGACCAAAATAAATAAATGAACAAACAACCTTCAAGAAAGGTATTAGTGGGATATATTCCACCTGCTCATTTAATTCTCAGATTTACTATAATTGGTGAAAATTAATGGTGTGTGTGTGTGTGTGTGTGTGTGTGTGTGTATGAAGACTGAACCCAGGGTTGCACACATGCTAGGCAAGGGTTCTTGGCTATATCCTCAGTCCTTGCTTAACCTTTTAAAAATATTTATCTATTTATTTTATGTCTATGAATGCTCTATCTGCATGTATGCCTGCACCAGAAGAGAGTATCAGATCTCATTATAGATGGCTGTGGCCACCATGTGGTTGCTGGGAATTGAACTCAGGACCTCTGGAAGAACTATTGATCCTTTTAACTGCTGAACCATCTCTCCAGTCCTCCTTCGTTAAGGTTTTAAACAAGGGAAAATAAGGGTTTTACAATCCTGAACAGTTTTAATTGGTCACAGTAGCTTTTGTTTTTGCCTGCTGTGTGGCGTCTGCTGTTCCTTTGAATGCCCTTCCATGTGGGCAGGAAAAGCTATTAGAGATACAAGGATAGTGAAGTTAGCTTGTTACAGGTAATTAATCCAGTTTGGGTCTAGTCAGACTTTAAATGGTAGGCCTTATGATTTGCCCATTTCTATAATCACTCAGAAGACAGGGATGAAGATAAAAGTAACTTCTTTGATGCCTGAGAGACAGGGTAGATTCTCCAAGTATGCTTTAGGTTTATATATAACATTCGCTCTTTGGGTCCCGAGCAGGGTGTACCCCAGTTGTCCATCTGCCTCTCCGAAGAACCAGAAGATCACATTAAGGCTGCCGCTGCCTGGGCCTTGGGACAGCTGGGAAGACACACGCCAGAGCATGCCAGGGCTGTCGCTGTCACAAACACTCTGCCAGTTCTGCTTTCTTTGTATATGTCACCAGAGAGCTCTGAGGACTTGCAGATGAAAGTGAGTGTTTAGTAGTCTTTATGGTTTGGGAAGTTACATTATATAGGACTAGATTTTTATTTTTTAAAAGTATGTGATATAAAGTCTTCCCCCCCCCTCGATGTCATTGTTCTTCTAAATCAAGAAATATAAACTTAAAATCAAGTCTGGTGGCACAGACTTATAATCTCAGGACTTCCAAGACAGAGGAAGAGGGGGAAGAATTCAGTCATCTCTGGCTGCTTAGAGACTCCAAGGCTAACTTGGGCTACATGAGATCACTTCTTTAAAAATGGGTTAGTCATGTGTTTTAAAAAAATTTTCTATGGATATCAAATTGTTTATAAAATCAGTGTTTTTAGTCTATATTTCTGTTGATATTTCAGATGGAGAATTATTTCCATGCTATCTTATTAAATTTGTATTATGTTTATCTGATTATTTGTGCATGTGTGCATTTGTGTACACACATACACCGTGGTGTATATGGAAGGCCAGAGGACAACATGTGGGAGTCGTTTCTCTCCTTCCATTATGTGGGTCCCTGCTGATCGAACCCAGGTTTTCAGACTTGGCAGCAAGTACGTTATCTCATTGGACCATCTCATTAGCCCCAGATTTCCTTCCTAATGTGTTTTAGTTTATCAAATATAGCTTAATTAATAGAAAGTATTTGCTTTCAGCACCTTCTCTATATATTAAACTGATTAAAATGAACCATTGTTAGCCCTGATATTAACAGTGCAAAATATTCCTCAGACTTCAGTACTCTGAGCATCTTATTATATATAGTAGGGCTCTGCCATTCATTCTCCCCTCTCTAAGACTCTCAGGGCTGCACCATTCTCCCATCTCTACAGTCTCTTGGTTTATATAAAGTATTGTTTTATAGATCTAGAATGGAGTTCACTCAGTTCTGTTTGATTTGACACTACCTTGCTGGGGAAAAGTGTATCTGAAAACATTAAAAACTGTCTTGTGATCTTTTCACTTGTTATTCTGACAGCTCTCAAACTAGAAAACCATGCTAAAGTTCATTTTGTCCCCAAGGCATGCCACTGTTTTATTTATAGAAATACGGTTTCTATTTCTGTAAGAAAATAATGTGATCAAAAGCAATTCAGTGAGGAAAGGATTTATTTGGCTTATATGCTTTGGGTCATAGCCCATTGAGGGAGACATTCTAAGGCATAAACCTGGAGACAGGAACTGGAGCAGAAGAAATGATAGAACTCAGATTATTCCTCATGGCTTGCTCAGCCTGCTCCTCATGGCTTGCTCAGCCTGCTCCTCATGGCTTGCTCAGCCTGATTTTTTTTTATACGACTTAGGACCACCTGCCTAGGGTTGGCACCATCCATAATAGGCTGGGCCCTCCCACATCAATCATTAACAAAGAAAATGCCTGATGGACTTGCCTATAGACCAATGTATGGAGCCACTTTTCTCAAACAAGATCCCTCTTCCTAAATGACATTAGCTTGCGTCACGTTGACTTAAACTAGCCAACACAATCACCTTGTATAAATACTCCTTAGTTCATAATTGGATCCAATTTGGTAGAACCAGAGAGCAAATGGAGACCTATTCAGAAAGTCCTTTCCTACCCCTATATCATATAGGGTGATGCCTACATTTTCTTCTAGGAGTTTCAGAGTTTCAGGTTTCATATTTAGGTCTTTGATAAGTTTGGAGACAGTTTTTATACAAGGTGATAGATAAAGATTTAATTTCATTCTTCATGTAGATATCCAGTTCCCATGACCCTTTGTTGAAGATGCTTTTTCTCCTTCAGCTTATGTTTCTGGAATCTTGTCACACACTAAATGGCTGAGGCTATGTGTGCTCATGTTTGGCTGTTCTATTTTTGCTGCATTGGTTCACATGTCTGTTTTTTGCACCCAAATTTATATTTTTATTAGTATATCTCTGCAGTATATCTTAAGTTCTGGAGTAGTAATCCATCCAGAATTTTGTTTTTCTCCTTGGGATTACTTTGGCTATCTGGAGTCTTTTGTGGTTCTTTATGAGTTATAAGATAGTTTTGTTTGGGGTTGCATTGAATCCATAGTAGCTGTTGCTAGAATGGTCATTTTCACCAATTAATTCTAGCAATCCATGAGCATGGGATGTCTTTCCATTTTCTAGTGCCTTTCTATTTTAGAGGTTTAAAATTTTCATTATAGAGGTCTGTGGTAGTTTGAAGGTAGCTGGTCCCCAAAGCTCATAGGGAATGACACTATTAGGAGGTGTGGTCTTGTTTAAGTAGGTGTAGCCTTGTTGGAAAAAGTATATCACTATGGGGGTAGTCTTTGAGTTCTTCTAAGCTTAGGCTATGCTTATTTTAGTTCACTTTCTGTTGCCTTTGGATCAAAATGTAGAATTCACAGCTCTTTCTCTAGCATCATGTCTGCCTGCATGCTGCCATATCCCATGCTGAGTGTGTTTTGATGAGCTGTGGGAGCCTGAATCAAGATGTTTCAGAGGGGAAGAATTTTGGTATGTTGTCTAGAAGTTTTTCTTGTGATATTTTGATGAAGAATGTGGCTGCTTTTTTTTCTTTTTTTCTGAAGACTCTGCCTGAAGCTAAAGTGAAGAGTTTTGACTTTACTTCATTGGTAGAGAAAATCTCAAAGTAGCCTTGTTTAGACTCTGTTGTATGACTGTTACTCGTTACTTGAATATATATTTATAATGAAAAGAATCAAGCTGAACAAGCAAAAGTACAAAATGTACAATTTGAGGAGTAAAATTAAGCACCAAGAAGTTGAATGGAGCTAAATCCTTTGTTTAAAGGAGGCAAACAGATTAAGAAATGGAATAAAGAGAGTGGTGACCTCAGGGCAAGATCCCACCCAGCTAACTTTCTAATTTGAGAAAGGAATTGAAGGAAAGCTTAAAGCATGGTGTAGTGGTGCACACCTTTAATTCCAGCATTCCAGAGGCAGAGGCAGGCAGATTCCTGAGTTAGAGACATGCCTGGTCTACAGAACAAATTGCAGGACATCTCATCTTAGGCAGTGAAGAAAACCATTGAAAATGAAAAGCTGGTGAAGAAGTTATTGAATGAGGAGGCCATGTTCTAGTCCCAGTAAGCAGAAAAACTTGACAGCGTTGGCCACATGGTTCTGGCTTTAAGGACAGAAGAAAGGTGTTATGCAATCTTTTCCATGTCTAAAGAAAGCTGCTGAGGTCCGGCATATGTCAAGGGTATTCTTGAATGGAAGCCTAGAGAGGCAATTTCATGAAGCTGTGAAGTGGAAGCCTGGATTGCCTTGGAGGTCTAAGATGATGAAGATACCAGAGCTGTGGGATACCTGCCAAGGAGAGCTGCTAATAGGGAGTGGAACCAGCCCAAGAGATTGGAGTACTTTTCTTCATCTTTTTACTTTAAGATGGTGTCCATCTTTAAAGCTAATATGTGTTTCTGTTCAGTCAGCCTGTGTCTTTAGATTGGTTAATGGAGTCCATTGACATTTAAAGGTATTATTGAATTGTGTGTGTTAATTGTGGTCACCATGCTGCTGTTTCTTTCTTTCTTTCTTTCTTTCTTTCTTTCTTTCTTTCTTTCTTTCTTTCTTTTTTTGTTTTGTGTTCTCCAAGTTACTTGTTGTTTTAACAGTTAGAGCTTCTTATTTCTTTCCATGGTGTCTGCTATGTTCACTTCTCTGCTCAGCCTGAAATAACAATCCCTGTGTTTAGGCTTGGTTTGCTAGATATAAGGTTTTGGCTGTTTATATTCTGGAAAGTTTTTTTTCCTTCAATTGAATAGTGAATAGTTTTGCTGGGTATATTAATCTGGGCTGGCCCTCATATTCTTTTAGGATTTGGAATGAATTTCTATAGGCTCTTCTGTCTTTTAAAGTTTTCACAGAGAAATCAGCTGTTAAGATGGGTTTCCTTTATATATAAATTATATTTTTTTCTGGCAGCTTTCAGTATATTTTTTAAATGTATGCTTTGTTTTTTTAACTATGATAAGCTGCTATTATTTTCTTTGCTGGTCTTGTCCATTTGGTGTTATGTGTCATTCTTGTGTCTGGGTGTGTTTTTTCTTAGTTTGAGGATTTTTCTGCTATGATGTTGTTTAAGATCTGGTCTATGGCATTGACTTTGACTAACTCTCTCTCATCTATGCCTATAATTTGAGGTTTTGTGGTTTTTTTCATGGAGTTTCATATTTTCAGTGTTTTAAAATAGGTTTCCATGTTCTTTGCTTATTTGGTATTGATGTTCTTCTTCAACTCCCAGCACTGTTTCTTGATTCACTCTACTCGAGTTTTCCAGTTGAGTTAATATGTTTTTACATTTCATCTTCATTTCCATAGATTCCTCTTCAATGTTTCTATATCTTTATTGAATTCTGTTCTCAAGTGCTATCTTTGTCATTTCCATAAGCCTTATGTTTGTGTTTTCATGGGTAGCACTCAGGATTTTATTTTTCTTAAGTTCTTTTTCCTTACTTTCACTGAGCTATGTCTGTATATTCTTGAAACTACTTGAATTTTTGATGAAGTTTATGATTGTTCTTTTAAGTTCCATGTCTTAGGGTTCATCCAGATAATTCTCATTGGCAAACATTTCTACAGGACTGGTAGTTTTGGTAGACAAGGTACTGGATTGACCTTTCATGTTGTTGATATTTTTACAATGACATCTGTGTATATAGAATTCTTTTGTTAGTTTTAAGTCTGATATTAATAGTTCAGGTTGGAGCAGAACAGAGGATGTAGAAGCTAGTTGGGCCTAGAGGTTGGAGATGCTTTGGTACAAAGAAGTCAGATGTGAAAATAGTATTGGACTGGTGTACAGGCTATGCCATATGGGCCAAAGACTCACTGATGAAATTGGGCTAAGCACTGATCTATGAGTATAGCAGAATATCATTAGGGATCATTTCATTTCCTTTTTCTGGCCAGTTGTTTGGTTTTACCTTAGGTCTCTGGGCCATCCAGTTTCCAGTTCCTGGCCATCCAGGCATCCACTTAAGGCTTGGGCCTCAAGTTAGACTAGTCATTGCTTGGCCACTCCCACAAGTTCTGAGTCACAATTGCTCCAGCAAGGGCCACACCTTCTAAGCCTTCCCAAATAACACTACCAACTGGAAAACATATATTCAAATGCCTGAAACAATGGAGGAACATTTGTCATTCAAACCACCAAAACAATGTCGTAATATTGTTGAAAAGTCAGAGTTTAAGCTTACAAAATATATGGGAAGGTTAGGTTTAATCTCTTACATCTTATTTAATGTATGAAATAATATTTGAGGCCAAGTGTGTCATAATATGAATGGCCATACAAGCCTGCTTAGTTTGGGTATCTAAAGAAAAGTCTAAAATTTAATCCATCATTTACTGCTACCATATATCTGATAAAAATTTTGCAGAATCAACTTACAAAATTTACAGTGTCCTTCCTTTCAAGAGCATTGATTAAGCATCCAACAACAAAGTTGGATGGCCTCATAGGAAGGAAGTGAGAGCAGTAGGACACACAACTGCACAACAGCCAAACGATGTGCAGTTCTCGGGAAAGGAGCAGTTTCAGCTGTGAAGCACAAGCCTTCCAGATTGGAAGAGAAACAAACACAACAGCCTCAGAACTAGTGGTGCCATACTACAGACACAAGCTTTTAAGGAGCAACATTGCATGGTGTCTCTCTGAAAGAAGGAGCCATGCTGAAGGCAAGGAAGCATGGGCACATGCAGTGCCTGTCCTTTTGTGGTGGGGGATGCAGTCCCTGATGTTGGGAGTTCAATGAATTGTGTTTAGCTTCTACTTGTGAAGGAGGAAATATCTACCTATGACATCACTGCATTTCTATAAATGCTCACAATAAACACTTCTGAATGCACATGTACCTGAAAATGTAAATATTTTCTCATATTTATTGATTAGAATAGGGTATTTTAGTAACATGTTTCATATCTATAAACTTTATACACCATAGTGCACTGTCTATATAATCATGTAATGGATGATGAATTGTAGCCTGTAACATTATGCTTTATAATTTTAACTTCCTCATAGATATTTTAAGATCTTAAAATTTCATTTTATGTTTTAAGATTTAGCATGGAGACAACTTTCAAGGTATTCTGTCATAAAAACCAGTGAAAGTAGTTTTTTATAAAAGTATTTTAAAAAAAGTGTTAACAACTGTAGGTTAGATATAGGCTATGCATTGTTAAGATTTTTGCTTTGTATTTTAACAGAGTAAAAAAGCCATAAAGAATATCCTTCAAAAATGCACCTACCTCCCAGCCCTGGAGCCATTTCTGTATGATGCGCCTCCCAATATCCTGAAACACGTTGTTGGGCAGTTCAGTAAGGTAAGAGATTTACTTGCAAGGAAGGAAAGAAAACAGTAGTCATCTGCCAACTTGCTGCTCTGCTGTTCTCTTCTTCAAGGTGGGGTATAGGCTTCTCTATTTAATCCTCAGCTTCTACCAATATGTATTTACACAGACACATAGGTTAAAACCCACAGAGACTTGTAACTCTTCCCTCCTTTTCCATGTTTCTCATATAGCCTCTACACTGTTTTTTTTCCCCCATCCCCGCCCCTCTCTACACTGTTTTTAAAAATTATTCTCAGGAAGTACCTAGTATGTTAACACATAAAACATCACCATTAGGCTAACTAAATGGCTCAGAAGGTTTGGCATAGAAGCTTGATAGCCTGACTTGGGTCCCTGAACCCATAGAATGATAGAACCTGAAAAATTGTCCTCTGACATTGTCCTCAGGCATGTGCCATGGCCTGCACATGCATGTGTCCACATCCACTCATGGTAATAATAATAGTGATGATGATAATGATATAAGATTTTAAAGAGTTGAACCCTCGTATTGCTATTTTGTATTGATAAATGTCTTTTCCCCTTTCCCAGTGTCCTTTAATCTCAGACATCTAGGAGCACAGCAAAGAGTTTTATTTAAAAAAGAAAAATTTGAGCCCCTGAAACATTTTTTAGAAACTCTATGCATTTACTGCAGATTCTGTCACTCACTTACTCATATTTACTTGTTTTAAAATGTTTCAGTTTAAATTTGTTTTCTGTGTGTGAATGTTTGTTCATATGTACGTCTGTGCACCACGTGCTTGCCTCCTGCCTGAGGCCACAATAGGGCACAGCTTACAAGGATCTGGAGTCGTAGGTGATGTGACCCATCATGTGGCCTCCAAGAATGGAGCTCAGATTCTCTTTAGGAGCTTACCTGCAAGTTCTTAAATGCTAGGACATCTCTTTATCCCTGAGTATCCAAAATTTATGGAAAATTTCAACAAATATGACTGTCATAGTCATATTTCTTAGATGATTGCATGCTCGGTGTAACTAACTAGATAGAAATATTAAGTTGAGAAGCGGGAGGTGTCTGTTTTAAAAGAGGGACTACATGATGATCATTTTTGGTCAGATAGCGTGTTTGGCTCCTGAGACTGTGCTCCACACATCTGACATAGAAAAAGAGCCCATGTAAATTACCAGTCACAGTGGTTTGAGTGTGATTAGAAGTTATTGTTTGGCACTTGGCATGGTCCCCAAGGTTTACATATACTAGACATATGCTCTACAACTGAACTGTACCCCAGATTCACTCCAATTCTTCAGTAAGGTGGGACCCTCCAAAGCTTTAGTTTGCTTAGATGTAAGATGTGAGTTTTAAGTGCCTTTTTATTGTAAATATTAAGTGAGATGATAAAAATGAATGCTAACCTCCTATGCTGAAGGTTCATACTAAGCAAATAAAAGTCATTTTGTGTGTGTGTGTGTGTGTGAGAGAGAGAGAGATAGAGATAGAAATAGAGTTAAATATATAGAGAGAGGCAGAGAGAGAGAGAAGGAAAGAGAGGAGAGAGATCAACAAAGTAGAATGGCTAGGGAGGTGAGTAGATCTAGCAGGAGGAAGAGAAACATAATCAAAATATATTATTTAAAAAATAAAATAGAAAAGAGAAAAGTGTCCCCTTTCGTCCTTCCCTTCCTCCCACCCTTTCTCTTCCCCTCTCCCTTAGGCTGGGCATCAAACCTAGGGACTTGCTCTGCCTCTGAACTTTGTCTCTTAGATCTTGATTTTTTTTTGAGTGTCACTGTCTAGCCTCAGTTGGCTTCTATTCCCAGTTGTCCCAGCTCGTGCTCCTCTGGTCTGTGCTGTGTGCTCAGATCACGTGTCCACTGCACCCAGCTAATATTTTTTTAAAGTTACTGCTGCAGACAGTGAGAAGGAGTTGACCAGGCAAATGGGAATAATTCTGTGTGGTGGGAAGGCATTGTAGAGAGAGAGAGAGAGAGAAGGGCACAAGCAAAGGCAAGCAGCACAACAGCATCCATGCTCTGAGTTACTGCAATAGCTGCAGTTGAAGATTGGCTGGTGAGGACCCTGGACAAGTATTAGGAAATGGATATATAATCCCACCTGGCTCAGGAGCCTGCCTTCTACTCTGTTGAGGAGGAAAGACTTTGGAGTGTAAACTGTATGTATGAGTGAATAACATTAGCTTTGCTCATGTTCACTGCCTTATTCTATTCCTATGGCATAAAAAGTTGATATACTTTTTGGAGTGTATTTTACGACAGATTAACAGCAGATCAGGATTACTCTGTTATAGGTACATTGAGAATAAATTCTCCACTAAGTTATTTTCAGGAATAAAACTCTAGCTCGGGAAGGAAAAGATGATATTTTGTGCATTCTCCCTTCAAGGTGCTGCCCCATGACAGCAAAGCTCGGCGGCTTTTTGTAACTAGTGGAGGACTTAAAAAGGTCCAAGAGATAAAAGCAGAGCCTGGCTCTCTCCTGCAAGAATACATCAACAGCATTAACAACTGCTACCCCGAGGAAATAGTACGGTGAGGAGATGGTCTGGGAAGTTCAATATTGCAATGTTTTCACTTTTTAAATGCAGTCTTTTTATCAAGTGTGTAAGTATATGGGCTTGGAAATTTTACACAAGGCTCTTTTACCTCAATGCAAACTAAATAGATTATGTCTTTATTGATACATCCAATCAATCTGGAATGTCATTTATGACATGTCCATACTATTTTAATATATACTTTATTAAGTACCCAAATGCAGGGTTCAAATTAAATTGCTTTGAAATTGTGAATATTTGCTATTCCCTGGGCATTGCATTTCTTAAGTTTATACCTACATTACTGGAAGTATAATAATTAGAAAAGCCATGTTGAGTAACAAAAAGGAAGATAATAAAATACAAAGAAATTTCATAAATGATGTTTATAACATGCAGTTACTTAGAGCAGCTACTTTTAATTTTGAGACAGGGTCTCACTAAATAGCCAGGGTTGACTTGGATACTTTCTGTTTCAGCCTCCTAAGTGTTGAGGTTACAGCTATGAGTCACCTGTTCTTGAATAGGAGGTTGCTGCAAGGTTGATAACATGCATCCTTTTTTTGTAATTCAGGAATTGAACCCAAGGCCTCATGTCATTCCAGGGCTCTACCTGTAGCTCTGATGAATATTTTTTAAAAAACAAAGTTGATTTGCAGAGCAATAAGCTGAAGACTCAGATCTTATAAACCAAAAAGAGAATTAGACATTGTGTCTTAAATAAAAGTAAAATTGTCAAGGAAAAAGAGTAACTTAAACAACTGAGTCTTGACAAAATGTGTATATTTTCTAGATCACCATTAGAAAATACAAATTCTAGATTTAAAAACTTAATTGTTAGCTATAAACTATGGCTATTATCTATGTCTTTCTATTTAATAATTACCACTTTCTGTTTTTAAGATAAGAAGTAACCTTGATTTTAAAAGCACAAAAACTTTAAAATTAAAATTTATTTTTACTCCTAAGTATTGAGACAATAAACTCTAAAGTTACAAGTTTATGTTTTGATTTTTTGTGTATCAATCAATGTTTTACCTGTATGTGTGTAAGTACACCACCTGTGTGCCTAGTGTCCACAGAGGCCAGAAGAGGGAGTGAGAGCCCCTAGAACTGGGGTTGTGAGCCACAATGTGAACCTGGTCCTCTGAAAAAGCACCAAGTGATCTTAATTACTGAGCCATCTCTTCAGCCCCAAGTCCATACACATTTAAGATGCTTACAAAACCTCCTTGACTAAAAAAGTTTCAATAAATCACTTTGAAATTATCAAAGATGCTACTATTATGACATGTATAACTACTACGTATAAAATGCAACAGACATTAGAAGATCTACAATGCAACTCCTTCAAGTAAGACTCAGGGAAGATCACAAAGGTGGGGGCAAAAAGCTGTAAGAGCCAGAGGACTGTGTCTCCATGAGCCAGTGTCTGCTATGTATGTGTGAATGACATACGTGCACTTTTTCTTTTTTTTTTTTGTCATCTCAATTACTAACAGTGCACACCACACAAAATACAAATGTAAATAAGTAGGTGACAGAGTGGCTGAAAGGGTTAAGAGTTTAGGGCAGAAAAATTCATAATATCTTGAAGAATTTAAAATTATTATAAACCTTAATAAAGGCAGTACAAAGCTAGAAGGAAGTTGATTGCTATTAAAAATTTCTATACAGTTTTCTGTTTGGTACATAGTCACTAACAAATGAATTAGACACTTTTTTTTCAGGAAGAAAATGTTTAATTTTGTTCATGGCTGTGTAGGTGGTGAAAGATAAATACATATAGGGATTAAGTGCTTCTTTAATTCCATACGTCTTTATAATCAGAAGATAGTTTTCAATTTATTAGCATCAGTATACACTAGGAAGAATGGGGGCTTTCTGGTGGTTAGTAGACACATGATATATTCATTTATGGGTCATACTTTGAGATTCATACAGACCACTTATGAGAGCCGAAAGGAGGGATAACTCCAAGGAAACCATGCCTTCCAGACACAACAGGACTAACACATGTGAACTCACAGAAACCATGGTAGCATGCATAGATCCTGCACAGGTTTAAGCCAGATGGTGCCCAGTGCTGAGTGGGGAAGTGCACATGGGCTCCTACCCGTAATAAAAAAAAGCTATCTTCAACTGACTCTTGCTTTCAAAGGAAAAATCAGTGTTTTAAATAGAATCTCATTTGGTATAGTTACCACACTTGAGGGCAGTTATAGTTACACACTTGAGGGCAGGTATAGTTACCACACTTGAGGGCAGGTATAGTTACCACACTTGAGCAACACTAAATGAACTCAATGGTGTTTCTGTAGACTTTTTGTCTCATAATACTTTGTTTGGGCTTTTTTTTTTTTTTTTGTCGTATTTGTCTTTTGCTTCTATATTATGCTTTCTAATTTTGTGTATCTCTCTCTGTTGTGTTTTTCTGCGGGTACCCATAAAGATGGCCACACTCCATCTTGACACAAGCTACCTCAGCAGTTGTCAGACCTAAAGGTCAAAGGTGTGGCTACAGTAGGATGTTTTGGCTGTCTTAGTCTAAATAACAACAGACCTGAATCTGAGGTGTGGCTACTCCTGACCCTCAAGGCTAGGGAAGGAGAAGTTGATTCTGAGGTATGACCACTCCTGTCCCTCAAGGCTAGGGAAGGAGATGTTGGAGCTAAGAAGTCTGTTTGTTCCCTATACATGAAAACTGTTCTGCCTTTTGAATAAAGTACATAAGAGTGGTGAAAAATAAACTCTTGGCATTTCAGTATTGACTGATCTTCCCTCCTGACTTTTATCCTGTGTCTCTGTATTTTCTTTATTGTCTATAGCTAGCCTTTCCCTCATCCATACTCCCCACTCAGGTATGAACTTGGGGCTGCTTGCTTGGTTCCAATTGCAGCCCCACAAAGACAGTTCCCAACATTTTTCTTTCTTTTTTTAAATTCTGTTTTGTTTGTCTGTTTTTTTTTTTTTTTAAGAGAGAGTAAAAGGGCATGGAATTGTGTGGGCAGCAAAGTTAGAAGGCTCTCAGAGAAGTTGGAGGAGGGAAAACTACGATCAGAACATATTATATGAACATTTTTCCAATTAAAATATTGCAACCACATATTAATGTTTTCTGATATTGCATTATCAATTTGAAAACTTAAATACAAAATATTCAATTCCTCATGTAAAACAGTTGGTTAGAGTGGTTAGAGTGCTCTTTAGCTTTGTCTGGCTAGGTACAATACTAAGCCACATAATTTTAGAAGATCATAGGAAATCTACTTCTTACAGGAAGATAAAAGGTATCTGTGTATATCAGATAAGACATAGGTGACTGAGGCAAGCTTTAAAATTTGTACTTGACTAATAGAGAAATAATTGTGAAACCTTAAGTGAAAGACTACTTAAAGAAATTCACCACTGAAAGCCATATTTCAAAGCAGAAGGCCTTGTGGTGAAAGACCCGCAGAGCATGGACCTTCCTGCTCCTGCTCAGGAAAGGCGACACCATAAATCACTCACGAGAAGCGATCTTGATGCAAAAGGATGAGAACTTTTAATTCCAAGTGCACAGTCATATGCCATGCAGGGGTAGAGGACTGAGGACCCTGAGTACAGAATTGAGACAGCTTTTATAGGGTTACAACAAGGCCCGCACATTGTAAACCAATTATCTCATAGCATCCAGAGCCATGGGGTGCAGACCAATCAATTTAAACCATCCAAGCAGAGCTTTATAGAAGGATCCATTTCCTATAGCCCTGGAGGTCTGCATTTGCGTGGGCTTCTAGGTGAGGTGAGAAATGGCAGTTAGGTTAGGTCACTGGGGCTGGGGTTTCACAAGCAGTTTACAAAGTCAGATAAGCAGCAAGGAGTGTGACCTTTCGCCTATTTACTGGTTGAGGACGGGGTCTGGAATTTAAGGTGTTTAGTATTTTTAAACTCCTAGCTTCCTGGGGTCATTGGAGAGTTAGGCTGTATTTTTCCATCCATACAGTGGGAATTCACTCATCTAATCTAATATTCACTTGTAAATGGATATCAGATGTAAAGCAAAGGATAACCAGACTACAATCCACAACCTCAGAGATACTGGGTAAAAAGGAGGACCCTAAGAGGCACACATTGAGGGCCTCAGGAAGGGAAAATGGTTGAGATGTCCTGGGTAAACTGGAAGGAGGAGTGGGAAGGAGGAGATGTGAGGGATCATATGAAGAACCAGTTGGGGGAATGGATGAACTGGGATACCAATGAAAGAGATGACTTGATAGAGTGAGCCATTATGGGGTTAGGGAGAAACCTGGTGCTAGAGAAATTCTCAGGAATCCTCAAGGATGACCCCTGCTAAGACTCCTAGCAATAATGGAGAGGGTGTCTGAATGGGCTTTCCCCTTTAATCAGATTGTTGACTGCTCTAATTATCATCGTAGAACCTACATCCAGTAACTAATGGAAGCTCTGGGCTGAGCTCCTGGAGTTGAGCTGAAGAGAGGGAGGAGGGATCATATGAACAAGGTGGGAAGGTGGTCAAGAGCATGCTGGGGAAAACCACAGAGACAGTTGACCTGAGCTAGTGGGAGCTCATAGACTATGGACAGACAGCTGGGGAACCTGCATGGGACTGAACTAGACCCTCTGAATGTGGGTGACAGTTATGTGAGTTGATCTGTTGGAGGGGGGCCACTGGAAGTGGCACCAGGACCTATCCCAGGGGCATGAATTGGCTTTTTGGAACTCACTCTCTATGATGGGATACCTTGCACAGCCTTGATACCAGGTGGCAGGGCCTTGGACCTGCCTCAACTTGGTATGCCAGAGTTTGTTGACTCCCCAGGGAAGAAGGCCTTACTCCCTATAAGGAGTGGATAGGGAATGGGAAGTGGGTAGGTGAGGGGTAGGAGAAGGGGAGAGAGTTGGTATGTAAAATGAAAAATATTTTTTTAAATAAAAAATTTAAAAAAGAGGGTTTTAGATATTGGTGTATGTTCAGTTTAACCCTGACTGCATTAATGAAAAAGAAGTTATTGAAAAAAAAAAATACAGCTGTTGATTTTTTGCATCTTAATTGGACAAATTATGGAGGAAATTAGTATAATATAATCCATAAATTTTAAGTAGATAAAGTTAGCTAAAAGAGGCCAAATGAAGTCTCTAACACTAGATTTTATTTAGAAAAAACTTTTGAAAATTTAATTGTTTTGGATGAATTTTAAGAAAATTTTTAAATTATATTTTTCAGATTTTAAAACTATTTTTATACTAGAATATCTGACACATTTGATATTGTTTTATTTATTTACATGATATATCAAATTATCCTACATTGTATTTTTAATATTTTATACTAATCTTTTATGAAATATTTAATTTAAAAATATACATTTACATTACTATGTATATGTGTGTGTGTATGTATCTATATATGGGCATATATGTCTGGATATATATGCATACCAAAGAACCAATGAAGGCAGTCCATACTCTATTATTATAATAATTTTATAAGTAATTTGTTGAACAGTTATTCATTGTGAATTATTACAAGATATAATTAAAATGTATATTGAAATAATTTATAAGGCATCTGGTATGCAAAAGTTGATTAATAATGGTAAATTACATAGTCAAACACGGAAATAATCTATTAGCTATGATCCTTTTAAAGTAATATTATGGAGGTGGAGAGGTGGCCCAGCAGTTGAGAGTACTGGTTGCTCTTCAGGAGGATCCGGGTTCAGTTCTAAACACCCATATGGTGGTTCAAAACCATTTGTCATTCCAGTGCCAGGAGATGTGACACCCTATTCAGGCTTCTGAGGCCATAAGATAATGAAAGTGGTATGCATACATACACACAGGTAAAACACACATACACATAGTCAATAGAAAAAAGTAACATCATTCACTTGATAAAAATAGTATCTGAAATGAAATTTTGCCCATGGATTGAAGGTTTTGCTTAACAGTTGTCATTATATGTTTCTCACGTGTTTTATTCCTTCTCAAGTCCAGCATTGTCAGTTGGTATTCTTCATGGTCTCTAACCATATGCATAAAACTTTATTAGAAGAGTATAATTATTAAGAACACCTGAGGTTTCACAATAATATATTTCAGTGACTTCTTATGTAGAATCTTTTGAGTCCACCTTTGAAAGATTTCCCTCTCTAATAGAAATGTATTTTTTCAGGTACTACTCTCCTGGATATTCAGACACACTTCTGCAGAGGGTGGACAGCTACCAGCCACTTACCAACTGAACAAAGCATATTTTTATACTCCGCCATTTCCAAGGAGAGTATGAATAATGATTGTTAAAGTTCTTTGAAAGTACATTCTAGCTTTATTCAATGTAAGATACATTTAGATAATGTTTTCTAAATGTATGTAATAGTTTAAGAATTAGTAGCTGGAATGTATGAAGGACTAGTCATAGCCATTTGCATGCATAGGAATTTCTCTAAAGATAGACTTACAAAGACATTAAAAGGTTTGAAACATTTGTTATTGTTCTGCTGGAAACCACATACAAACAGCACAAACACACTAACTAGCTGAGAAATGCTGTTCAGCAGGATTAGGCCATTTGGGCTATTTTCTCATACACCATTCAAGTTACACAGAAGCATCTGGAAGGAAAAGAGTTGAAAGTTGACCTGAGGACAGGGGCAAACCACCTTGAAGAGGCACTGATGCTGGTCGCACAAACACACTGGACGAATGCAGAAGCTGAGTAGCTTATTGGGTTTCCTAAGAACTTAGGCATGGTGTCCTCATTCCCACTGGGTTTGCAGCTCATTTCCCACTTTGGTTCCTCTGTGGGACCAAATTGAAGAGTCCCTAGTATATTACACGTGGTGTCTGTGCACTCTGTTCCTCTTTAGAAGTTTCTTATTCGTGATTCAGACTCAAGGGCAAAACATGGAATATTTGCCTCCATTGTTCCCTTGTCGTAGTTTCATTCCACCAAATTTCAGGAGTCATGTTTTCAGGCATTTAAGTAATTTGAACAGACTACATCAGGCTCAGACTTTATATGCAATTTATATTAGATTCAGTAATGGGGTCAAAGATTTCAATAAAGTGTTAAAACATTAGAACTGTCCCTTTTGTTTGTTTGTTTTTTAATATCCAGTGATTTTCTGATTTGTTGGGAGCCGACCTTGAGTGACATTCTCTTGCAGAATTGCTTACACCTTAGAACTCTAATTGAGCCTTATCTTGGTATACAGGAACCTGCTTAACAGGTGGTCTCTTCCACTCATTCCAGGTACTGAGTGCCGGGGAACTGAGATGGGCCTGGCCCAGGAACTAAGATAAGCAGACACTTATTGTCTGATGTTTATTGTCTGGGATAATTACCAGGACCCTGGAGTTAGCAGAAGCTATCCCTCCCCATTTCCTCCCTGCCTGCTACCCCTCCCCATTTCCTCCCAGCTTTGCTTTAAAAACTCCTTTTACATCAATAAAGTTAGACCTTGACAAATGCACTGCTTGGTCTCCTTCCTTCTTTCTCTCCCATTATTTTCAGGTTCTAGCCCACCTTGACCCACGAATAACTAGGCCCCGCGGGTCGGGGCGCTGATTGTCAGTATATTGTAAATTTGGGCTTAAGGAAGCCTCATTGAGGACCTGAGGAGGAGGTACAGGCCTCCTAGACAACCTTTAGGGCAGTGGGGCTTGTCCTAAAATTCTAGTTTCATGTTTCCTTCTTGGACTCTTCCAACCTGTAGTGTGTATGTTTTTCACCAGCCTGCCTGGTCCCATTCTTTGTTCCTCACTGTCGGCCATCTGATCTATCGTCATGCTAGCCCCAAATAACATGTTGAGACTTTGTATTTGATACAATCTTGTTGGCCAGTTACTATCATTGTTTATGGGCTAGCTCTGTATTAATGATTAACCCATTTTTACAATTTTAAATGTTTCCACGTGGCTCATCTTACCGGCCAGAGTAGCACTGGTGTCCTACCTCTCGGGGGCTCTGCATGTTGACTCCTCCTAACTACTTTCTCTTTTCTCCTTGTCTCCTAGCCACGCCTATCTTGCTTTCCCATTTTCCCAACAGTGCTTTATTCATTAACCAGTATGAGAAACATATTTACAGAATAACATCTCGTAGATTTTTTTCATTTAGTCTGGATATTTTTCTGGACCCATCTCTGTCATCATTATTTTCAACAATGCACATATTAGTCGAAACTTTTAAAACTTCTTTATGACCAACAGTCTCCAACATATTTTTGTTTATTTCGAACTAGAATTGCTAGTCATTACACAGGTAAATGTAATGTCTCTTTGATTTCCCCAAAAATGCATGGCTACTACCTCTTTAGGGAACTAAACAGCATCTAAGGTCTCAAGGATTTCTTTGCCCTATCTTAAGACTTTTCCTCCTGAATTGATTAGGCCCTTTTCTTTATATAACGCTTCACGTATATGGATGGTGGCAAAGGCTATTTAGAGTCCATGTATACACTGACCTCTGTGGCTGTTGGAGAGTTCTGGTCAGCACTGTGAGTTCTGCCTTTTGTGCTGAGCTTCACTTTGGCAGAGGTTTCAACTCAGTGATGGAATTTGGTTCATCATGAAACACCCCAAAGGCACTCTTCTTTAACAAAAATACTGTCATGGGTGAAATACTCTGGTCAGTGAAGTCTGGTTATCAGGAAAATGCCTTATGCTATACTTTATACATAAGTTTAATGTAGTCATGAGCTGGCTTAACTGGTCCAATTGGTAGTAGGGCCTCTACAGTTTGTGTCCATGCTACTTTAGATGACTGTGTAGATTTCTCATACAGTATTCATTCCTTGCTATCTGACCATCTGGGAATTAGTCAGCCAGTGCTTCCCTTTAATCCACTAATGTTAATATTATGTTAATTCTTATCCTCAAATCAGTTTGTCGACCTCTGGCACTAAAGGGTCTTTAGCCATGCATACCCATAGGCAGGGTGATCAGCCTTGGTCAATGAAGTCAAGTTTCTAGGAGAGGTATGCCATTGGATCATAACTCAAATGCCATAGTATTCATGCACATACAAGAAGGACTTAAACATGTTTCCAGGACAGGTACATGGATGTGGATCTGCTTGATTTCAAAGGCCCTTTGTATTTGTTTCCATAATGAAGTTCTCTTGCTCCCTTAGTTGTGAACTCATACAGTGGTTCCACAAAGACACAGACATAAGATATCTAGAGTCTACAGAAACATGAGTCTAGGAGGGATTCCAGAGCCTGATGTTGGGTTGACAGAAATGGGATTGAGCAGGCAGCTTGTTTTCTCTCTGTGCCAAGCTGATGGTATCCTCGGGATGGGTGAAGACTTGGTGTTTAACTTTTTTGGCAGATTTGGGCCTTTTTTCTTGAAACCTACTATAGGAGAGTGAGGAGCTCTCATGTTTTTCTATGGAATCCTCCTGTGTCCATCCATCCAGCAGCAGGTCATCATTTATTGCCATGTTGGTCCACTTGAAGGCTTTTAAACCAGAGACTAGTGCAATGTGAAAATGTTGGAAAGAATTTTAATCCTCAAGGCATTCTGGTCCAGTTTAGTTGGCCCTTGTCACCATTTTCAGGATATTCCTTCTGGAGCGCAAAGATTGGTGGACTATGAAGGGCAGTGGATGCAGTAAAAGGCATCCTTTGGTCCAGATGTGTGAAGGAGGAAGCTACATTAAGAAAGAGACCTAGGAGAGTGTAGGGGTTAAAGACAACAGGTAATGGTGGCCTGGCTTACTAGTTATACACCCTGAATTGGCTGATAGTCTTCTGGACTGACAGGAGAAGTGTGTTCTACACAACTGGCCTGGATGGAAGGTTCCATAATTTAGAAGTCACTTCAAGTGCTCTAGCCCCCAATTTGTGCTTTGCGAAGGATGGAATGCTGTTTTTAATGAATTACCTATTCTCTGGCTTTAGGTCTATTACTACTTGACTTATGGTCTGGGCCATCCTGGGAGGACTGTCTTGAGATCATACTCTATCAGTCTTGAAAGGAATGCGGGTCCCTGCTGTAGCCTCTCTGTGAGACTGTAGAAATACCATACTTCTCCTTGTGGGGGCCATGAGAGCCATGATTTTTGCTTCTGGCTTCCCTAGTGCCAGGGGTTCTTGGCCATGGCAGTTGACAGTTACTGGGCTTGAAGCTTTCCTAATGGGTCTTGACTCACTAAAGCCAGACAGCTGAAGAGTTTCAGGAATTTAATAAATTTATGGCCTAAATTACCTAAATCACCTTTGGCCTGTCTCTGTGAGACCCATGAGTTGAATCACCAAAGAATGTTTTGCTTCAGGACTATCATGCAGTCAATGGCCTTGTTGCCTATGTCACTTGGACAAAACCTTCCTGGGGGCCTAACATATGGAGCTATGTCTATCCTAGTCTTCATCATAGTTTCCCAAGGCAACCAGACTAATAAAGTCATCTATAGAGGCCTCATATTGTTGTTGCACTGGTTACCACTGCTTTTGAAGCACTGAGCCCCTTCCTTACCATGAAAAAAGCTGGTTAAGCAGTGGGGATACTCATTGTTCTAGGAGTCTTTTTGGCATCAGTGAGCACATTGGCTCCATCCCAGTTTTGTGTCTGGATAAGGTTGGCTTTCTTATTTGTTGATTGCTTCTCTGGCTTTTGCTTCATTGGATGTCTCCTTGGGCATGACTTTCAAAGGCTGCATTAATCATTTGCTATTCTTGACTACTACTGGTTTGAACAAAGTATAAGGGTGGAATGCTTCACACAGATTCTCAAAGATTTGACTTGGGCTTTCTTCAGGTACTTTGAGCACCCTGTTAGGAGTAGTTTTTCCACCGGCCTGGTCCCACCACCATGCCAGCCCCAAATAACACACAGAGATGCTGTTGGCATGTTACTAACATTAATTATTGGCTAGCTCTGTCTTAAATATTAACCCATTTCTATTAATTAAAACATTTCCACGTGGTCTTATCTTACCAAAGAGAGGGGCCAGCGTTCTGCTCTCTCCAGTCTCTACATCTTAACTCCTCCCTACTACTTCCTTGAATCCTCCTTGTCTCCTAGTCCCGCATATCTTGATTTCCTATTGGCCAACAGGGCTTTATTCATTAACCAATAAGAGAAACATATTTACAGAAAAACATCTCCCATCATCTCCTCTTTTCTGTCTAAAATAAAAAGAAGGGTTTTAAACTTAACATTGCAAAATATATAACAAAAGTTACCAAATAAGAACCACTTTTAACAATGTTTAGTCCATTAACATTTAGCAAGATTTAAAGAAGACATTCCATCATCTATCCTATCTTTGTGAGTCTGAAGTCCTATATGCAACTTATCTTTAATCCTAACTAAGGAAAACTATAACCATAACCATCTGTCTTCAACTCCTTCAAAGACCATAGAACAATAATATATGAACTCTAGAAATGACAGAGACAATTTACTGCCTTGTCAGTCACCTGAAGTTCTTATGTAATGTTCCATCTTCAGCCCATAGGCCATAGTGGGTCTGGCAGATGCCTCAGCAAAGCAGGAAACTTTAAATAGTCCACCTGTATTGGCAGTTTGTCAGTCATTTTCCCTCTGTGTCCTGTAGACTGTCTGGCAGACTCTTCAATGAAGCAGGAACTCTGCAGCAATGTCCATCTTGTATAAGCAGTCACTTTCCTGTGGGTCCTGCATGTCCAGTTTATATAGCATAAAGTTTAACAGTCCAGACAAGAACAGTATCTTGTCCAAATGGCTAGTCTTACCATATTGAAAATAAACTCCATAATGCATTTCTTTAATGTCCATGTTCCTTTTTGATGCATGTGGTGTTGCCAGGAGCAGTTATGTCTCACTGTTAAGAAAAACCCTAAACCATTTAAAATTCCATATTCTGTAGGTCTTTGAAAGGTTTGAAGAATGCTTATCTATTGATGTTTAATAAGGATCAGGAGAAACAAATAGGCTGAATGGATGTTTATTCAGGGAGAAATAACTCACAGCATAGACAGATGTACACCAGCGGGTTCCTGGTCCCAAGGATGCCTCCGGATATCCTCCTGTCCCCGTGCTGCAAGTAAGAGAGCTCTCCAAGCCTCATCCTCAGCCTTAGTTCCCCCAGGTCACATCTGGCCTTGTCTCCACCCCCAATGGGCATGGTCTATGCCTCAGGTGCAGACAAGGTGACTATCGCACTACACCTATCCATCTCAGATACATCTTAAAAACCTAACTAACTTAACTCTAAGTTTTGACTATCATAGATAACTATCTATAATCTGTACTAAATTATACATTATATTTTTAAATGAGCTATATGAATACAATACTTTAACAAGAGGAGAAATATACATATCACAAAATTGACCTTAAATTGTATCAATAATTGAAAATCCATTCCAAAGTAAAGTATTCATATCTATACCATAATCCCCTTTTTACCTTTAAAAAGAGATTGGTTGTGATCATTAACCATTTATAACCAAGCCTATTTAAATGAAAACAAACATTTATAGACAATATTTGGGAATTTGGGCATTGTTCTTTCCAAACTGCTTCCTGCTGGTAAGGGGCACTGCCATGGGAATCCTTAGAAAACTCAGACATTCTGGCTGTAGTGGTCTGCAAGGCTGCTTTGTCCTAGCTGATTTGTATGTTGGATCATCTGGGACAGTGCTTCAGGAGGTCTTGCTTGATCAAACCATGTTAGTCTGGAAAGAATCCACAGCTTTTCATTTTCTGTGGAAACAAGAATAGAAATCTTTTCCCCCAGTAACATGTCCTTAGACTTAAATTAGGAAGTTAAAGCATTTTTAAATTATATAAATTGGATTAATCCATCAGCATTTGTTTTTAATGTTTGTTGCTATTTTCTCAGCAGTCAAAGACAAGAGAACAGCATATAGTATCCAGACTCTTTTTGTGCTTTCCATCTTTACTTGGCTTTTTATTACTCTACTTCTTCTACTTCTATTTTTTCATTTTTTGAGACAGGGGTTCTCTGTGTAACTTTTATCTGTCCTGGAATTAACTCTGTATACCAGGTTTACTTTGAAATCACAGAGATCTGCTTGCCTCTTTCTCCCGAGTGATGGAATTAAAGGTGTATGCCACCACACCCACCTACTCTCTTTTTATTATTTTGCTTTAAATCATTGTATCCTGTTTCTTTTTCTCTCCCAAGCCTATGTATATTTTTAAAAAACTGTAAACCTTTAGAGGTTTTTCTTAATCTGAATCTGTCTTTACTGTAAATCTTTATCTTTTTCTGGCCATGAGTCTTTTATCTGGTAAACAACAACATTGCTAAAATGAAAGCCACAGCTGTTTTAGTCATGGTCTATCCAAGACAGTGGAGGGTACTTTTACCACCAGAACTGAGAGCTGTGTTCACTGCCTTGGTCTATGCTGCCATCTAGCAGCATGGTGCCAGCTTGAAGATGTGGTCACTGCCATTGCCAGCTCTCGTACCCACCATTAAGTTGTTAGCAAAGCTCTTTACAAGCCTTGTGGGTTTTTTTTTTTTTTTTTTTGCCACTCATGCTGAGTCAGGAAACCTCCCTTAAAGGAGCCATGCAAGTCTCTGCTTGTTTCTAGCAAAACATAGTCCAACCTAGAAAAATGCTGCTACCAAGAAGCCTTGCTTGTCTTTGTTCTTTTGTTTCTAAAACCCTTTCTTAAGCGTTTGTTAAGTTTTGAGGGGAAGTTCTTTGGTCCACACTGGATGCCATTCTGTTAAGAGTATATTTCACTGCTTGTCTGGACCCACAGTTGCACCAGCCCCAAATAACACACAGAGACACTGTATTTGATAGATGCTGTTAGCCTGTTACTAACATTTCTTATTGGCTACCTCTGTCTTAAATATTAACCCATTTCTATTAATCTAAGTATTTCCACATGGTCTCATCTTAACAGAGAGAGGGCCCGGACCTCTGTTGACCCCTCCCTACTTCTTCTTTGAATTTTCCTTGTCTTCTAGTCCCGCCCATCTTACTTTCCTATTGGCCAACAGTGCTTTATTCATTAACCAATAAGAGAAACATATTTACAGAATAATGTCTCCCATCAGCACCCCATATATTTTCATAGTGTTCATGGCTCTCCCTAGTCCTTCATAACAATAAAAAACAAAACCCTTTTTGTGACATTTGAGCATCTGAAATTCTTGGCCATCATTAGGGTTCCATCATTAGGATCCAATTGAAGATCTTCATTACCGAACTGATTCTGGATGTAAGTCTGGCATTCACTGTCCCTGTCAGGGTCTTTTTCTATAATTTCAACAACAATTTCAACGTGGCCTGAGTAAGTCTGTAGCATTATTTATTGTTAAACAGAGAACAAGCTGGCAAAAGTCAATCCAAGTGGGCTTGTGGGTCTGGATGATGTATCAATGACAGTCTGAGGTGTCCCAGTGAAGGAGGGAGTTTGGTTTTTCTAGTTGAGAAAGTAGATGAGTGGAGGTTAAACACATATGAAGTATACTGTCATTCTTCCCATCTTGATCATAAAAGTGGGCCCCTGAGTTTCCCTCAGTGTATTTGAGAGATACCTCAGCATGGTAGAATTGGATGCTGTAAGCAGGGACCTCCTGTTACTTTTGTCTATGGGGTATATGGAGTTAGGATCGGAGGATCTGGAGTGGCTATGGTCAAGGTCATCTTGGGTGACTTTTTAGGTGTGGACATTATCTGATGGGGTGCTGACCATGTTAGATGCAAAGAATGTGGGTAGTAGATGGAGATACAATGGAATATAATATGGGGGGGCCCTCTACTGGTTCCCTTGACAAAATGGGTTTCTTGAATTACAGTTGGTATTTTGAGTGAGCTGTCATCTGGAACAGTGATTATTCAGTTCTTTTCCAGACAGACTTTCAACCAAGGTGGCTGAAAGAGCACTATGTTTTTCCAGCAGTGAATGTAAGGACATTGTTCAGAATGGCCTCAATTCCCCATGATGACATTCTGCTGACTATTAGTGGCCAACTCACTTTGAATAAAGGCAAATCTAATTCATAGAATACCCAGAGTTTTCTGTGAATTGACACTGTAATCTCATAAATACTTCTTTATGAATTTTTATCATGCACTCTGGGAATGGTGGTGTAAATTTACTGTTTGCCACAGACTTCCTCTAAAAGTTGACAGCCAGGCTTGAGAAGGGTACAGGGGAGAGGTGATCAATCATTTAGTCCTTCTCTAGCTGCTTTCTTTATGTAGATATGTCAGGTATCTTTTAGCATCGCTGTGAATGTATAAGACTCAGTGTCAGAGTCCCTCAAAAGAGAGCCACCATAAGCCATATGAGGATTGCCACAGTCATCTTGGTCCCTCTCATTCATCACAGTCTTCCACCCTCCCAAGCCCAGTACTTTAGAGCCACGTGTTTTCTCCTGTGAGACTATCTGGGTAACATGGGAGGTGATTTGGCTCCCCTTATGTCTCTTAGGAGCAGCCTAACCAAAACAAACCTAGGTTCTCACCAATCTGAGAGATAGTTCTCTCTTGTACCTCAATAAGTTCCTTTGTACTCTTGCCTCAGTACAAAGGGAGGACTAGTCTCCTACAGAGCAATCAGTCCTTTGTCACCGGGTGAGGCTATCTTCCCTAGTATCCAAGGCCACACCTTAGTAAAAAGAGATATGAAATTACCACCCCCAAATTCCAGATACAGTTACCCCCCAAAAGTTACAAGATTTTCATAAAGAAAAATGGAATACTAAGGCTTTCTGCCAATAAACAACATTTATTTGTTCCGTCACTGTCTCAGCAGATTCATATCAAAAGGCTGAGCACTGAGCACAGCAGGGCATATCTTTATATACTTCTTTGTGTTTTAGCCCTTTGTCTCCTTAATATGACAACACACATTTTGATTAGGTAACCGAGTCATCCATACACATATACTGATTATGCCATTTCTGTCTCTTATTAGAAAACAAAAGGATATATAAGAGATAATAAAACACAATAAGATAAAACAAGCAAATTGGAACAGGACCTAAAATAAAAACCAAATAAAAACCAAAACCAAACCAAACCAACCAACCAACCAAATAAATAAGCAGAAGAAAGGTACAAGACACCACTCATTTTCACATTCAGGAATCCCATAAAAACACAAAAGTGGAGCTGTAGGGCAAAAAAAGAAGTAAAAAACAAATGAAAAGATAAAATAAAAAGATCTGACACAACATTATGAGACAAGAAACCTTCAAATATGTCATTCAGTTCATTTTCTGTTGGCCATCTGCTCCTGGGCTTGTGGCTGTTCTTAAGAGTGCTTTGTTTCCCTAGTGAGACTCCCTTAGAGAAAACTCAATTTTCATTTGAAATTGGCTATCAATTGGAAAACTATTCTGGGTTAGGGATAGGATGTATGTCCATTTTTCCTTTCAGCTCTAGGACCCCATCGGGCACAGATAACTGTGCAAGTCCTGTGCATGCTGCCTCAGTCTCTGAGTTCTTATGAGCTCTAGCCCTGCTTTTGTCTAGAAAGTATTGATTCCTTTGTGTACTTCATCCACTCTGGATCTTACACTTTTTCTGCCTCCTCTTTCAAATGGTTCTTTGAGCCCCCAAGGGAAGAATTTTATGGAGAAATACTATTTAGGACTGAGTATTCTGAGGTCTCTTACTCTCTGCTGTGGGTCTCTGTATTTGTTCTCATGAGTTTCAGTTGTAGGAGAAAGCTTCTCTGATGATGGATGGGCAAGGTACTGATCTATTACTATAGCAAAATTTCATTAGGAGTCTTTTTATTGCTATGTTCCTTTAGTATAACCATAGTAAATGGTTTCACCCTAGATCCCTGAACTATCTAGTCTCAGGTTCTTGATCATCCAAGCAATGTTGGGTATGAGTTCCCATTATGTAATTAGCCTTAAATCAAGTCAGATATTGGTTGGTTACTTCCAGAAGCACTGTGCCACTAATGTACTAGCATATCTTGCATTAGACACCATTGTAGACTGAAGGATTGTGGCCTGGTTGGTATTTATGTTTCTCCATTGGTAATATGCAGAATACCTTCTAGCAACAAGAACACTAGCCCTTAGGGTGAATGCTCTATGTAGGCATCAGTTCAACTTCTCCATGTTCAATGAAGTGTGTAGTTGTTTTCTTCATCAAAGGGGCCATGACATCTGTTTATGGAAAGCAACCTATATATGGTCTTTACAACAATCTGTGTTGTTTGGGGGTTTTCATGGGATTCCTTTGGTCAACATTTCAATTAGATACAACCCAATCCCAGTACTGGACGTTTCATTTGGTGACATGAGATAGCCAATTGGTGCTCTGTCTCCCCTGTGATTTGGAAATTTTATTGAAAAAAATCTTCATATATGTATATGTTTTTAGAAAGCTTCTACTGTATTGGTTAAGTTTCCATACTATCCCCCAAACGAACCTTAATTTTAATATTCTCTCCCTGTATTCCCTTCCTCATCCCCCTTTCTTTCCCTCTATAATTCTTTACTTATTCTGTTTCTTTCAGAGATTAAAATGACCATGCCTTATTCACAACTATTGTATTCATTGATCATTTCTTTTTTTTTCTTCTTTTCTTTTTTTTCGAGGGGTTTCTCTGTTTTGCTTTGGAGACTGTTCTGGAACTAGCTCTATAGACCAGGCTGGCCTTTCAAACTCATAGAAATCTGCCTGCCTCTGCCTCCCAAGTGCTGGGACTAAAGGAGTGCGCCACCAACGCCCAGCTTCACTGGTTATTTCAAAGCCTGTGATACTACCAAGGCTCAGGGAACATCATGAAAGAGGAGTCAGAAAGAATAAAGAGCTATAGGACGGGGAACAGTGCATTGACATTACATGGTCTTTGCTCACATGAATTCTAACAGTTATGGTACAAGACCTACATAAGATTATGCCAGTCAAAATCCCCATATAGGTGAGGTAGATGATCACTAGGGCCACCATTTACTGTGCAGCTGTTGGAAACTGATAAATTCTTGGTGAAGGAGAATCATTCCTTTTAAGGATATATCCACAGGTAGGTTTTCCAGTGCATGGCCCCACATGTATGCCCATAGGACTTAGTGGGTTATAATAAAAAGGAATGAAGTTATATAAGCACTTTTACAGGAGGAGTATGGGGAGTACTCACTAGAAGGGAGACATGGGGCATAGCTATGATAATATTTCATTATTATACAATATGAAGTTCTCAAATATTTAAAATTAAAGACAGTTATGGTGGTGCACACATTTAACGCCGGCACCCAAGAGGCAGAGACAGGTGGATCTATGAATTCCAGGATAGCCTAGTCTGCAATGTGAGTTCTAGGAGAGCCAGAGCTACCCATCAGAACTTGTCTTGAAATTGTCCTGCCAAATTAAGATCAAAGTAAAAATAAGACCTGAAGTTGAGAGGTGGGCATGTTGGAAGATATAGGGAAGAGTTAGAGGGGGAAAATGAGCTGTTACTGTTGTGTCCACCAAGAGACACCCGAAGCTTCAAGGAGCCAGCAATGCCCCAAAGCAAACACAAGAAGGTGTTTATTTAAAAAACGAGCTAGCTGGGGCTCTACTCTGTCGGGAGAATTGAAGCCCAGAACTACAAATGCAAGGCACTTTTAAAGAGCAAAGAATGAGAAAGGAGTGGTGAGAATCCTGATATCATGTCATAAAGTTTTCATGGTTACAGAGATTTCTTAGCACACAGGGCTTCACAGTTTCCATACAAGGTAACTGCAAGACAAAGGGTGTTTAGCAAAGGAGCCTTAACTGTTGTCTGCTCAGGCAGGGTTGATTAACACATCCTGGGAAAGGTTATCCTAGTTCCCTGTTTCTTTAAAAACATCTTGGATTCTCTCTGGGGATTTATGACCAGCAGGTGGCAGGGCCAGAGGCTATCTGGGTCTCAGTTTTATTAAGAGACAATGGGGTGAGTTTACTTCTTTTTGTTCTAAGGCTTTCAGTTGCACTGTTAATTCTCTAATGTTACATCATCTGTTTTCTTCATATAGGCATATAGTACAATGAACTTCCCTTGTAACACTGTTTCAAGGTGTCCCATAAGTTCGGGTATGTTGTGTCCTCATTCCCATTGAATTTTAGGAAGTCCTTTATTTATTTCTTCTTTGACACAGGTGTGGTGCAATTGCACATTGTTCAGTTTCCATGAGTTTGTAGGGTTTCTGCGATTTGTGTTGTTGTTGAATTCCTATTTTAAAGCATGGTGGTTTGATAAGATACAGGGAACTATTCCAATTCCTCTGCATCTGTTGAGGTTTGTTATGCCACCTAGTATGTGATCGATTTCACAGAAGGTTCCACGTGGAGCAGAGAAAAAAGTTATATTCTTTTGTGTTTGGATGGAGTGTTATATAGATGTCTGTTAAACCCAGTTGAGACATAACTTCTGTTAGTTCTTTTCTTTGTTGAGTTTCTGATTGGTAGTCCTGTCTAGTGGTCAGAGTGGTGTGTTGAAGTCTCCCACTGTGAGTGCCTGAGGTTTTATGTGAGCTTTGAGTTTTAGTAGCATTTCTTTTACGAATGTGGGTGCCTTTGTATTTGAGGCATGGATGTTCAGAATTGAGACTTTGTGTTGATGAATTTCTCCTGTGATGAATACGAAATGACCATCTTCATCTCTTTTGATTAATTTTGGTTTGAAGTCTAATGTGTTAGATATTAGGATAGCCACACCTGCTTGTTTCTTGGGTCCATTTGATTGGAAAATCTTTTCCCAGCCCTTTACCCTGAAATACTGTCTATCTTTGAAGCTTAGATGTGTTTCTTGTATGCAGCAGAAGGATGTGTCTTCGTATCCATTCTGTTAGGCTGTGTCTTTTTATAGGCGAGTTAAGTCTATTAAGTCTATTGATTGTTAATGCTTGATTGTTTTAGATTTGTTGTTGGAAGTGGTATTGTGAATATATTTGTCCTGCTTTACACTTGGTTTCTGGTGAAGTGGGATTATCTTATGCCCACTGAAAAGAGGGACATAACAACAGACACAGGGGAAATCCAGACAACTTTCAGGTCATACTTTGGAAACCTGTACTCCAAAAAATTTGAAAATTCAAAGGAAATGGACACATTTCTGGATAACTATCACTTACCAAAATTAAATCAAGAACAGACAAACAACTTAAATAGACCTATAACCCCCAATGAAATAGAAGCAGTCATCAAAAGCCTTTCAACCTAAAAAAGTCGAGGGCCAGATGGCTTCAATGCAGAATTCTACCAGAAATTCAAGGAAGAGCTAATTCCAATACTCTTCAAATTGTTTCACATAGTAGAAACAGAAGGCTCATTACCAAACTCTCTACGAGGACACAATCACCTTGGTACCCAAGCCTCGCAAAGATACAACTAAGAAAGAAAACTACAGACCAATATCCCTGATGAACATATATGCAAAAATATTCAATAAAATACTGGCAAAGTGAATTCAAGAATATATTAGAGAAATCATCCACCATGACCAAGTAGGCTTCATCCCTGTGTTGCAGGGATGGTTTAACATACGAAAATCTATCAATGTGATCCACCATATGAACAAACTGAAAAAGAAAAACCATATGATCATCTCCCTAGATGCTGAAAAAGCCTTTGACTAAATTCAGCACCCTTTCATAATAAAGGTCTTGGAGACAGCAGGGATAACAGGAATATACCTAAACATAATAAGAGCAATATACAGTAAACCAACAGCCACCATCAAACTGAATGGAGAGAAGCTTAAGGCAATTCCTCTAAAATCAGGAACAAAACAGTCTGTCCTCTCTCTCCATAGATCTTCCATATTGTACTTGAAGTTCTAGTTAAAGCTATAAGACAACAAAAGGAGATCAAGGTGATCCAAATTAGAAAGGAAGAAGTCAAACTGTCTCTATTTGCAGATGATATGATGGTTTACATAAGTGACCCAATAAACTCTACCAGGGAATTCCTATAGCTGATAAATACCTTCATTAAACTAGCAGGATACAAGATAAACTCAAAAAATCAATAGCCCTATACTTTATTCAGATGACAAAGAGGGTGAGAAAGAAATCAGGGAAACATCACCCTTTACAATAGCCATAAACAACATGAATTATCTTGGGGGTAATGCTTACCAAAAATGTGAAAGACCTATACAATAAGAACTTTGTAGCTTTAAAGAAAGAAATTAAAGAAGATACCAGAAAATGGAAAGATCTCCTATGCTCTTGGATAGGAAGGATAAATATAGTAAAAATGGCAATCTGGACAAAAGCAATCTACAGATTCAATGCAATCCCTATTAAAATCCCAGCACAATTTTTCACTGACCTTAAAAGGATAATAATTAACTTTATATGGAAAAACAAAAGACCCAGGATAGCCAAAACAACCCTGTACAATAGAAGAACTTCAGGAGGCATCACCATCCCTGACTTTAAGCTCTACTACAGAGCTATAGTTCTGAAAACAGTCTGGTGTTGGCACAAAAATAGACAGGTAGACCAATGGGATCAAATAGAAAATCCTGATATTAACCCACATACCTATGAACACCCAATTTTCAACAAAACAGCTAAAAGTATACAATGGGGGGAGGAAAGCATCTTCAACAAATGGTGCTGGCACAATTGGATGATGGTGTGTAGAAGACTGCAGATAGACCCATGTCTATCGCCATGCACAAAACTCAAGTCCAAATGGGTCAAAGACCTCAACATAAATCCAGCCACACTGAACCTATTAGAAGAGTAAGTAGGAGGTACCCTTGAACAAATTGGTATAAGAGACTGCTTCTTGAACATAACTCCAGTAGCACAGACACTGAGATCAACAATTAATAAGTGGACTTCCTCAAACTTAGAAGCTTCTGTAAGGCAAAGGAAATAGTGAACAAGACCAAATGGCAGCCCACAGACCAGGAAAAGATTTTTTTACCAACCCTACATCTGACAAAGGGTTGATCTCCAAAATATACAAAGAACTCATGAAACTAGTCAACAAAACACCAAATAACCCTATTAGAAAATGGGGTACAGAACTGAAGAATTCCCTATAGAGGAAATCAAAAAGGCTGAAAGACACTTAAGAAAGTGCTCAACATCCTTAACTATCAGGGAAATGCAAATCAAAACACCTTTGAGATACTGTCTTATTCCTGCCAAAATGGCTAAAATTAGAAACACCAATGACAACTTATGCTGGAGAGGATATGGAGAAAGGGCATCACTCCTCCATTGCTAGTGGGAGTGCAAGCTTGTACAGCTATTTTGGAGATCAGAGTTCCTCAGGAAAATGGGAATTAGTTTACCACAGGACCCAGCAATTTCCTTCTTAGGGTGTATACCCAAATGATCCACATCCATGCAACAAAGACATGTGCTCAACTATGTTCATCGAAGCATTATTTATAATAGCAAGAACCTGGAAGCAACCTAAATGCCCCTCAACTGAAGAATGGATAAAGAAGATGTGGCACATCTACACAATGGAATACTACTCTGCAGAAAAAAAAAATAATGGAATCTTGAAATTTGCAGGCAAGTTGATGTAACTTGAAGAAACCATCCTGAATGAGGTTATCCAGTCACAAAAAGAAGAACATGGTATGCACTCGCTCATATATGGATTTTAGACCTAGAGCAAATGATCACCAGCCTATTGTTCACACTACCAGAGGAACTAGGATAAAACATATATTCTAAGAGATTCATATAAGGCTCTCAAAGAAGGGTGAAGGGACAAGTTCTCCAGAGCACATGGGAAGTGGGGGGGGGCAGCGAATGGAGAGAGAACTAGGAGAAAGAGAAGGAGAGGAGAGGAAAGCACGTGCGACTAGGAAGATTGAACCAGGGTAGGAATAGAAGACAGAAAAGAGACAGAGAGAGTGAGAACATAAAAGAGGGAGCCATTATTGGTTTGAAGATAAAACTGAACCCAAAGAAGTCCTTGAAACCTACAAGACTGACTCCAACTAACAATTTGAGCAACCGTGGAAAGGCTACTATAAATGCCCTTCCCTGATAGTGAGATCACCAACTAAATTATCCACCATCATGGAGCCCTCATCTGGTACCTGTTGGAAACAGAAGCAAACATCCATAATTAAACACTGAGTTAAACTAGAATCTAGATTCAGAGAGAGAGGATAAGACCAGGTTGCAGAAACACACAGACAGCTGACCTGAACAAGGAGGACCTAATGCCCCCTCCCCAGACTGATAGCTGGGAGCTGGGAATCCAGCATGAAACTGTCTTAGACTCCCTGAATATGGGTCTCAGCTAGAAGGACTGAGGTGTCTAAGGGACCTCAGACAGTAGAACCAGGATGTATTCCTGATGCACAAAAGGACCTTGTGGACACATCCCCCATGGAGGGATACCCCCTTAACCTACAGACAGGAGAGAAGTCCTAGTCCCTACTTCAAATGACTTGACAGATTTACATGACCCCACCTGGATAGCATAGTGCTACATGTGGAATGGGGGTGGGGGGATGGGAGGGGAGGGTGGTCAGGGTGCATGTGAGGGGGGAAAGAGTATAAGAGGGAGGGAGAGGAAACTGGGATTGACATGTAACGTTTTTAAATTATATTATTAATAATAAAAATTGGCAATTTTATCACCAAGGGGGGGAGAAGAGACAATGGGGTGGGAAGTGATGTTTACATGGTTGGTGAGGAGCTCAGGCTACCCTCTTCTTATGGGAACTGCTGGTGACTTCCTGTCATGTAGCCTAGAGTCAGGTGTCCCTTGCTTAGTTGGGGTCTTTTTATTTTTCTTATTACAGTTATGATTGCATTTCACTGTATCCATGAGAGAAATTCTCAAAAGTAAGGAGCCATACCTATTCAAACCACTACACCAACCATTATTTTTAATGCTTGGCTCATAGGGAATGGTGTTGTTAGGAGGTGTGGCCTTGTTGCAGTAAGTGCGGCTTTGTTGGAGGAAGTGTATTATTGTGGACGTGGGCTTTGAGGTCTTATACGCTCAAGATACACCCCCATGTGATATACAGTTCACTTCCTGGTGCCTGTGGATCAAGTTGCAGAATTCTTAGCTCCTTCTCCAGCACCATGTCTGCCTGTACACCACCATGTCCTGTTGTGATGATAATGGACTAAACCTATGAAAATGTAAGCCACCCCTAATTAGATGTTTTCCTTTATAAGCATTGCCATGGTCTTGGTGTCTCTTCATAGCAATAGAAACCCTAAGAGAGTCAGTTTAACTAATTTTATAGACTTTAGTAAGTAGTTTTTAAAAGCTTAATGTGAAAAGAGAAGAAAAACCTTAAATCATCACTTCAGATATCACAAGTGTTATATCACTTCAGATATAACAATATTCAACAATACAGAAAATAATTTTCTTTAGCTAATTGACATATTCCAGTGGCTTTTTGAACAGCTAGAAAACACTGTAAAACTGTGCTCAGGGCATATGTGACTTAAATGAAAACCCCTAGATTCAAAGGAGTCTTGTTGTCCCTTTTTCTTTTCTTTATTTAACTGGACTTTGGGAAAGGTGTTTGCTCAGTGGATAATTTAAAATTAAATATAAAATGTTATTTGAGTTCCTTTCCCTTACAACTGGTGTACTTTTTATAGTAGATTTTAAGATAAGTGTCAGATTGAGAATATTAAGAGCATAAAGGGATTTGGCAGAGATATTTGCACAATAAAAAAGCCTCTATTTTTTTCATGCATACAAGTTATAGTAACCCATTCTTGGTAAAATTTATACTAAAACTCTACCAAGGATAGACACCTTCAGCAACGTGGCAGGATACAAGATTAACTCAAAAAATTAGTAGCCCTCCTATATATAGATGATACATAAACTGAGAAAGAAATCAGAGAAACATCACCATTCACAATAGCCACAAACAACATAAAATATCTTGGGGTAACTCTAACAAAACAAGTGAAAGATTGGGATCACAAGAACTTTAAGTCTTTAAAGAAAAAAAGTAAAGAAGATACCAGAAAATGGAAAGATCGCCCATGATCTTGCATAAGTAGGATTAACATAGTAAAAATAGCAATCTTACGGAAAGCAATCCGTAGATTCAATGCAATCCCAATCAAAATCCCAGCATAATTCTTCACAGACCTTGAAAGAACAATATTCAACTTTATATGGAAAAACAAAACGAAAAACAAAACAAAACAAAAAAACCCTGGCTATCCAAAACAGCCCTGTACAATAAAGAAACTTCCTGAGGCATCACTGTCCCTGACTTCAAGTTCCATTATAGAGCTATAGTATTGCAAGCACCTTGGTGTTGACACAAAAACAGACAGGTAGACCAATGGAATTGATTGAAGACCCTCGTATTAATCCATATACCTATGGCCACCTGATTTTTGACAAAGCTAAAATTTTCCAGTGGAAAAAAGAAAGCATCTTCAACAAATGGTGCTGGCATAACTGGATTCAGGCATGTAGAAGATTGTAGATAGATCCATATCTATCACTATGCATAAAACTTAAGTCCTAATGGATCAAAGACCTCAAAATATTGAATGTATTTCAATGAATGTTAGTATGAATATAGCTAATTTGATTTTTTTCTAGTAGTGACATCGTAATTTTTTTTTTATTAGAAAGTATTTCAAGATGTATGCAAGTTAGATATCAGTTGTTGGTCTTGCCTAATCCAAGGCACAAACTGCAAGCTTTCCAGGCCAGCAACTGCATTCACAGTGTACTTCATTTTCACTTGAGTTAAACATCTAAATTCCCGACCTGCAAAAAGGCTCATTCTGTAGCTTGATAGTGGTATCTAGGAATGTACATTTTACCAAGCTTATGGGGTGCTTCTGCTACTGGAGCTCTTTGAGTCATATCTTGAGAAGCAAGAAACTAGGAACATCTTTGAAAATGGAAGACATACAAGGACTAGAGCTGACTAAGATAGGTCTGATTGGAGCCGTCAAAGTAGAAAGAATTTGGAAAAGAGGTTCTGGGAGGACTCTCAGAAGTAGGGATAATAATTAAATTGTAGGCATTTTCTGTTTTCTTTGTTTTTTTTTAATCTTATCTTTTATTTTTAGTTTTTATTGTTCTTTGAGTTTCACACAATGTTTCTTTTCCCCCTTTTTTATTTAAATTTGAAACTAGGTTGTTTTACATATCAATCCCAGTTCTCTCACCCTCACACCCTTCCCTATCACCCTCAGCAAACCCCAGCCCACCCCTTTCTGTTCCCTGGGGAGGGTGAGGCCTTCCATGGGGAGTCTTCAAAGTCTGTCATATTATTTGGGGCAGGACCTAGTCCCTCCCCCATGAGTCTAGGCTGAGAAAGTATACCTCTATGTGGCATGAGCTCCCAAAGTCCATTCATATACTAGGGATAAATACTGATCCATTACTAGAGGCCCCACAGACTGGCCAATCCTCCTAACACCCACATTCAGGGGGTCTGGGTTGGTTCTAAGCTGGTTTCCCAGCTATCAGACTGGGGTCCATGTGCTCCCCCTTTTTCAGGTCATCTGATTCTGTGGGTTTCTCCAGCCTGATCTTGACCCCTTTACTCATTACTCCTCCCTCTCTGCAACTGGATTCCAGGAGTTCAGCTAGTGTTTAGCTGTGGGTGTCTGCTTCTGCTTCCATAAGCTACTGGAAGAAAGATCTAGGATGGCATATAAGGTAGTCATCAATTTCATTATCATGGAAGGGTATGAAAGGTAGCCTCTCCAATGTTGCTTAGATTGTTAGTTGGGTTCATTTTTGTACATCTCTGGGCAGTGCCCCAGTGCAAGATTTCTCTTTAAATCTATAATGGCTCCCTCTATTATGGTATCTCTTTTCTTGTTCTACTTTATTCTTTCCCTGTCTCAATCTTTCTGCTCCCTCATGCCCACCTCTACCCTATTCTTCTCCCCTTCTCTTTCTCTTAACTCCCTCTCCCTCTCTTTTCTCAATTTGCTCAAGAGATCTTGTTCCTTTCCCTTTCTCCAGGTGACCATGTATCTGTCTCTTAGGGTTCTCCGTGTCTCCTAGCTTTTCTGGTGGTGTAATGTGTAGGCTGGTAGTCCTTTTGCTCTATGTCTAAAGTCCATATATGAGTGAGTACATATCATGTTTGCCTTTTTTGTTACTGTGTTACCTCACTCAGGATAGTTTCTTCTAGTTCCATTTGCCTGTGAATTTCAGGATTCCATTGTTTTTTTTCTTCTGAGTAGTACTCTGTTTTGTAAGTGTACCACATTTTCTCCATCCATTCTTCAGTTGAAGGGCATCTAGGTTGCTTCCAGGTTTGGGCTAGTACAAATAATGCTGCTATGAACATAGTTGAACAGATGTTCTTGTTGTATGAATGTGTATCTTTTTGTTATATGCCTAAGAGTAGAATTATTGGGGGATTGCTTTAACTAGAACTTCAAGAACAATATTGAAGAGATATGGAGAGAAAGGGCAGCTTTGTCTTGTTTCTGATTGTAGAGGAATCACCTTAAGCTTATCTCCATTCAGTATGGCTGTGGGTTTACTGTATATTGTTTTTATTATGTTTAGGTATGTTCCAGTTATCACTGATCTCCCTGAGACCTTTATCATGAAAGGGTGTTGAATTTTGTCAAAGGCTGTTTCAGCATCTAGTGAGATGATCATGTGGTTTTTCTTTTTCAGTTTGTTTATATGGTGGATCACATTGATAGATTTTCATGTGTTGAACTATCCCTGCAACCCAGGGATGAAGCCTACATGGCCATGTGGAAGATTTCTCTGATGTGTTCTTGGATTCGATTTGCCAGTATTTTATTGAGTATTTTTGCCTCAATGTTCAGGATGGATATTGGTCCATAGTTCTTTGTTTTTTAGTTGTGTCTTGTGTGGCTTGGGTACCAAGGTAATTGTGGCCTCCTAAAAAGAGTTTAGTAGTGAACCTTCTGCTTCTATTGTATAGAACAATTAGACAATTAGAGGAGTATTGGTATTTAGAAATTCAAAGAAGAGCTAATGCCAATACACCTATTATTTATTTTTCTTCTTTTACATATTGATTCCAGTTCCCTCTTCCTCCGTCCCTCCCTTGCTCTCTCCCTCCCTCCTATGTACCACGTACCACACCCTCCCATCCTACCCCACCCCACTCCACAGGGAGGGTGGTGCCTTCCAGGAGGGGTCAATAAAATCTGTCAAGTCATTTGGAGTAGGGAATAGACCCTCCCTTCTGCCTCTAGGTTAAGGGAGTATCCCTCCATGGGGAATGTGCTTCCAGAGTCCTTTTGTGCACCAGGGATATATCCTGGTTCCGCTTCAGAGGTCCCTTAGATAGCCCAGGCCTTGTAACTGAGACCCATGTCTATTGCCATGCACAAATCTCAAGTCTAAATGGATCAAAGACCTCAACATAAATCCAGCCACACTGAATCTCTTAGAAGAGAAAGTGGGAGGTACCCCTCAACAAAATGGTATAGGAGACCGCTTCCTGAACATAACTCTAGTAGCACAGACATTGAGATTGACAAATTGAATAAATGGGATGG